>JAQMRL010000030.1:717429-1087901 GCA_035578175.1 Catonia carolina
CACATATCAGAGTGCGTAAGAGACAAAAACAAGACTTTTAATTTTTCACTGTTTCACTGAAAGTAGCAAGACTATAGTTCATGTTCTTTTTTCGACAATTTTCAAACTATTTCTGTTAATCATCGATTCTGATGCTTTAGGAGGCGTAGATTACGAAAACAGCCATGAAAAAGTACCCTGAGCCCTATAAGAGACAAAAACAAGACTTTTAATTTTTCACTGTTTCACTGAAAGTAGCAAGACTATAGTTCATGTACTTTTTTCGACAGTTTTCAAACTATTTCTGTTAATCATCGATTCTGATGCTTTTGGAGGCGTAGATTACGAAAACAGCCATGAAAAAGTACCCTGAGCCTTATAAGAGACAAAAACAAGACTTTTAATTTTTCACTGTTTCACTGAAAGTAGCAAGACTATAAGTTCATGTACTTTTTCGACAATTTTCAAAACTATTTCTGTTAACCATCGATTCTGATGCTTTAGGAGGCGTAGATTACGAAAACAGCCATGAAAAAGTACCCTGAGCTCTATAAGAGACAAAAACAAGACTTTTAATTTTTCACTGTTTCACTGAAAGTAGCAAGACTATAGTTCATGTACTTTTTTCGACAGTTTTCAAACTATTTCTGTTAATCATCGATTCTGATGCTTTAGGAGGCGTAGATTACGAAAACAGCCATGAAAAAGTACCCTGAGCCCTATAAGAGACAAAAACAAGACTTTTAATTTTTCACTGTTTCACTGAAAGTAGCAAGACTATAGTTCATGTTCTTTTTTCGACAATTTTCAAACTATTTCTGTTAATCATCGATTCTGATGCTTTAGGAGGCGTAGATTACGAAAACAGCCATGAAAAAGTACCCTGAGCCCTATAAGACACAAAAACAAGACTTTTAATTTTTCACTGTTTCACTGAAAGTAGCAAAACTATAGTTCATGTTCTTTTTTCGACAATTTTCAAACTATTTCTGTTAATCATCGAATCTGATGCTTTAGGAGGCGTAGATTACGAAAACAGCCATGAAAAAGTACCCTGAGCCCTATAAGAGACAAAAACAAGACTTTTAATTTTTCACTGTTTCACTGAAAGTAGCAAGACTACATGTTCATGTTCTTTTTTCGACAATTTTCAAACTATTTCTGTTAATCATCGATTCTGATGCTTTAGGAGGCGTAGATTACGAAAACAGCCATGAAAAAGTACCCTGAGCCCTATAAGAGACAAAAACAAGACTTTTAATTTTTCACTGTTTCACTGAAAGTAGCAAGACTATAGTTCATGTTCTTTTTTCGACAATTTTCAAACTATTTCTGTTAATCATCGATTCTGATGCTTTAGGAGGCGTAGATTACGAAAACAGCCATGAAAAAGTACCCTGAGCCCTATAAGACACAAAAACAAGACTTTTAATTTTTCACTGTTTCACTGAAAGTAGCAAAACTATAGTTCATGTTCTTTTTTCGACAATTTTCAAACTATTTCTGTTAATCATCGAATCTGATGCTTTAGGAGGCGTAGATTACGAAAACAGCCATGAAAAAGTACCCTGAGCCCTATAAGAGACAAAAACAAGACTTTTAATTTTTCACTGTTTCACTGAAAGTAGCAAGACTACATGTTCATGTTCTTTTTTCGACAATTTTCAAACTATTTCTGTTAATCATCGATTCTGATGCTTTAGGAGGCGTAGATTACGAAAACAGCCATGAAAAAGTACCCTGAGCCCTATAAGAGACAAAAACAAGACTTTTAATTTTTCACTGTTTCACTGAAAGTAGCAAGACTATAGTTCATGTTCTTTTTTCGACAATTTTCAAACTATTTCTGTTAATCATCGATTCTGATGCTTTAGGAGGCGTAGATTACGAAAACAGCCATGAAAAAGTACCCTGAGCCCTATAAGACACAAAAACAAGACTTTTAATTTTTCACTGTTTCACTGAAAGTAGCAAAACTATAGTTCATGTTCTTTTTTCGACAATTTTCAAACTATTTCTGTTAATCATCGATTCTGATGCTTTTGGAGGCGTAGATTACGAAAACAGCCATGAAAAAGTACCCTGAGCCTTATAAGAGACAAAAACAAGACTTTTAATTTTTCACTGTTTCACTGAAAGTAGCAAGACTATAAGTTCATGTACTTTTTCGACAATTTTCAAACTATTTCTGTTAATCATCGATTCTGATGCTTTAGGAGGCGTAGATTACGAAAACAGCCATGAAAAAGTACCCTGAGCTCTATAAGAGACAAAAACAAGACTTTTAATTTTTCACTGTTTCACTGAAAGTAGCAAGACTATAGTTCATGTACTTTTTTCGACAGTTTTCAAACTATTTCTGTTAATCATCGATTCTGATGCTTTAGGAGGCGTAGATTACGAAAAACAGCCATGAAAAAGTACCCTGAGCCCTATAAGAGACAAAAACAAGACTTTTAATTTTTCACTGTTTCACTGAAAGTAGCAAGACTATAGTTCATGTTCTTTTTTCGACAATTTTCAAACTATTTCTGTTAATCATCGATTCTGATGCTTTAGGAGGCGTAGATTACGAAAACAGCCATGAAAAAGTACCCTGAGCCCTATAAGACACAAAAACAAGACTTTTAATTTTTCACTGTTTCACTGAAAGTAGCAAGACTATAGTTCATGTTCTTTTTTCGACAATTTTCAAACTATTTCTGTTAATCATCGATTCTGATGCTTTAGGAGGCGTAGATTACGAAAACAGCCATGAAAAAAGTACCCTGAGCCCTATAAGACACAAAAACAAGACTTTTAATTTTTCACTGTTTCACTGAAAGTAGCAAAACTATAGTTCATGTTCTTTTTTCGACAATTTTCAAACTATTTCTGTTAATCATCGATTCTGATGCTTTAGGAGGCGTAGATTACGAAAACAGCCATGAAAAAGTACCCTGAGCCCTATAAGAGACAAAAACAAGACTTTTAATTTTTCACTGTTTCACTGAAAGTAGCAAGACTACATGTTCATGTTCTTTTTTCGACAATTTTCAAACTATTTCTGTTAATCATCGATTCTGATGCTTTAGGAGGCGTAGATTACGAAAACAGCCATGAAAAAGTACCCTGAGCCCTATAAGAGACAAAAACAAGACTTTTAATTTTTCACTGTTTCACTGAAAGTAGCAAGACTATAGTTCATGTTCTTTTTTCGACAATTTTCAAACTATTTCTGTTAATCATCGATTCTGATGCTTTAGGAGGCGTAGATTACGAAAACAGCCATGAAAAAGTACCCTGAGCCCTATAAGAGACAAAAACAAGACTTTTAATTTTTCACTGAAAGTAGCAAGACTACTACTACTACTACTACTACTTTTAGTGAAACGGTTCAATATTAAAAAATTTGCTTTTTTCTCTTCTAGTTGTCAGGGTTTTTTTCATGGCTGTTTTCGTAATCTACGTTTCTTAAAGAATATGAATCGATTATTACCAGAAGTAGGTTGAAAATTGTTAAAAAAAAGTACATGAACTATAGTCTTGCTATTTCCAGTGAAACAGTGAAAAATTGAAAGTCTTTGTTTTTGTTTTTTTTAGTTTTTAGGGTACTTTTTTATGGCTGTTTTCGTAATCTGCGCGTCTAAAGCATGAGAATCGATGATTAACAGAATTAGTTTGAAAAGTGTCAAAAAAGTACATGAACCATAGTATTGCTACTTTCAGTGAAACAGTGAAAAAATGAAAAGTCAGGTTTTTGAGTCTTACAGGGCTCAGGCTACTTCTTCATGGCTGTTTTCGTAATCTACGCCCTTTAGTCATCGATTCTGATGTTTCAAAAGGCGTAGAGGACGAAAACAGCCATGAAATAGTAACCTGAGTTTTGTAAAAAGCTAAAACAGGACTATTTATTTTACACTGTTTCAGTGAAAGTAGCAAGAAAAGTTTCACTGAAAGTAGCACTGCTATGTCGAAGAAGATTAATTCAAATATTGTTTTTAAGAAAAGAAAAAGTAGCCGTACACTCTGGTGTTCGTGATTTCCCAAACCACATTAACTTTCGAAGAATTGTGCATGTGCATCTGGATGTGGCTTCATCGGAAAACACTTTTCTTCATCGGATTACAATTTCTCATTTTATACTATTCACAGTTCATAAGACAATAAAACAAAAAATAACATAAATATTTATTATATAAATTACTTAACATAAATAAATAAATAAGAATAAAAAGTACAACAAAAATGTCAACAATAACATAAATATATAATCTATAAATTACATATAATAAAACAACATAAAATGTATTCTTCATTAAACTACAGTATAACAAAATACAAAACATTACAATTTTTACATATTTTTTTAAAAATAACTATTCTAAATTATGTATCCTTCATTGGTATTTTGCTGCAATCTTATATTTCATTAATTTTATTATTTCCGATAATACGATTTCATAAAAGTAAATAAATAAGTAAAGTTCAAAGAAAATAATAAAAAATAAAATATATTTTTATAATACAATAATACGAGGGTCATTCGTAAAATAAGGTTTTCTAAGCTGCCGAGACAGAATGCGATGTGCTGGGAGAAATTTGGCAACACTGTCTTACTCATCAGCTCTCCCTCTCTTTTTCCGCACCACTCCCGCCTCGCTTCGTCGATCAGTGCCGGCCTAGCAGCCTTCGAAGATGGAGTTCCCTATCACTGCTACCGTCAGATGCGAAATTCGCGCTGTGGTACGTTTTTTAAATGAAAAACGGATTTCATCTATTGACATTCATTATGGAACAACAGTAAACTCTGACAGATATTGCGACACATAAGAAAATTGAGGCGCGCGATCCAGAACTGCCGGAGAGGAAGATTGTCCAGTGGTGTGAGGCTTCTCCATGACAACGCTCGACCTCATGTCTCACATCAAACTCAAAAACTGCTGACAGATTTTGGCTGGACTGTTGTGCCCCCCCCCCTACAGCCCGGACCTAGCCCCAAGTGATTATCACTAATTCCCAAAATTAAAGGAATACTTGGGTGGCCTACGCTTCAGTACCGATGATGAAGTCAAGGAAGAGGTTACTCGATTCCTCAAAGGATTGGCGGCAGAATTCTACAACATGGGGATAGAAAAGTTGGAGCATCGTCTGCAAAAGTGTTTGGACAGAAACGGCGATTATATAGAAAAATAGCGTAAGTTTTCAGCTTTAAATTGATGTATAACACTAAGATAAAAAATATAGCTGTCTATTTTTAAAAATCATGGGAACCTTATTTTACGAATGACCCTCGTATGAAGATTGTTTTAATTGTATCCCTCGAACCTGTTATTCACTTTAATTGATTTTTATATACATTACATTAAATAATAATTAATAACAAATACATTTATATTTATTCATTTAATTTTTACTGAATGAACGATGTAGGTTTAGGAGAGAGGACGTACTTTCTGTTAAAGGCAAGGCTTGCGTAAATATAACAAAAAATCTGGTGTGAAACACTCACACAACTTTCTCTTGCCAATGCAAATAATGAACAATATAACCTAATATTCGCAATAAAACATTAAAAATAAACAAAAAACTAACCTCAATATACATAACCTAATTTTAATCATGAGTGAAAGACGCAAAATAAAAATCGAACTCAGTTTGGCTTAAAAATACGAAAACTCTTTTGGAACTACACTCTTTTACGCTAAACTTTTTATTTCCTATAAAATTTATCATATACACTTTTGTCGTAAAATGCATTCTAAGGGCGAAATCTTAAAAAAATCGATTTTTCACACGTTTTCGTGAGAAAAAATCAGAAAATAGCTAATTACCGCTAAACTATGCGTTTTTAAAAAAAATGTTTGAAATAAAAGTTGTAGAATTTTACATTCTCTACAATTTTTATTATATAACGTTTTGCGCTAAAATGCATATTAAAGCCGCAATCTTAAAAAGAAAATGTTTTTACGTGAAAACAGCCTTACTTAGAATTTGGCTGCAAATGTTATGAAACGTGTCCGAACTTGCATTACAAGCGGAGGAAGTCATTTTGAACATTTATTGTGAAGTTTTAAAGGTAATCTGAATGTTATAAAGGTGATAATTTCATACCGTATAATTTTAATTACTTAATATAATAAATTAGCATTCTCAAACTTCGAAGTGCGTCCTCTTTGAAACACCCGTTAGTACATCTTCCTCTACCTCGTTCCTTCAATTTAATAATTGACTCGAATCAATAAAAACACACCGTCCTAAATTTACAAAAGATTGCACATACATTTTTAATTAATAACAATTATACTGTGACAGTAGAATCTCAGTTGTCCGGCCTGTTCGGGACCGAGAGGGTGCCGGATTACTGGATGTGTTGGAATTTTGGAACTACAGAGTGATTTTTTAGTCCTGTTACCCAATTGTTAATGTCTGGTAATATTTTTCTAAACAAAATAAATTTTGTTTTGTGACACTAAGTTGGTAGCCCTACTCAACCAGTATGGATATGTATGGGGCAGTGTGAATTGATTCTCCTTGAGCTGTGTAAAATTTTGTGCCATTTCCGGTCGTGCTACGAACAGAATGTCTTTCATCCTAAAACAATCTTTTGTTTAAATCTGGAGGCTGAAGCTCTAGAACTCGTATGTGATACGATGATTCGTATGTGAATCGTATGTGATACGAATACAATTTCAATTTTTTAGCAGCTTTCTGAGCACTCGAACATGACAAATCAACATGCGAGGAAAGTTTTTGTAAACGTTTCCATGGAGAATTGAGCAATCTTGTTTTCACATTTTCTTAACGTCATCTGTCAAGAGAGTTGGTCGACCACTACGTTTTCTGCTGCAAACAATACCTGCCTCTAAAAATCAGTTAGTTAGCCTAGAAATTGACTAGAATAGAGTGGAGGAACACCAAAAAATTTAATTTGAAATGATTCTTTTACACTCGCATACGATTTTGTAGCAAAATATTGTTCAAGAATGAAAACCCGTTGTTCTAGGGTAAAAGACATTCTGTTCGTAACACAACTGGAAACAGCACAAAATTTTACGCAACTCAAGGAGAATCAACTCAAACTATCGTATCTATACCGGTTGAGTAGGGCTACCAACTTTGTGTCACAAAACAAAATATCCCTTTCTTAGAAAAAAATTACCAGACATTAACAATTGGGTAACAGGACTAAAAAAATCACCCGATAGTACCTTCCTCTACCTCCTTACTTCAATTTAATTAATGACTCGAATCAATAAAAACACATCGTCCTAAATTTACAAAAGATTGCACATACATTTAATTAATATTAATTATACTGTTACAGTAGAATCTCAGTAGTCCGGCCTGTTTGGGACCGAGAGGGTGCCGGATTACTGAAAATGCCGGATTACTGGATGTGTTGGAATTTTGGAACTAAATTACAAATTTAAACAAAAAATGAGCATGAATTGATTTCTGTGTGATTTTAAATTAAATTGACTAATTGAAAAAGGTTTGCAGAGTACTTGTGTAGTCATTGTAGTACTAAACATAATTATCGGCTATTGACATCGCGCCTAGTGCTGTGTGGGGGTGCTCCTGTTCTCAGAATAATTACGTTTCGTTGTCAATTCAGCATGAAGTATAGAGTACGACCCAGTTCTATAATTAACAATAATTAAGATCTGCTTATTCATTTCTTAAATTATTTTATTTCCCTTTTATTTTAATTATTTTATTTCCGTGTGGTGAATGAAGTGAAGGTGTCATTTGCAGAGTGGGCCCGGCATGTTGATAAGGGTACTTTTGCACTGAGTGAGTTGTGGCACCACCTCACTCCTCTACTTACTTTGTGAAACCTCTACACTCTCAAACCAGCCAACCAGGCTGATCACCACCTAAACAACAACAACAACATTCATTTCTTTAATTAAAACCTAAACATACATGTTATATTAAATCCGCCGTAATTAGGTCGAGTTGATTTCTCTAATTCAATTTAAATCTTTCACCAAAATCTGTTCTGGGTGAGGTTTCATACTTTTAGGGCTAATATTTTAAGGGCCGGATTACTGGAGGTGCCGGAGTACTGCACGGCCGGAATACCGAGATTCTACTGTATTTTTAATTTAGGGCACACACAAAAAATTATATAGTTACAAACTTTAAAAGTAATGTACATAATAAATAGCCTATCTACTAATTATATAGTGAAATATTACCCCCGTATTTATTTTATAGTTTAATTGCACAACCCAGCCATATTAAAAATATTGCGGTACATAACAGAGTAATAATTATTATAATACATTTATAAAATATCATACACAAATTAGAACTGGCACATCAAGTATCTACGCCTGCTGCTGCTTAAATACAGAAATATGGTGGCAATATAATTATATACAAATATTTAAAACGTCCATTTATTAATCTTAAATATGACTGTCGTCTAGCTTTAAATACACATTAAATTAATTTTTAAAATTAAGAACCTTCTTTCTGTACACGCACAAACTGAACTTGTTTTAAATGTTATCAAAGACCATTATGTGTTGGTATGAGTTGTTATTGAAATGTGCGATATTTGTACAGACAGACACCTCTTCAAATATTGAAACAGAACAAGAATAACAGCTAGAAAACAAAAACCTAATATTGTTATCATATACAGTGTCTGTCAAATGTTTAACGACGCCATGAAAACAAAACAAAATTTCACATATCACAGTGGTATTCACTGACTTGTGGCCCATTTTTAGATTTTCAAGTTAAGAAACGTAAAACTGGCTATTAGTAAATTGAAGAGGATAAATGACAAGTGGGAGGGAGGGGAATCAGTTGCTCCTCAGATCCCCCCATTCAATGCCAATAACAGCTGTTTGAAATTAATACGGCCACAATCATTATGAACACAGCAAAGTTAGAAAAACACGTCTTTTTTTATCTGCAGAGTTACACAATTGATGCATTCAACCCTGCGACCAGATGAAATGTGTTTTTTTTTTAAAAAAAGGAGACCGGCCCAAAGTGGCTTTCCTGCAAGTCCCAATTCGTTAGTCTGAGTGTAGCCATTCGAAAGTTATAACATTTTTCAATTAAAATTTGACTTTTTTTTAAACAAAATATACAATAATTAATTGTATAAAAGATAGAGAAGGTGGAATATGTAGTGTATACAACCAATTTTAAGGGCTATTTGGTTAATATTTTACAATTATATAGTTTAGCAAATGTGTAAGGAGAAAACCCAATCATGTGAAAAGTAGCGGTGTCCTTAAATTTTTGACAGATACTGTATTTTGCTGTTCTCACTAAACTGGAACAAATAATATAAACAAATTATCGTTACATATTTTTACAAATAAATATGATGCACAAATGATAAATCTGAGCATCAACTTATAAATTAATAAATAATATAAATATAAAAACATAAAATGATGACTGTACATAACTAAATGAGCAAATAAAGGTGAACCGTATAATACTAGGCCTGCTTTTTAAAAATGGACTCTTAACACAACAATACATTTTTTTACATATTTACAACATAACAACTACAGGTATCAGACGAACTAATGTCCCATAGCCGAGCGAGTGAGAGGGAGACATGTGGCATAACTACGCATGCGCTCAAAGGTATTTACCCTAATAATCCAAATCTGAAAACATACTACAGTCGTTATCTTGCTTGTCAGTTTACTGCATGGATAAACGCTTGCTCACAACAATTAATTAGTAAAATTATACGACAATGTTATTGGAACGGCGCATATGGGTTGTGCGAGTGAGAGCGTTATACATTCTCTCACTCCCACGGCTAGGGGACTTCAACTCATCTGAATACTGTACAGTATCATTTTTAATAATACTGCTGTTAAAAACATCAACAATTTAAATATTTTTATTGCTGTTGACTGCTATTTCAATTGAGATTTAGTTACTCAAGCAACTGAAAAAAAATCAGCGTTTTGTTTTTTACCAGTTATCCAAGTATAGTACATTTGTTTTAGGAAGAAGCTTGTAAGGGGAGGGCGAGTAGGTAGAGTAGGAATAGTTTCAAGGGGCAAGTGTTGTCTCCTTCTCACTTAATCATCATTCCCTCTCTTTCTAACTGTATACTACTGTTACAACTAGGAGGTGCTTCCCCCACCACTAAACAGAACAGCTCAGCGGCACACAGCGTTGGAGGGAGAGCTTCTAGCTAGAACAAATGACCTATATGTTCTTTTAAAATCTGATCTAATCTATTCACATTATCAATATTGAGCAACTAATGAATATCCATGATTTTGGACCGACCGATTTATCATGACTTCTAAGGTGTTTCTTTTATTCCTAATGTGTGTACGTTGCAATCTGTTCAATTTAGAACAATAAGCAACCCCATCACCCAATCAGATGAGGATGATAATGTGTATGACGTGTAAATGAGACTGTGTAGTCTTCTACAGACACACTCACTGAGTATGGTTAATTGAACCCCAACCATAAAACTACACCCACAACCACACTGTCTAGCATTCAAATCCGTATAAAAGTAACTACCTTTACTAGGATTTGAACCAGGAACCTTCGTCTCCGAAAATCAGCTGTCAAACAGCTGATTTTAGCGACGACTTTACCTCTAGACCAACCCGGTGGGTTAAGGTTTTTAAGTGAAAAGTTTTGCTTTTTCATGCTCTTTGAAATGATTGGGGTCAGAACCCTATCCTTTGTCCATTTAGAAATTTGTAGTTATTTTGTTGGAAGCCGTCTGCTCCTTTACTGGCAACCTAATCTGAATTTTATTTTTCTCATTTGAAGAAGTGAAATGATATTTAAAGGGCCGTAGCCAATACATACGTGTAGAGGTTACATACACGCGCGCATGTTTACGATGTTCTTTTAAAATCTAATCTAATCTATTCACATTATGAATATTGAGCAATTAATGAAGAATATACAGTAGAATCTCAGTAGTTTGGCCTGTTCGGGACCGAGAGGGTGCCGGATTACTGAAAATGCCGGATTACTGGATGTGTTGGAATTTTGGAACTATTATAAATTATAGGCCTAAATTTAAACAAAAAATGAATATGCATTGATTTCTATGCGAGATTAAATTAAATTAACTAATTAAAAAAGGTTTGCTGAGTACTTGTGTAGTCATTGTATTGGACATAATTATCGGCTATTGACATCGCCTAGTGCGGTGTCGGGGTGCTCGTGTACTGAGAATTACGTTTCGCTGTCAATTCAGCATGAATTGTATAGAGTTTGACTCAGTTGTGGGTTTTGGATAAAAGGCCAAAAATTATTCCATTTAACAATAATATTAAGGTCTGCTTATTCATTTCTTTAATCAAATCCTAAGCATACTTGTTAGGATTAAATCCACCGTAATTAGGTCGAGTTGATTTCCCTAATTCAATTTAAATATTTCACCAAAATCTGTCCTGGGTGAGGTTTTAAATTTTTAGGCCTAATATTTTAAAGGCCTGCCCTTAACAGATAGGTGGAATGTCTATTTATTTACACTCAATCTGTCCAGTTGCAGGGCTAAAATAAATAGTTCTGTTTCTTATCACACGGTCACCCAATTAAATGAAAATTAAATCACTTAAATCATTTAAGAAGAGAAGAGGTAGAGGTGTATTGTGACACTAATCACAGTTATCTTCTCTGAATGTAATGAATTTCATTATACAGTTGGACCCTGTGGTGAATGAAGTGAAGGTGTCATTTTCAGAGTGGGCCCGGCATGCTGATAAACGTACTTTTCCACTGAGTGAGTTGTGGCAATGGTAAACCACCTCACTCCTTGTTTTACTTAGTAAAACCTCTACACGTTCAAACCAGCCAACCAGGAGGCTAATGACCTAAACAACAATTTTAAAGGCCAGATTACTGGAGGTGCCGGACTACCGAGATTCTACTGTTTAACTGTTGGATTGAATTTTTAATAAGTTAGGTATTTTTATGGTACGATTAATATTTCATTGTGCCTATTAAAAGCGTTGGGTAAAACAGTGATGAAGCTGACATTGCTATCTGTATCGCTGTGAGTTGAACCGCCGAGCCCATTCTCCACAGATTTAGCTAAGGTTAATTTTGGTATATTATTACCAAAGAAAAAAGAATCGGTTGCAATACTTTCTGCACCGGATTCACTGGCACCATCGCATAAAGAATCATCGGTTTCACTTAAACTTTCATCCGGTTTTGTTTTTTGTCCATCGGAACCGTTTGAATCGGTACTAAGGTATCCGGAATCTTCGGTCCGGTTGGTAGAACGAAAAATCATGTGTTTGTGGTTGATTTTAGAATCCCGCAACGTTCTTTGAGCTTCCGCTTTACGAGGAGGATCGTACGGTATATCGTCGATCGTCTCATATTCGGAAGATATTGGAGGGCTACCGCCAGAACCATTTGTCAAAGTCCTGCGGGTTAGACTTTTGGAGTGTGGAGGCAGTTTGGGTAATGGCCGATTTGCCGGCTCACTCCTCTGACTAATGTTTCTGACTGAGCCGTTTTTTGGAGGCAATGGTGGTTTTATAGTTCTCGGAGGTAATGGTGGACTAAGTACATCAATTCTTGGAGGTGGTTTCAATGATATATTTCGATATTCATGTTGTTTTTTTAATTTTGGAGGTCTTGGAGGACGTGCATCCGGTGAAGGTTGCCTTTGACGTCGAGCTTCTCTCGCTTCCGGTCGTAATATTTTCGGTCTTTCACGTTCCCATGATAATGTCGAATAACAATCTGTATCACTATGTAACGAATTAGTCGAACCGACCGGACTAAACCCTTCAGAACGATTACAACCGTGACTATTATATTTTGTACGCGCTTCAAAAATTTCACGTAAACTTCCAAACGTTCGGTTTAATGGTGACATTTTAAATATATTAGATAATTCTGAATTATTATTACACCAATTTGCCGATTCACTTCGAAAACTACCGGTTGTTTTTAATGATATTTGTGCCGGTCTTTCTAAAGAATCAACAAAAAAATCGGAATTCCGATTTAAATCTATATCGGAAAAATGATGGCAATTTGTTTCACTTATTTTTAATTTACTCGGTTTACGATCTAATGTGTCCGGTTCAAAACTATCAGAATCTTCTTGTTGATATGTCGGTGATTCTACCTGTATCGTTAAACGACCCGGTTTTTCTTTTTCGTATGAAATTTTCTGTTCTGTATGTGAAGATGATGAACATGAAGACGATGAAGATGGTAAACTTGAAGATCCATAACTGAAATTATCGTTCACGTAAACTTCACTTACTAAACTATACCCTTCACCCCTATTCAATATATCTGGCAACGCTAATTTATTATTATTCATATTCATATTCATATTGTTATTGTTAACAATATTATCTTTTTCCGGTTCAGGATTCAATAATATTATCTCATATTCATGATCATCCTCTATCTCATTTTTATTAATAATATTATTATTATTTTTATTTAATTTTGATAAAGTCATATTACCGGTATTTTTATTAAATATAGCATTTTGTATGGTCATTTCTTCATCTAAAGGTAATGTTATATTATGATTTATTGTGGACAATGGTTTCTGTTTTACTTCACCATAATCAGATGGCGTAGATAATCCATTTTCACCATTTTTATCTTTATATTCTTTTAATGTTCTTTCTAAACTATCTGTATCATATTCATTATTAATTGTGTTATTTGTTTTATTATTTTCATCGTTTGTATTGTTCAATGAATCGGTTCTTAATGGTGGATTTGGTTTATTTAATAATGAATTATTATTATTATTATTGTTATTATTTTCTTGTTTAGTTTGTCCTACAAATTCTTTAATAACTGCGTCCATTAATTTTTTTGCAACTTTTGGTAATACAACATTATCGTTACTTGTTGTTGTACATGTAGATATATTATTATGTGTTGCAATTGTAGATGAAATATTATTTTTTAATTTAGGAGGCGGTGAATTTTTGTTTGTATCTACAGTACTAGATATAGATGGCGGTGGCGGTGGTGGTGGTGGTGGCATCGGGGGTGATTTTATTTTATTTTCTCTTCTGTTATTATTATTATTATTATTATTATTATTATTACTATTTAAATTACTAGAACGTTGTTGTTGTTGTTTTGTTGTAATCATTTCTTCAGGTATATCTTTTATACTTGTATTCATCAAATTTTCGTTTACTAAATTTCTACTATTATTATTATTATTTACAGGTAATAATTTTGATTTATTATTTTTTACACTATTATTACTACTACTAACACTATTATTTTCATTATTAATTATTGTATTATTTATTTGTGGTAGACATAATGTATTTGTCTCATCATTTGTTGTATTGTTTTCTAACTTCATTGATGGTAGTGGAGTGACTGTGAAAGTTGATAATATATTATTATTATTATTTACAAAAAATGATGATGATGTTGAAGAAGAAGAAGAAGAAGATGATGATGATGATTCATTTGATATGATTTGTTGTTGTGTTGTTATTAATTGTTTTGTGTTTATTGTATCGATGTTTTGTGCAGTTGGAATACTGGGTGCTTTGCCTTTATGTATGTAATTTCTTCTCGGTGGTGGAACTTTGATTATTTTTTCTGGTTGTTGTTGTTGTTGTTGTGTAATCTGTTGTTGTTCTTCCGGTTCTTGTGAAGAATGTTCTTCCGGTTTTATTAATGGTACATCTTCTAACCATTTTCTTATGCTTCGTTGTTTACTTTCTGATGTTGTGCTGCAACATGTTTTACATTCTTTTTCTGTATCTACCATTATATACGATTGTAAATTCGGTTGGAATGTACAACCGGGACATCCATCGCATGTTATAATCGGTGTTTGTTGTTGTAATGCGAATCGATTGTAATTTCTTTCACGTTCACTTCTGTGCGTTTTTACGCTGCTTCTAACCGAACCTTGGTGGCTGTGACGATTTTGATGATGGTGATGACGATGTGAATGTTGTTGATTTGAATTTTCTATTTCTTCTGGAATCCCAAGAAGACTAGGGAAAAATTTTTTCGCTGCCATCTTATGTTTGGCTATCGCTATTACTTCACGAATTTTTGAAAGAAATTCTAATGCTGCTGGTGGAGGTGCCTGTAACAAAACAACAATTATTAAACAATTATTACAATAAGCTGTCCTTAACCCTTTGAGTACTGTTGTCTTGTATGTGCGACGGATGGCACTTACATGCAAACGCTAGAACCAACTGTCATCTAAACTCATGTTCAAATTTTTCACAACTACTATGTTCCGCATTCTATTGGCTTTAAAATGAGTGAGTATTCTATAATTAAAATAACTGTTTTATTAGTTTTTAATTTTCTCTTTGCGACAGTTTAACTGTCTCTTTATGCTCATTTATTGAATTAATTTCGTATATAGTTAAAATATTTACGTTGTGTTAGTTAAAATATATTATTGTAAAGTAGTTATAGTTATAAAATAAAAATTATAATATCGCTATTATAATATAGCGACTACCAGTAGTAATTTAACTTAGTAATTTTATAGTAGTTATAAGAAGTATTTAAGTGAATTAATGTTTTTTTTTCTGTATAAATTACTCCTATGCGCGGACAGAACTCTTTGTGAAGAAGAGTTTTTGCGTATAAGTATATTTAGTTTAAAATATTGTGCATAGCTTAGTATAGTCATGAGTTGTAATTTTAATGGAGCTATATTTTACTAAATAAAATAAATAAATAAAATAAAAAAATAAAAATTATATAAAATCTGGACCAATTGAAATTGGAAATAATGAATTAAAGAACTTTTCTTTACCAATCTATATAACTAAACAAAAAGATGGTTTTTTATTTTTGTTCTGAATTTTTTCTAAAATGCACACAGACGAAAGAAATCAGTGAATATCCAATAACTGTAGAATCTGACGAAGAAGAATGATAATGAGGATAACAACAAAGAATTTTGCAGGAATTGACTTTGACTATAGAACACAATTCTGTCACTGTCAACAGCCTTTGGCCGAAAGATGTACTCAATTAATTTTTGTTACATTATTGCAGATTTTAAATTACCAATTATTTTGTAACAAACACATAGATAAAACTAAAAATTACAAAAAACATAAAAAATTAGAAACTAAAAATACTAAAAACTAAAAAATCCAAAACAAACCATGAAATGTAGCTTCATCATGGTATGAAACGTAATGAAAATTCCTAATCTGTGCAAGCTTTATTTCCTTTAAAAAACTCAGTAGTTAAAAGGTTAACAATACACTGGCAGCAATCGTTGCAATTAGTTTGCACCTTATTTAAAGTGGTTTCACCCACTGGCAGAACATTCTCAAACATCAACTGATCAACCGAAAATTTAGCAATTCAGATTAGAGCAGCAGCCAACAGGCCAAGTAACAGCTCACATTGAAATGCCAGGCTGCACTTTCTTAAACTGCTTGTTGTACAAGTGAAACGTAATACGCCTACCATTTCACATCCTGTAACATTACAGTCCATTCAAAATAGCATGACAGTAAGTCTCTGAATGGTGATAACTTCTCAAAATAAAATGTCCCTTTTCGAAATTAAAATTTCCCTTTATTCTTACGAAATATAACATAAAACTTCTTTTTTTTTAATTAATTAATTTATCGTCGCATTAACTGCTGTTGTCATTAGCGACAACGTTGGGGTGTAATTTTTTTGTACGATGGAGGATGAAATGATTTTTTTGTAACGTATGAAAATATGTCGTGCCTGAGTGGGATTCAAACCCAGGACTGCATGATGAGAGACGAGCACGTAACCAACTGCGCCAATGCGGCTGGCTAACATAAAACTTTGTTTTGCAATTATTTTGAAAATCATATGGAATTAAATATTTCACTCTCATTTGTTGTTGTAATTAATACATTATTTAATAATAATATAACAAAATAACAATTAATTAATAAATTTGATTTCCATTTTCTGTGTGTTATTGGAAAAATCATTAGTTTTTCTTTTTCATTATTAATTTATCTTTTAAAACGCTTTCACTTACTAACAGGTAAAGTTAACACAAAGAAAAATATTTTATGTGGTAGCACAGATAGGCTACATGAGCACATTAAAAAATGCCCTCTCTTCTTTATTCCATTTAAGTAACACTATTATGCTATTTCGAATGGACTGTACATTTGTAAAAACATTCTTCTACTATGTCCTGCTACATGGTGTGCACTGAAATCGACGTGTTAAAAGCGGGTGAAAGAGAAGTAATTGTTTTATTTAGGTAGAATGCGTATCAACTTTAAAAAAAAGACTTTAACAATTAATTAAACCACAGTATAGAGCCTGCAAAATTGTACAGTTGAGCCGTTGTTAGTTTGCTCCTCCTCCTCCTTCTGTCAACAAACAAAAGCCACCTACTACAGCGAGCACGCTACACTCCACCACTTTATGGATGTCCTATCCCTATTAAGTTAACTAAGTTTTGAATTATAAGTACTTAAAATGTCAGTCATGATATGATGTAGGCCTAACAATTTCATTTATAAAAATACTTTTAAAAGTATTTTGTATTAAAATACTTTTGAAAGTATTTTGTTGCTACTTTTTAATCAGCGTGTACACATTTTTATATAATGTGCATGCTCAGTGACGTCATTATTTGTTTACAGTAGGAGCAAACTTAGAAAGGCTGGACTTTAAGATCCTAATGGTAATGGAAAACCACTATTCATGAGAAATATTAGTTAACAATACAATGATATTATATATTATATTAGAATATAATTATATTATATTATATATAATATTAGAATATAATTATATTATATTGTATATAATATTATAATCTGTACCAAAGAGGTAAAGAGTGTTAACTCCAATTTTGGCATAATTGAGTTAAAACTGCCTTTAAAATCAGAAAGAAATGCTCTAATGCTTCAACTTTGTAATTGATGTAGACGATTTTTATTGAATATGTTTTACTGATGATAGGTAGTCAAGTAAATTTTGTTTGAATTTGGTGTTTTATTTATGTGTTACTAAACAGTTGGCCACTGTTAAATTTTTAAAATGTTGCGTATAAAATGCGGCTTCTTTATAAAAGTGTTCGCACTAGTAGGTATTTCACTTAAGTTTTTTTTTCAATTCATTGTATATTGGAGTTAACACTAATGTAGAACGTAAAAAATTGACAAAACACAGAAAACCGTAAGTAAGGTTTTAAGTCCTGTTTGGATGGGAGGGAGTATAGAAGTTGACAAAAAGCATTTTCTGTAGAAACTGGGTGTAAATTTCAAGTTTCTAACACGTACTGATATTTTTTTTACACAATAATAAAAAGATAATACGGCTACTTATTGGCTCATCTGAAAAATCACCAAAATGGAGTTAACACCTTTTACTTCTCACGTACAGATATTATATTAATATTAGTTAATAATAATATTAGTTAACATACCAGCAATAATTCTAATTCGAAATAAGCCGGGTTGAAATATAATTTGCGTCTTGTTGAAGCCATTGTGATTGCCCTCACTGTCTCAGGCCTCTCCTCGCGGCCTTCTAGTGTCTCCACGATTGAAACGTTTTCTTCAGGAAGTCTCTCGATAGCACTGGTGTCTTGCAGTTGAGTCGAACTGCATTCCGATGTAGTGTAGATCTCTTTCACATGGTGTGGATGAATCTGAGCTGCCGTTATCTATCGACAAATTTATAAATTAATTGACGGCAGATCAAACTAATTTCATCATAAACGTTCTTCTTCTACTCATCTACTACTACTGCTACTACTGAGTAGCAATGGCTTGATTTTAATGTAAATATAAATTAAACGACTGCACATAGCCAGCCGATGCGAATCGATTCAGACAATGAATCCAGTGTGTGTTCATCACATGACTGTCCGTAGGAGAGTGTTTCCTGTGATAACCTTATACATGATGGTTGTCATCTGATTTATCCCAAACTGTTCACTCAACTTTAAAAAAAGAGTCAAGTTGTCGCTTGACAGCACCTCACACAAATCTAAAATCACTTGTTCACAACAAATAGTTGTGAGTACAAATAGTTGCGAATGAGAGGGAGATATGTGGCATAACTACGCATGCGCTCAAAGGTCTTTACCATTATAATCCAAATCTGAAAATTTAGTTTACTGCATGCATAAACGCTTGCTCACAAGAATGAGTAAAATTATACGACAATGATATTGGAACGGCGCGTATGGGTTGTGCGAGTGAGAGCGTTATGCATTCTCTCACTCCCACGGCTAGGGGACTGCAGTTCATCTGAATACTGTACTTGTTATGCAAATCAACTATTGGTATTAGACAAACTAATGTTTCATAGTCGAGCAAGTGAGAGGGAGATATGTAGCATAACTATAGTTCAGCCGTTGTTAGTTTGCTCCTCCTCCTCCTTCTGTCAACAAACAAAAACCTTCTTTTTAAACTGCGTCACCTTTATTTCAATTTTTACTTACACGTGTTTCGGTGGATCCACCATCATCAGAGTAAATGAAAAATAGAAACTAAAAATTTTTTTCATTTATTTAAAATTTACAGAAGATGATACATCTTCAGTCACTTGTATAAAACTGATTTAAAATTAATTTATTTTAATTTATCCCTTCTCATATTTACTGTAGATAGCAGCAGCGGTCAATATCACTTCATCATTCCTAAATTTTATTTGTTCATTCAAAATGTCCTGCTTTTGCTCTTTCAAATATTTATAAATATGGAACAGTTCCATATTTATAAATATTTGAAAGAGCAAAAGCAGGACATTTTGAATGAACAAATAAAATTTAGGAATGATGAAGTGATATTGACCGCTGCTGCTATCTACAGTAAATATGAGAAGGGATAAATTAAAATAAATTAATTTTAAATCAGTTTTATACAAGTGACTGAAGATGTATCATCTTCTGTAAATTTTAAATAAATGAAAAAAATTTTTAGTTTCTATTTTTCATTTACTTTGATGATGGTGGATTCACCGAAACACGTGTAAGTAAAAATTGAAATAAAGGTGACGCAGTTTAAAAAGAAGGTTAGTGAAATTATTATATTAATTCATTATATGAAATAGAAATATTTCAAACTGCAGGATGCATTACAGAGATTTATTTTTGAACAAACAAAAACCACCTACTACAGGGTGCACGCTAGAGTCTGCCACTTTACGGATATCGTATTCCTATTAAGTTAACTATTTTTTTAATTGTAAGCACTAAAAGTACTAAAAACATCTGTCATAATATGATGTAGGCCTAACAATTTCATTTATAAAAATACTTTTAAAAGTATTTTGTATTTAAATACTTTTGAAAGTATTTTGTTGTTACTTTTTAATCAGCGTGTACACATTTTTATATAATGTGCATGCTCAGTGATGTCATTATTTGTTTACATTAGAAGCAAACTAAGAGAGGCTTGACCTATACACATGCGCTCAAAGGCGTTTACCGTTGTAATCCAGATTTGAAAACATCGTACAGTCGTTATCTTGGTTGTTAGTTTTTTGCATGCATAAACTCTTGTTCACAACAATTAGTAAAATTAAAGATAATGTTATTGGAACGGCGCGTATGGGTTGTGCGAGTGAGAGCGTTATACATTTTCTCACTCCCACGGCTAGGGGACTTCATTTCATCTGAATACTGTACCTTTTGTGTCGGTTTAGAGATGCTGTTGTCATCGGAGACGTCATGGTGGTTGTCTTCAGAACATCCGTCGTCCGTGTCCGAACAACAACTAGGGGGGCCAGAATCGGTGATATACCCACCGTTATCGTGACAATGTCTTAACAGTGGATTATTCTTCACTATTCCTTCTTCGACCAACTGTCCGCCAGACTGGAGATCATCTTTATGTCGATCTGCATTATTTTTTGAATGTTGACGACGTGTGTGCAGGTACAGCAGTACAGAGGCTATGTACATCAAACCCAACAGCACGGAACATATCCCGATCGCTATATATTCACTCGCTGATAAACCGGTCGTTGTGTTTGCATGTTCTGTCGCATGAGCGTCCGCCGAAAATGACACTTCTCTTACACCTGAAATCATTTCAATATATTTTATTACATATAATTATATTATCATTCAAAAATAAATCTTTATCGAATGGATCAGCTGCAGTTTGAAATTATTTCCATTTCATATTATATGAATTAATATAATAATATTTCACCAACCTTATTTTTTAAACTGCGTCGTCACCTTCTTTATTTTTATTAATCACTTACTCGTGTTTCGGTGGATCCACCATCATCAGAGTAAATAAAAAAATTGAAACTAAAATTTTTTTATCTCACTTATTTAAAATTTATAGAAGATGATACATCTTCAGTCACTTTTTATACAATAATAGTGTTTTATGTATTTTTAATTGTTTGCGTTATTCACTATTTTTTGTTTGTATTCTTCTCTTTTTACTTTTGTATTAACTTTTGGTCTGTAATTGGGCCATAGTCGGCGGCCTGTTCTGCCCTATAGTCCATCTACTGTAAGCGTACATGGCGCGAGGCAAGCGCCTATAGGTTGTAAACGAAAGTTGTACACTAGTTGGCGCGTATCTATCTCTCCACCTGACAATTATCTTGCCCTACGTTCCATCATAAAAACATCTACATCCTAAAATAAACATAACCATTTAAGCGTTTTCAATTATATCGTTCAGATTACTAGTAATTGTTGTAGTTTCATATAGCGACTCCTCCTTAATTAATTATTTTAACCATTACATTTAACAAAACAATTTTTTCTACTTTTTAATGTTTACCGCTTTTATGTTTCAAAAACTCAACACATTCACTTTCACGCATTTTAACAAAACATAGCTTACAAAACGTTTCAACTTCAGTCGACGAAGAAAATCGAAACGAACCGATACAATTCCAAAAGATAACTGATGAAATTAAAAATGAGTTAAAAACAAGTCACAGACATTAATTTTAATGATATGAAAAAATAAACAATCTGAAATGATAAACAATGAATCACTGGCATTGTTTACTCTCCTGTTATAATTCAAGCGCATAGTCTTATATTAGGCTACTTGTGACCAAAAATAAAATGAAACTGAGTCTGTGTAATAAAAACCTACTAAACATAAATAATAATGTAACGAAAAATAACAATTTAAGAGTAACAATAGTAAAATTTTAGTTATTAATTGTAAACTAATGTTAGGTTTTTAAAACATTTTCAGACAAATGAATTGAACGTGTTTTATATTAAGCTTAGAGCAAATAATTTAGTGTTGTATGGAATTGTTGTTTGTTGATCATGGTGTGAGTATTTTTAATTACCTAATGCGCATGCTCAGTTGTATTGGTGGTTGCATACGTCGGAGTACTCTTAGTGGCGTAGACAGACTCTACTAAGAAAGAAGGAATAAGTACAAAAAGCTGAAGTGTGGAGAAATGGCTTTGAAGTATTTTTGACAGCCGTAACACAATTATTAATGTTACATCATGATTTTGTGATATATGGTAGAAATAGAAGCTTTTTTAAGTTGAAAATTTGAATGCTAGACAGTGGTTGTGGGTGTAGTTTGATGGTTGGGGTTCAATTAACCATACTCAGTGAGTGTGTCTGTAAAAGACTACACAGTCTCATTTACACATCATTCTCATCTCATTGGTTCATGGGGTTGCTTATTGTTCTCAATTGAATAGATTGCAACGCACACATATTATTAGGAATTAAAAAAAAAAACTTTTGAAAGTATTTTGTTGTTACTGTTTAATCAGCGTGTACACATTTTTATATGATGCGCATGCTCAGTGACGTCATTATTTGTTTACATTAGGAGCAAACTAAGAAAGGGTTGACTTACTCGGTGTGCCGGCAACTCTGAATGCGACGCAAGGAGTGAATATGGAGGAGTGGGCGGTTGTGTCGGCAGCCATGTCCTTGCACATCAGGTCAACCACCAGCAAACGACCTTCCATGCTGATCCTCAGATCTGGCGGCCCCAGCCACTGCACAATACAACACAATACACAATACAATACAATATAATACAATACCATACAATACAATACAATACAAGGCAATACAATCGTTCACTTTCAATAATACACATCTATAGCCTACCGTATACAGGGTCAAAAATATGGAGGTCCTTAGAAGAATGGGGAAAGAGCTGGAAATCCTGCAGAGCATAAAGATAAGAAAACTGACATACCTTGGACACATCATGAGGGGGCCTAAATACGAGATACTGTATCTCATAATTCAAGGGAAACTCGTTGGTAAACGCTCGGTGGGACACAGACGAATATCCTGGTTAAGAAACGTGAGAGTAGCGTTTAACTGGTGGTCGTCGCATGACCTTTTCAGAAAAGAAGCAGTGGGCAGGGTACGACTGACCGTGAATATAGCCAACCTACGTAATGGAGAAGGCACCTCAAGAAGAAAATACCGCCGTAACAATAATATTCTACTGGTATAGTCACCCATTGAGTAGTTTGCCCTTGTTCCAAACGAGGGGTAAAGGGGCAACACCATCAGTGCGCATGCCCAACTAAAGGGTGATTCAAAAAGAGCGCCGGTTTTTAAACGGCTGGTAAATTTTTGTTTATCGGTTGGCAACATTGTTAGACCTCATTTCTATTTCGGAGAACATTCCGATTGACGATTCAGTTGTAGTTTCTCTTGTTCGCAGTGTAGTACTCTCGCAGTCTGTGTCTAACCATGGAGAAGTTTACTATTGCGCAACGAGTGTTAATCGTCAAAACATTTTACCAGAGTGGAGAGAGTTATGCAGCTACTGTCAGGCGACTTCGCGGTACTCTAGGACGTAATGAAGCACCGAATGAATCAACAGTTCGCAGGCTCATGAAAAAGTTTTTTGAGACGGGTTCAACAGTCGACCTTAAAAGTTCTGGACGTCGTCGTTCTGGCCAAACTGAGCAGAACGTTGCGTTGGTTCGTGACAGTGTGGCTGTTAGCCCAGCAAAATCAATACGTCGCCGTTCTCAACAATTGGGTTTAAGATGTTCTTCTGTACGGAGAATTCTTCGGTACGATCTCCAATATCACCGGTATAAAATTCAGTTGACGCAACATTTAAAAGTGGCAGACCACCAGAAGAGACGACAGTTTGTCGACTGGGTATTGAGAAAACGGCAGGATGATGACACCTTCGCAAACAAAATCATTTTCAGTGATGAGGCGCACTTCCACTTAAACGGTTTTGTTAATAAACAGAACATGAATGACTTGAAGGAGGAAATTCGACGGGTTATCGGGCAAATGGAAGTCGAAACTTGTCGTGCAGTAATATCCAATTTCATGGACAGAGTTGATGCGTGCCAGCGCAGTAGAGGAGGACACATGCATGACATCATTTTTCATACATGAAATCGGAAGGTAAAATGAACTTGTTGATGTATTTATTTTCAGTTTTTCAATAAAATAAATCTCTTAATTTGATATATCAAAACCGGCGCTCTTTTTGAATCACCCTATACTTTAATTTTACTACAACAAACTTAACAATTTATACTATACCCGGAGCATATACAGTATATCGCATAACCTTTTCTAGGTTAACTGTTAGTTTACAGAAATGTCGGTTTCTCGAAAACGCGGTCGAACTATTCACAGTGTTGATACAAAATCTACTGTGCGTTGTAATAATATGCTATGAAGAAGAAGAAGCTAAACAAAAATGCCAATCCGTGCCTCTTAACAAAAGCTATGAGCGAGTGGCTAACTACTGTGATGTTTCTCTTTTCACAATTCGAAAATTAAAAAAAAGGAAATTAAGGACGTGAAGAAACTATTCTTCAATTTTTGTTGACAGCTGGTCAAAAAAATGAAACGGTTTGGTAGAAACTAGAGAGACTGATAATGAAAACGCCGGTGAGAGCAATAGTAAAGAAGGTGATTCATTCGTAATTACAGTGAATCAAACATTTCTAGTCATTTAATTAAGCTACTTATAGGCAATATTACAGGTCATATTTATTTCTTATAAGGTTTATAAGAAATCATTTTCTCGGAATAAACCACAGTTTACAAAATGTTTGTAGAAACTGCACGGTAGTGAAATGTACGAGTAGTGTCTTACTGTTGAGGTTGGCAGCACTGCAAATATATCATTTCCTTTCCTCACAGCCAACACATACGCAAATGGCAAACTCGTGACTTCAGTATCTATACCAAAGGTTAGTTGCTGCAGACCGGTTCAACTAAAAGACAATTGTGGTGGGTTTCAACAGTAATTGAATCAATCATTTAAGAACCCACCAGGTTGGTCTAGAGGTAATGTCGTCTCCTATAATCAGCTGTTTATGTTCCAGCTGTGAATGTTCCTGTTTGAAATCCTAGTAAAGGTAGTTACTTTTATACGGATTTGAATACTAGACAGTGGTTACTGGTGTACTTTGATGGTTGGGGTTCAATTAATTATACTCTCTCAGGAATGGTCGGCCTGGGTCTGTACAAGACTACACGTCATACACATCATCCTCATCTGATTGGGTGATGGGGTTGCTTATTGTTCTCAATTCAACAGATTGCAACGTACACATTTATTAGGAATTACAAAAAAAAAATCATTTTAGAAAGCCTATTTTCCACTTTGCAAATGACACCTTCAATTCATTCACCACAGGGTCTGGCTGTATAATGAAATTGATTACTTTGAGAGGAGATAAGTGTCTGATTAGTGTCACCATACACCTCTACCTCTTCTCTTATTAAATGATTTACTCATTTAATTGGCTGACCAAGTGATGAGAAATTCCGCTGTTTAATAAATTATTTTTGTTCGACGAGATAAATTGAGAATGATTTTTTTTAAACTTCTTTTTTTGTTTTCCAATTAGTGGTGATGCAGACGATAAGAAGGTGAACGATGAAAAAATGCGACAGCTGACCGGGAGGGACCCCGGCGTAGAAGCCGGTTGACAATTTGAGGGAGGGGTCACACAAATTTCGTGAGTAGGCGGTTATGGCTATATGAAGTACAGTTGTCGTTTTTAATTTCATTATTTTTATATTTTTATACTACAGTATATTTTTTATTTTTATCGATCGTTTGCCACTAACAGTAAAATAAATAAAATGAAATTTTTTGCCTAGTTCAGGCACAGATCTTTATAGAATGGGTACCGAATGGGCGTCATCCAGAATAGTCGACAACTTTTGATAATTCGCCGGCGCTGAAATGGTCGACTCCTTTTGATAAGTCACCGACGCCTAACTGGTCGGTTCCTTTTAATAAGTCACTGACGCACTGACGCTTAATTGAGTTAAGACAGCGGTGTAATAGTACTGCCCTATTTATTGCTCGAATTCGTGCTACATTGAAGAAGAGAGAGAGAGAGAGAGAGAGAGAGAAAGGAATAAACTATCAAGAAATCACTTTTAACATCGTAACCTACGATAAGTATAGTACATTTAAAAATATTTTGTCACTGCTAATATTACTGTCGATTACTTTATTAACACAGCAAAATAATGAAAAAGCAGCACATTCAAATACGTAGAATAATGATAAAAAGGTTTTTGAACTTCCTATATTGGTCTGCCCATAATAAACAGGTTGAGTGTCAGATTATTTGCACTCAATCTGTTCGTTGCAGGGCTAAAATAAATAGTTCTGTTTCTTATCACATGGTCACCCAATTAAATGACTGAATCATTTAAGAACAGAAAAGGCAGAGGTTTAAAATACACTAATCAGAGTTATCTTCTCTGAAAGTAGTAAATTTCATTTTACAGCCAGATTCTGTGGTGAATGAAGTGAAGGTGTCATTTGCAGAGGGGAAAGTGAGTGCTTTTCAGAGGGCTCAGTATGCTGATAAGCGTATTTTTCCACTGAGTGAGTTGTGGCAATGGTGAACTACCTCACTCCTTTATTTACTAAGTAAAACGTCTACAGTTTCAAACCAGCCTACAGGCTGATCACCTAAACAACAACCCAGACGGTGAAGGATGAAATGATTTTTTGTAACGTATGAAAATATGCCGTGCCTGAATGGGATTCGAACCCAAGACCGCATGATGAGAGGCGAGCACGTTACCAACTACGCCAATGCGGCTGGCAAGAAATGAAATAGATTTTATGGTACGGAATATCACGATTAAAAAAGAAAGCTCCAAACAAACACATTGATGAGGTCGATTGTCCCAACAATGACGTATGGCAGTGAGGCGTGAACGTGGAAGAACAATTGCACTGCTTGACAACGATCGAAATTGAATTCCCTCCCTTCCCCACTTCTTCCATTCCCATGCATACGCACAACACAAATGACCAATCAATATGAATATCACTTATCCATAACATTTTGTACAAAGAGAGACACTTTTGAAAGAGAGAGATAGAGAGAAAGTACATTTTGTAGAGAAAATGCTTTAAACAAAAGTTGTAGATCGTTTAATTTCCTATAAATTTAATCAAATTAAAAAAGTGTATATATAATCATATATACACTTTTGTCGTTAAATGCATACTACAGCCGAAATCTTAAAATAAATCCATTTTTCACACGTTTTCGTGAGAAAAAATAGAAAATCGCTAATTACCGCTAAACTAAGCGTTGTACAAGAAAATGTTTGAAATAAAAATTGTAGAATTTCAAATTCTCTACAACTTTTATTATATAAATTTTTGTGCTAAAATGCATAGTCTATTAAAGCCGCAATCTTAAAAAAAACAATTTTTTTTACGTGAAAACCGCCTCACCAAGAATTTCAACAAACATGGCGCCTACCCTATCTTGTAGAGCATAAAAAATTTTGTAAACCAGGCGATTTAAAAAAAAATCGTAGGACCACTTATGAGAAAATTGCAAAAAAGTGAAAAATTACACGAATAAACTACAACTTCCGGTTGACTGATTTTGATGAAAATGTTCGTGTCGGGTTTGGTAGTTTTATGTAACTTAAGTTTCAAGTTTCAAGTTCGTACGATGTTCCGTTGTTGAGATATTCTGTTCACACACACACACACACACACACACATCAATCGCTATTAACATGTTTTTTTGGGTTCAGGGGGTCTGAAAACTGGTTATCTAAAAATCGACATGAAAACAATACTCTCCTACCTATATATATTTATATAGGCAAGAGAAAGTAAAAATGTGAAATATTGAAAGCCAACAAGTGGTGAACATTTATGGATTTCCATATAGGTATTAAAATGATAATGATGAGTTGGGTGTTACCTGTAGGAAAGTGCGGCCTTCGTCTCTGAACAGCCTGAAAGGTGGTTCGGTGTCCGATCTGTTGCGGAGATCGACCCAACCGCCTCGAGTGAGGAACTTGGCTCCAGACACGACGCATATCGGCGACTTGGCTTCTGAAAACAAACACCAACACAAATATAAGTTAGGCTACATCACATCATCACACGCATCCACTACTCGACAGATGTTTTAAAATAGATTGAGAGTAAACTTCTTTTTTGTTCCTAATTTTTGTACGTTGCAATCAGTTCAATAGAGAACAATAAGCAATAAGATGACCCAATGAGATGAGGATGATGTGTATGACGTGTAAATGAGGTGGTGTAGTCTTCTACAGACACACTCACTGAGTATGGTTAATTGAACCCCAACCATCAAACTACACCCACAACCACTGTCTACCATTCAAATTAGTATAAAAGTAACTACCTTTACTAGGATTTATTTTGGCGACGACGTTACCTCTAGACCGACCCGGTGGGTTTACACAATTATTTAGCACAGGGAAACTTTAATGAAATATTTCCCTGCAGTGTTTCACCAGCAGGGAAATTTTAATGTAATATTTCCCTGCAGGGAAATTTTTTCTTATAGTGAAACAGCTGATTTACTTTTATTGTTAAACATTTCGTTCTTATTTTATTCCTTTTCGTATTTGGAGTGGAAAATGGTGTTACGGGGAATGATTTACTGTTCTGGCACTAGAAATACATTTATTATGCAAGTCCCTCCCTATAAAACAACATTTAACATTTACAACATGTGCTATATATTTCCCCGTAGTACTCTGCCCTATAATGGGATAGCCGGCCGCATTGGCGCAGTTGGTAACGTGCTTGCCTCTCATCACGCGGTCTTGGGTTCAAATCCCATTCAGGCACGGCATATTTTCATACGTTACAAAAAAATCATTTCATCCTTCACCGTCTGCATTAGCAGTAATTGCAGAACAGCCGGACGTTAAACAAAACAAAAAAATATAATGGAATAAATCAAGTACTTTTGTCTCAAATTGCTACTACCTTAACGCCTCTGAACAAACCGAAATAGTTGAAAAATAACTTTATTTCTCAATTTGTCGTCGCCAAAATCAGCTGTTTAACAGCTGATTTTCGGAGACGAAGGTTCCTGGTTGAAATCCTAGTAAAGGTAACTACTTTTATTTGGATTTGAATGGTTACACAGTGGTGTGTTTATCGGTGTACTTTGATGGTTGGGGTTTAATTAACCATACTCTCTAAGGAATGGTCGACCTGAGTCTGTACAAGACTATACAGTCTCATTTACACGTCATACACATCATCCTCATCTCATTGGATCATGGGGTTGCTTATTGTTCTCAATTGAACAGATTGCAACGTACACATATTAGGAATTTAAAAAAAAGAAAATTTCTCAATTTTAAAAAAATTTAAAAAATTAATGAAACGAACTTTACCTGCGAATGATATTTCTGCGCTGGGATAAACAATTTGTCCTTTCAAAGGCAGGAATACGTAAGGGATCTTTTGCCGAGTCGTCCCTGAGACGAAAGGCGCCAGGGCACATTCTGTAACAGACAACAACACAATTACTATGAAAACATTCTTAAGTTTAAAACTAAAAATCTGGTGTGAAACACTCACACAACTTTCTCTTGCCAATGCAAATAATTAACAATACAATCTAACATTATTAATAAAACATTAGAAATAAACAAAAAACTAACCTCAATAAACATAACCTAATTTTAATCATATATGAAAGACGCAATATGAAAATCAACCTCAGTTTAGCTTAAAAATACGAAAAACCACTCTTTCACGCTAAACTAAGCCCTGTAGAGAAAAATTCTCTAAATAAAAGTTGTAGATCTTTTTATTTCCTATAAATTTTATTATAAACTTTTTTGTCGTAAAATGCATAATAAGGCCGAAATCTTAAAAACATCGATTTTTCACACGTTTTCGGGAGAATGTAAGTTTCAAATTTCAAGATCCTACGATGTTCTGTTCTTGAGATATTTTGTTCACACACACACGCACACACACACACACACCAATAGGTAAAAAGCAGTTGTGTGTGTGTGTGTGTGTGTGTGGGTGTGAGGGTGTCTGTTTAGGTGTATATGGTGGGTGAAGAGTGGGATCGTACTATTTTGAAACTTGAAACTTAAGTTGCATACCACTACCGGACGCGACACGAACTTTTTCATCAAAATATTCATCTACATTCTATACATTTTTTATTTTCATAAAACAAGTAGTGAAATGAAATGAGAAAACGATTTCTGCATAAATTAGCCAATGTGAAGTTTGTGGAATAGTTTTCATTTTAGTTTCTATAGTAGCAATTGAATGAATTGAATAGATGAGGCAGGGCTGCCCGCTCTCACCAACCTTATTTAACATTTATGCTGATGATCTCTGTAGAAGATGGAAGCAACAAGTCCACCCAGGCATTTGGATAGCCCCGGAAGTCTCCATCAGCTCGTTGTGGTTTGCTGACGATCAGGTGATACTGCAGGAAACAGAAGATAATCTCCAGAAAGCATTACACCAATTGAATCTTCTCAGTGCTGAATATAATATGAAGATCTCATTCAGTAAAACGAAGGTGATGGCTTTTGTGGGAAAAGATCCAATTCGGTCTAAGATAGTTCTTGATAACAAAGTCCTGGAACAAGTATCACATTTCAAGTATTTGGGGTGTGATATCACATATGAAATGGATCAGGACTTGAACATGAAAATAAATAGATTCCAAGCTATCTGTGGAACAATCAACAGGACCTTGAGAAACAAGGCCAGAAGGGAAACGAAAATGAAATTCTATAAAGTTATGGCTATCCCCACTCTTTTATATGGTTCTGAAACCTGGGTACATAAAAAGAAGGAATGGAGCAGGTTACAGGTTGCTGAAATGCGATTCCTAAGAGCAGTGAAGGGTTGTACTAGGGAAGACAGAATCCATAATACTGAGATCAGAAAAGAGCTCAACATACCCTCCATATGGCAGAAAATCGAGGAAACCAAATAAAACTGGAAGGATCATGTGGAGCGCATGGAGGATGGAAGAATTCCCAGGGCAGTCATCTCCTATCAGCCAGTGGGCAGGCCTCGTAAGAGATGGAATTGATTAATAAAGGAGTTTGCAGTCGGAACAGGCAATGTGCCTAATCCTTGAAGGAAGACGACGACGACGAATAGATGAGGAAGGAAGGCTTGATGTGATATGAACCGGTGTACGCCTAATAACAGTAACAGGTTGATCATTATTTAGTATACTGTATTTTTGTTTGTTGAGTATAAAGGTTTTAGGTGAAAAGGTCGCAGATGGAGTTGACTTGTTGTTAGTTGATCGTTATGACGGCCGGCCGGTAGGCTACTGCTATTCAACCGTTTAACTGTGTCACCTCCATACGTATGCAAATGACGGCCGTCGTTATTCTCTTCACAACACCACCACCACCACCACTGGTACAGATCTGATCTGGCCAAACCCCATACACCATACACCTTCTGCTGTACCATGGACTGTTCTTCTGCCGGCCGCAATGGCGAAGTCAGTAGCGTGCTCGCCTATCATCATGCAGTCTTGGGTTCGAATCCCATTCAGGCACGGCATTTTTTCATACGTTACAAAATATCATTTCATCATTCACCGTCTGCATTAGCAGTAACTGCACAACAGTCAGACGTTAAACCAAAAAAAAAAAAAAAAAAAAAAAAAAAAAAAAAAAATGGACTGTTCTCTTCACCCTCAACCCACACACACAAATGCTTTTTACCTATTGCTATGTGTGTGTGTCTGTGTAAACAGAATATCTCAAGAACGAATATTCAACGAACTTCTTTTTTTTTCTTTTTTTTTAGCTTTTATTTGTTATCGGGAACTGTACTTTAATGACAACCACCCAATTTGATCGCTGCTCTTCGCTATATTTTTTGACGTAATTCGGCATGACTTTTTGAACAGGGACCCCCAGTGGAGTTTGTTCAGGAATGGCTGTCAGTTGGTCACCATACAAAGTCGCTTGCCCAACCGGTGTTACTTAACAAATAATAGCGACTTTCTACCAGCTGACTGATTGGGCTGGCCCGAAGGCCTTGTACGTACTTGAAACTTAAGTTACATACCACTACCGGACCCGACACGAACATTTTCATCAAAATCGGTCAACCGCAACTACTTCCGGTAGTGAAATAACACGAATAAACTACTACTAGTTTATTCGTGTTTTTTCACTTTTTTCTGATTTTCTCAAAAACTGGTCCTACGATTTTTTTTATAAATCGCCTGGTTTACTAAATTTGTTATGCTCTACAAGATAGGGTAGGCGCCATATTCGCTGAAATTCTTGGTGAGGCTGTTTTCACGTAAACAAATTGTTGTTTTAACAATACGGTTATAATATGCAATTTTAGCGCAAAAATTTATACAATAAAACTTGTAGAGAATTTAAAATCCTACAACTTTTATTACAAACATTTTTTTGTATAACGCTTAGTTTAGCGGTAAATTTAGCAGTTTTCTGTTTTATTTTCTCACGAAAACGTGTGAAAAATCGATTTTTGTAAGATTTCGGCCTTAGTATGCATTTTACGACAAAAGTGTTTATAATAAAATCTATAGGAAATTAAAAGATCTACAACTTTTGTTTATAGCATTTTTCTCTATAGAGCTTAGTTTAGAGTGAAAGAGGTATTTTCCATACTTTTAAGCCAAACTGAGGTCGATTTTCATTTTGCGTCTTTTACTCATGAGAAAAATTAGGTTATGTTTATCGAGGATAGTTTTTTGTTTATTATAAAATGTTACATTATATTATTAATTATTGCATTGTCAAGAGAAAGTTGTGTGAGTGTTTCACACCAGATTTTTCTAAATGAAATTGTTAGGCCTACATCATGTCATGACTGATGTTTTAAGTAATTTAAGTACTTATAATTTAAATTATAGTTAACTTGATAGAAATATGACATCCATAAAGTGGTGCACCCTGTAGTAGGTGGCTTTGGTTTGTTGACAGAAGGAGGAGGAGGAGGAGCAAACTAACAACGGTGGCTCAACTGTAGGTAGATTAGGCTTATTAACAGTAGGCTAGTCTAGAGTATTTGTGGGTAGAGAATGGTGTATGTACTGGTATTTGTTGGAGCAGTGATTTATTAATTCGAGTGTTGGAGTGTTAACTTGTTCGATTAGCAGACAGTTAGTTAAGTGACACTAACTGAAGTAGCCTAGTGCATCTATTAATTAACTAGAAAAATATACTTAGTTGCAGTGCGACGGCCTTGTTATAATTAAACCGGTAGTCGGAGACCGAGATAAAAACATCTACATCTATAACGACCACCGACACCTCGTCACCACATACACTCACTCTCTCTCTCTCTCTCTCTCTCTCTTTCTCTCTCTCACACACTCTCTTTCTATCTCACTCTCTCTCTCTCTCTTGCTCTTTCTCTCACTCTATATCTCTCTCTTTTGCTCTCTCTCTCTCACACACACACTCAATCTCTCTCTCTTCCAATCTTTCTCTCTCACTCTCTCTCTCACACTCTCTTTCTATTTCACTCTCTCTCTCTCTCTCTCTCTCTCTCTCTCTCTCTCTCTCTCTCTCACACACACACACACACACACGCACACACACACACACACACACACACACACACTCACTCTCTCTCTCTTCCAACTCTCTCTTTTTCTCTCTCACACACTCTCTTTCTATCTCACTCTCTCTCTCACACACTCTCTTTCTCTCTCTTTCTCTTTTGCTCTCTCTCTCTCTCACACACACACACTCACACACTCTCTCTCTCTCTCTCTCTCTCTCTCTCTCTCTCTCTCTCTCTCTCTCTCTCTCTCTCTCTCTCTCTCAATTATATCGGTCCACAAGACACCACACAATATGTGAGATCCAACAATCTTTCCTAGTATAGTGTGAGGCCCATCACGCAGCTAGCTTCCTATTTCAAATACAGTCAACTGTTGATTATCCGTGGAATTGGGTGGCACCAGTGCCACCGCGGATAATCCGACTCCGCGGATAATCCGCAAAATGACGAACAAAAGCGTAGGCATATATAGTAGTTAGTATACGTATAAAATCTTTATTAATTTTTTGTCATTTAAAGTACAATACAAGAATATAACAGTGAGTGACAAATGTAATAATAATAAAAGATAAGAGATGAAGAAGTGTGGAGTGTGTTGTTGTTGTTGTTATATGACGGTAGTTGAGGAGGATTCATGTGTCTATAAAAAGGAGAAGAGAAAGAGTGAGTGGACGATGACACGAACTAATGGATGTTTATGTCTTATGTCTTATGTGAGAGGCCAATTAGAAAAGAAGAAAAGTGGCAGGTGATCACCCGGAGGCTAACAAGGACAACTGTCAACTGTATTTCATTAGATAGGCCTACCAATTACACGTCATAACATTCTCTGTTCTATTTAACCGGCTACAAGATAGTTACGTTAGCCCTACTGCACTCATTCAACGCTGTCTCTATTTACGTGGCATTTCCTAAATAAACAAACCTTTATTGTCACGTAAAATAATTATACGTAGTCTACATTATGAGCTGTCAGATTTTGGAATTGACGTTTGTTTGCCAATGTTATCCGATTAGAGAGATTGACCGCGCGTCGTCCAAAAACACTCACCAAATTAATCACAACAAAATATCACCTTTCATGAAATGACCATTTTAACAAGTCATCAATTTCAACTGTAGAACAAATAGATTCGACTGATGCAAACAATGAAAGAATATTGTTTAGGTGCTGAGCTTGTAGGCTGGTTTGAACGTGTACATGTTTTACTAAGTAAAACTAGGAGTCAGGTGGTTTACCATTACCACAAATCACTCAGTGGAAAAGTACACTTATCAGCATGCCGGGCCCTCTGAAAAGCACATATTCTCCACTCTGCAAATGACACCTTCACTTCATTCACCACACAATCCAACTGTATAATGAAATTCATTACTTTCAGAGGAGGAGATAACTGTGATTAGTGTCACCTAACACACCTCTACCTCTTCTCTTATTAAATGATTCACTCATTTAATTGGCTGACCATGTGATGATAAGAAACACAACTATTTATTTTAGCCCTGCAACAAACAGATTGAGTGTAAATAATTTGACACTCCACCTGTCTGTAATGATCAAAATGAAAGAATAGCTAATTCAATCAACTAGATAAAGAGAAAAGTGAAAACATAAACCACAGATCGGTGATAAGACCGTTTAAAAAAATATGATAATGTTTTAGTCTACGTGATATGATTGGAGACTGGCATTGCATTGCTTCTTACCATCTTATTTATTTATTTATTTAATAAAGTATTAGATATGAGAGCAACAGGTAAAACCCAATAGGCCTACTGCTCTCTTAAAACACATACAATCTCATAATATATACAATAATGACGGTTCAACTCCATAACCTACAATTTAATATATGAATGTGATGAATATAGTATAAGAATATTATGAATACAATATATGAACACGATGAATATAATTTTCTTTTAATATGATAGTATAATAATAGAATTATGTAATAATAAAAAATGGTATAAAACTTAATATAACACAAACACACACATACACACAAACAAACAAACATTTAAACGGAGCATTTACTGTGTATACTTACAAATAAATTATAGTACTATATTTTAGAAAAAAAAGAAAAAAGATCAAAAATAGAAAGATGAAAGAAAAGAAAATAAAAGAAAAAAAGAAGAGAAAAAAAATTCAGGTTCGTTTGGAGTCGTAACAGATCCCAAACGAACCTGAATTAAATATTTATTTCAAAATTTCGGAGCAATCGTTGTAAAGCTCGTATACTCAGAACAAATAAAACACTCGTGCGTGCGCACCGATATTTTTATAAACCACTTTTTTGGCTTGAAGTGTGATGAGTAATTGTAATCAGCTGAAGTGGGGAACCTCCCACCGTAATAGTTTTTACTCAAGCTAGGCGTAACAGATAGACGAGGAGTAGGTGGGAAGTGGGAAGTAATCACACTCATAGGACACGTTCGCTGTAATAGTACGCAAAGTATTATCAGAATGATTTTCACGCACGGAAAAAGAGTTGAATGTCGCACGCAGATTAACAATTAGCTACAGTGTACGCCTATCAGTTAAACGTTGATTAAACGTTAATCAAGACGCACCGAAGCCCCTTCCTCTAGCCTAGCTGTTGTTTTATTTGTACACTTAAACTGTAAATAATCGTAGCGAAACAATTCACTTAATACTCGTAAATAGATTTTTAGCAAAACAAAAATCTGGTGTGAAACACTCACACAACTTTCTCTTGCCAATGAAAATAATTAACAATAAACCTAACATTAGTAATTAAACATTAGAATTAAACAAAAAACTAACCTTAATAAACATAACCTTATTTTAATCATGAGTGAAAGACGCAAAATAAAAATCAACCTCAGTTTGGCTTAAAAATACGGAAAATCACGCTTTTACGCTTAACTAGGCTCTGTAGAGAAAAATGTTTTTAAATAAAAAAACGTAAATCATTTAATTTCCTATAACTTTGATTATACACACTTTTGTCGTAAAATGCATATTAAGGCCGAAATTTTTAAAAAATCGCGTTTTCAAACGTTTTCGTGAGAAAAAACAGAAAACCGCTAATTGCCGCTAAAGTAAGCGTTATACAAAATAATGTTTGAAATAAAAGTTGTAGGATTTGAAATTCTCTACAGTTTTAATTAGATAAATTTTGCGCTAATAAGTTATGCATATTAAAGCCGTACTCATAAAAAATAGTTTTTTTACGTGAAAACAGCCTCACCCAGAATTTTAAGAAACATGGCGCCTACTCTATCTTGTGGAGCATAAAAAATTAAGTAAATGAGGCGATTTTAAAAAAATCGTACGACCAGTTTTTAAGAAAATCGCAAAAAAATGAAAAATGACACGAATAAACTACTAGACCTACTTCCGGTTGACCGATTTTGATGAAAATGTTCGTGTTTGGTCCGGTAGCGGTATGTAACTTAACTTTCAAGTTTCAAGTTCGTACGATGTTCCGTTCTTGAGATATTCTGTTCACACACACACACACACACAGACCAATAGGTAAAAACATGTAGTTGTGTGGGTTGAGGGGTTCAGTTTAGGTGTATATTCGGGTGAAGAGTGTATTTGTTAAAATCGACATGAAAACAATACTTTCCTTCCTATATATTCATATAGGCAAGAGAAAGTAAAAAATGACTTCATTGGTGAAACTTTTTATAGCGTACAAGAATTTTATTGGAAACACCAGTAGTGGACGAATGTGTGATTAAAATAAACGTGTTTTATGTGTTATAACTTCTTCTCATGTAGCTATATAATTCGCCAGGAGTGTTTTGGACGCACTAATAAAAAAAAAAACAACTTTGGTGTTGTTCGTATCTGTCACCTGCAAAATGGCAAACCACACTCGTACAGTGCTGATGGCAAGTATTTTTATTTTTGGGGGTGCGCAAGTAATTTTCCCGGTTATAATAATGATAGACTGCCCATAACAGACAGATGGAGAGTCAAAATTATTTACTCTCAATCTGTTAGTTGCAGGGCACTCAATAAATAGTTGTGTTTCTTATCACATGGTCACCCAATTAAATGAGTGAATCATTTAAGAAGAGAAGAGGTAGAGGTGTGTTAGGTGACACTAATCAGAGATATCTCCTGTGAAAGTAATGAATTTCGTTATACAGTTGGACCCCATTGGTGAATCAAGTGAAGGTGTCATTTGCAGAGTGGAAAGTATGTGCTTTTCAGAGGGCCCGGCATGCTGATAAGCATACTTTTCCATTCAGTGAGGAAGGCAATTGTAAACCACCTCACTCCTCATTTTACTTAGTAAAACCTCTACAGGTTCAAACCAGCTTTTTGGCTGATGACCACCTAACCAACAATAATGATAGTGGCAGAAAGTGTGAAAAATATGTCCGCCCCTAACACACTCTCGTCTAGAATGCAGTTCGCTATTAAGATGTAACTGAAAAGAAGTGTATTGGGGAGAGGTAGGCGGGGGGCGGGCCGGTCGCTCTCCTTTTAATTCGATGAACAAAGGAAGTAACCGATTCCCTGTTCACTATTCAATAGTAGATTATTTTTGTAAGCGCGGTGCCGTTTACGTTATTTATTGAACCGGTGCTACAAATAACCAGATCGCGCGCTATTCAATGAATTCATTCGTTTTATTTATCGAGTTCTCGCGGTGGCTATTTCATATCTGTGTGCCCAGTGACAAAGTACAGCGATCGTGCTGCTTTTCGACCGATCACTACTTCGATTGTAGCTTCAAGCTAACCACGCTCACTGGTTTACACACGGATGTCCGTCTCACACTTACTCTTCCTAAAAAAAAAAAACACCGATCGCGTACCAATATTTCTTTTCTCTTGCCTATGTGAATAGGGCTATATAGGAAGGAAAGTATTGTTTTCATGTCCCACTCTTCACCCACCATATACACGTAAACAGACACCCTCACACCCACACACACACACAACTGCTTTTTACCTATTGGTCTGTCTGTGTGTGTGTGTGTGTGTGTGCGTGTGTGTCTGTGTGTATACAAAATATCTCAAGAACGGATCATCGTACGAACTTGAAACTTGAAAATTAAGTTACATACCACTACCGGACCCAACACGAACATTTTCATCAAAATCAATCAACCGAAAGTAGTAGTTTATTCGTGTAATTTTTCACTTTTTGCGATTTTCTCAAAAACTGGTTCTACAATTTTTTTTTGAAATCGCCTTATTTACGTAATTTCTTATGCTCTACAAGGTAGGGTAGGCGCCATGTTTGCTGAAATTCTTGGTGAGGCTGTTTTCACGTAAAAAAGTGTTTTTTTGAGATTGCGGCTTTATTATGCATTTTACCGCAAAAGTGTATTTTATAATTAAAGTTGTAGAGAATTTAAAATCCTTTAACTTTTATTTTATTGTGGTTTATTCCGAGAAAATGTTTTCTTTATAAAATGTAATTTGACCTGTTATATTAGGCACTTAATTACATGGCTAGAAATGTTTGATTTACTCTAATTACGAATGAATCGCCTTCTTTACTATTGCTGTCATCGGCGTTTTCATTATCAGTCTCTCTAGTATCTACCTAACCGTTTTATTTTTTTTACCAGGTGTCAACAAAACTCTTAAAGAATACCTTCTTCGCGTCCTTAATTTCCTTTCTTATTTTTCGAATTGTGGAAAGAGAAGCATCACAGTAGTTAGCCGCTCGCTCACGGCTTTTGTTAAGAGGCACGGATACGCATTTTTGTAAAACTACTTCAACTTCAAAACATTTTGTTACATTGCGTTCAGCACTGTGAATAGTTCAACCACGTTTTCGAGAAACCGACATTTTCTGTTTAAGGTGGCAACCAATTATATAGGGTGATTCAAAAAGAGCGCCGGTTTTGATATATCAAATTAAGAGATTTATTTTATTGAAAAACTGAAAATAAATACATCAACAAGTTCATCTTACCTTCCGATTTCATGTATGAAAAATGATGTCATGCATATGTCCTCCTCTACTGCGCTGGCACGCATCAACTCTGTCCATGAAATTGGATATTACTGCACGACAAGTTTCGACTTCCATTTGCCCGATAACCCGTCGAATTTCCTCCTTCAAGTCATTGATGTTTCGGGGTTTATTGGCATACACCAATGACTTCAGATGACCCCAAAGATAACAGTCACTAGGCGTCAAGTCACACGACCTTGGTGGCCATTGATGGTCGGAATTACGAGAAATGATGCGATCCTGGAACCGTTCACGGAGCAACAACATTGTTTCTCGTGCAGCAACTAAATTTTATACGGGTGATATTGGAGATCGTACCGAAGAATTATCCGTACAGAAGAACATCGTAAACCCAATTGTTGAGAACGGCGACGTATTGATTTTGCTGGGCTAACAGCCACATTGTCACGAACCAACGCAACGTTCTGCTCAGTTCGGCCAGAACGACGACGTCCAGAACTTTTAAGGTCGACTGTTGAACCCGTCTCAAAAAACTTTTTCATGAGCCTGCGAACTGTTGATTCATTCGGTGCTTCATTACGTCCTAGAGTACCGCGAAGTCGCCTGACAGTAGCCGCATAACTCTCTCCGCTCTGGTAAAATGTTTTGACGATTAACACTCGTTGTGCAATAGTAAACTTCTCCATGGTTAGACACAGACTGCGAGAGTACTACACTGCGAACAAGAGAAACTACAACTGAATCGTCAATCGGAATGTTCTCCGAAATAGAAATGAGGTCTAACAATGTTGCCAACCGATAAACAAAAATTTACCAGCCGTTTAAAAACCGGCGCTCTTTTTGAATCACCCGTTATTCGTACAGTTAACGTACAAAAGGTTCCGTGATTTACTGTAGCCTATATGCTCTGGGTATAGTATAAGTTATTATGTTTGTCGTAGTGAAATTAAAGCAGTCGCGCATGCGCACTGATGCTTTTCCCCCTTTACCCCTCGTTGCAAACAAGGGCAAACTCAATGGGTGACTCAAGTGACTCAAGTGAATGGGGGCGACGAGTAGTTGCGATCTGTTGTGAAATGCTGGTTCAGAATAGTTGTCGATCTGTTTTTATAAATAGAGCGCGATTTATTTGTGAGTACCGTTTTGCATTAAATGGTAGATTCATTGCACGTACCATGCACGTGCCAATGGCGGCTGCACGTAGCTCAACGACCAAGTAAGTGCTGAAATAGGTGAAGCACGTAAAGCGGTGCAATTGAGCCGATCTAATCTAATCTAATTTAATAATACGATTAAATAGTAGGTGCACCTTACACATTACAATTATTTAAATTAAATTTCTACATTTCAATTTTATACAAATTAAATTTTCTACGTTTTTTTATTATAAAAAATTTTTACGCTAAAATGCATATTAAAGCCGAAAAATCTTAAAAAAACAATTTTTTTACTTCAAAACAGCCTCACCCAGATATTCAGCAAACATGGCGCCTACCCTATCTTGTAGAGCATAAAACGTTTAGTAAACCAGGCGATTTTTAAAAAAAATTATAGGACCAGTTTTTGAGAAAATCGCAAAAAAGTGAAAAATTATACGAATAAACTACTACTTCTGGTTGACCGATTTTGATGAAAATGTTCGTGTTGGGTCCGGTAGTGGTATGTAACTTAAGTTTCAAGTTTCAAGTTCGTACGATGTTCCGTTCTTGAGATATTCTGTTCACACACACTAACACAGACCAATAGGTAAAAAGCAGTTGTTGTGTGGGTTGAGGGGGTCTGTTTACCTGTATATTCGGGTGTAGAGTGTATTAGTTAAAATCGACATGAAAACAATACTTTCCTTCCTATATATTCATTTAGCCAAGGGAAAGTAATAATGGAAGGATAATAAAATTGAAGGCGGCACCAGCTGGCATCCAGCAAGGATATTTTTGGCATACAGCGTGTGTCATTTGGCACAAAATGGTCAGGCGATTAAATGAAGATGTATTGAATTGTAGAGGAGTGAGAGAGAGACACGTAGAATTCTCGCCGCGGCACAATAATCAATTGTGCAACGGAATACAACGGAACGGTAATAATAATCAATTCCGTAATATTCTAATACTTACTTACGCTACGGGAGGTATCTATTATACAGGGTGCCTAGATAATTCTATCAATTTTCCATACGATATTTTAACTATAAAGGTAAAAGCTAGTTTGTAAAATGTGGATTTGCGTTGCTGAAACCTCTCCCTGTAAACGGTAGGCTAACTTCTCATATTATGATAACAATACCTTGTCAACAAGTCAAACGGTACACCGTCCTAAATTTGTCACACAAGTTGTTAAATTATTTTTTTGATAAAAATTATTAATAAGCTAATAAGAGAGAGAGACTAGATATGTGTGGATAATTTACAACAGACTGCGATCTGTAGATAGCAAACTACGTGCCAACTAAAGATGAATCGTCGTAACCTGGAAGTATTTTTGGTGAAGGCCACACTGAATTTTAAAACGACCACCGATGGCGGCGACTAAGTCTATCTCAACAGAATTATGTATAAAATATAGTTTTTGCTTTGGCATAGTTACAAAGGAAAAACAATAGTTATAGATACTGAAGTTACGAGATTGCCCCTTCTTCTGGTAAGATACTTCCACATACTTCTTTTTTCATCCACTCGCCTAACAACCTCTAAATTATTTATTTTGTCCACCCACCTAATCTATAACACCACATTTCAAAAGCTTCTATCCTCTTCTTTTCTACAGCCCCTATCACCCATGTTTCACTCCCGTGTAATGCTACACTCCAAACATAATGTTTTAAGAAATTTTTCCTAATCCGTAAATCAATGTTTGTAGTCAGTAAGCTGTCAAGCTGTCAGCTGATGAAGCTGTCAGCTGATTAGTATAGTGTAAGTATATAACCATGGTGATCACATCAGAATAGGTGTCACTAATTTTTACTTTCTCTTGCCTATATGAATATATAGGAGAAGGAAAGTATTGTTTTCATGTCGATTTTTAGAAATCGAGTTTTCACCGGATCTACACGTTTTCAGACTCCCTGAACCCAAAAAACATGTTTTTAGCGATTGGTCTGTGTGTGTGTGTGTGAACAGAATATCTCAAGAACGGAACATCGTACGAACTTGAAACTTGAAACTTAAGTTACATACCACTACCGAACCCGACACGAACATTTTCATCAAAATTGGTCAACCGGAAGTAGTAGTTTATTGGTATAATTTTTCACTTTTTTGCGATTTTCTCAAAAACTAGTCCTACGATTTTTTTTCAAATCGCCTGATTTACTGAATTTTTTATTCTCTACAAGATATGGTAGGCGCCATGTTTTCTGAAATTCTTGGTGAGGCTGTTTTTACGTAAAAAAAGTGTTTCTTTAAGATTACGGCGTTAATATGTATTGTAGCGCGAAAATGTATATTAAAAAAAATGTAGAGAATTTAAAATTCTACAAATTTTGTTTCAAACATATTTTGTATAACGCTTAGTTTAGCGGTAATTAGCGATTTTCTGTTTTTTTTCTCACGAAAATGTGTGAAAAATTGATTTTTTAAAGATTTTGGCCTTAGTATGCATTTCCGACAAAAGTTTATATTATCAAATTTATAGTAATTTAAAATATTTACAACTTTTATTTAGGGCATTTTTCTCTACAGAGCCTAGTTGAGCGTGAAAGATTGATTTTCCGTATTTTTAGGCCAAACTGAGTTGATTTTCAATTAACGTCTTTCACTCATGATTAAAATAGGGTTATGTTTATTGAGGTTAGTATTTTGTGTATTTCTAATGTTTTATTACTGATGTTAGGTTTATTGTTAATTATTTGCATTGGCAAGAGAAAGTTGTGTGAGTGTTTCACACCAGATTTTTCATCTTTTCTATTCATTCTGTTTAAATGACAGTTGTGTCTAGCAGCAGATGAAAGGTACAATTGTTAGAATATCGTCTTGTAGACCGCGACGCAAACGAGATGCACAGGTGAGTAGATCTAACAAGATTTTCAAGCGACCGTTTTTGCTTTTTTTCACTTCAACCTTTTCTATGACAAAATGTATTAGTTTTATGTAAAGTGATAAATATTGTCGATATATTTTTGAGGCACCCAGTATTAGAGAGAGATTGTACTTTATACACCACAATAAAGTGATTCGATGTTATTAGATGGAAATTATGTAATAGGTAGAATTAGGCGTAGATAGAAACGGTACTGCACACAGATAAAGTGACCAATTTTTGTAATCGCTTGATAGACAACACTGCCGGTCAATGTGAACGTATCTTTTTTCTCTTGCTTATTAGTCTATTATTTTCACAATTTTTATTTTTACACGTCCTCCTCGCTTCTAAGTGATCTGTTGTTGTTTGGGTGATCAGCCTGGTTGGCTGGTTTGAACCTCTAGAGGTTTTACTAAGGAAAACGAAGAGTCAGATGGTTTACAACTGCCAACACTCGCTGAGTGGAAAAGTATGCTTATCAGCATGCCGGGTCCTCTGAAAAGCACATATTTTCCACTCTGCAAATGATATATTCACTTCATTCACTATAGGGTCTGGGTGTATAATGAAATTGATTACTTTGAGAGGAGGAGATAACTGTGATTAGTGTCACCTAACACACTCTTCTCTTATTAAATGATTCACTCATTTAATTGGCTGACCATGTGATGATAAGAAACACAACTATTTATTTTAGCCCTGCAACAAACAGATTGAGTGTAAATAATTTGACACTCCACCTGTCATGGGCTGTTATGGACACCTAAGTGGTCTATCAGCTATGAAGATGAGCTATGCCCGATAGCAATCACTCTTATCTAGGCCAATGCAACTGTGGTCGCTGCCCGTTTTTACTTTCATACTTTATGTTTCTGCCCATAACAGCCCATGACAGGTGGGGTGTCAAATTGTTTACTCTCAATCTGTTAGTTGCAGGGCTAAAATAAATAGTCGTGTTTCTTATCATCACATGGTCACCCAATTATATGAGTGAATATGGATTCTCTCACTGCCGCGGCTAGAGGCTTCAGTTCATTTGAAAACTGTATAGGTATCAGACGAACTAATGTCCCACAGCCGGACTGAGTGAGTGGGAGAGAGAGGGAGATATGTGGCATAACTACGCATACGCTCAAAGGTCTTCACCCTAATAATACAAATGTGAAAGCATAATACAATCATTATTTTGCTTCTTAGTTTACTCCATGGATAAACGCTTGCTCGCAACAATGAGTAAAATTACACGACAATGTTATTGGAACGGCGCGAGTGAGAGCGTTATGCATTCTCTCACTCCCACGGCTAGGGGACTTCCACTCATCTGAATACTGTACTTGTTATGCAAATCAACTATTGGTATTAGACAAACTAATGTTTCATAGTCGAGCAAGTGAGAGGGAGATATGTAGCATAACTATAGTTCAGCCGTTGTTAGTTTGCTCCTCCTCCTCCTTCTGTCAACAAACAAAAGCCACCTACTACAGGGTGCACGCTAGAGTCTGCCACTTTACGGATATCGTATTCCTATTAAGTTAACTATTTTTTTAATTGTAAGCACTAAAAGTACTAAAAACATCAGTCATAATATGATGTAGGCCTAACAATTTCATTTATAAAAATACTTTTAAAAGTATTTTGTATTTAAATACTTTTGAAAGTATTTTGTTGTTACTTTTTAATCAGCGTGTACACATTTTTATATAATGTGCATGCTCAGTGACGTCATTATTTGTTTACATTAGAAGCAAACTAAGAGAGGCTGGACCTATACACATGCGCTCAAAGCTGTTTACCGTTGTAATCCAGATTTGAAAACATCGTACAGTCGTTATCTTGGTTGTTAGTTTTTTTGCATGCATAAACTCTTGTTCACAACAATTAGTAAAATTAAAGATAATGTTATTGGAACGGCGCGTATGGGTTGTGCGAGTGAGAGCGTTATACATTTTCTCACTCCCACGGCTAGGGGACTTCATTTCATCTGAATACTATACGTACTAGTGATGTGACGCTCATGAGTGAGTCGCACAAAAGAACTAGCTCTTTTAACTGAGGTGGTGAGCTAGCACCTCTTTTATTTTCAACGACCACCACACCAGCACACCGAGCGTTTCTCCCCACGCAGAGCTGACTTGTACATCCCCTTCCCTCCCCTCCACGACTAAACCACTTTTCTCTCTCTCTTAGTCGCCACATCATAGTAAAGGCTACCTATACCTAAACGCTGCATGGAAAGTATACATATCGTATCAAACTCTCCCACTGTTTCTGAGAGTGCGGAGAGGGTGTCATTATTCTTTCATACTGTACCACAACAACCCTGAGACAAGTGGTTGTCAAATACCATTGTACTGTACTCTAACTATTTTACCACGTGCATACGAAACAAAGATAGACATAAAATATGACAAAAAATTGTTTGTGGAACGGGATGCATGAATGTTCAGGTTGAAGCACGCGCAAACACAATATGCTGTGTGCAAAGGAGCGAACGAACGTCACCCTTGGCTCGACTCACTCTCTGTTTATTCACATAGCTGAGCTGAGTGGTGTACGTATTAGAATCTACTATAGTTCAGCCGCTCTAAGTTTGCTCCTCCTTCTGTCAACAAATCAAAACCAGCTACTACAGGGTGCACGCTAGAGTCAATGACTTTATGGATGTCGTATTCCTATTAAGTTATCTATTTTTTTAATTATAAGTACTTAAAGTACTAAAAACATCAGTCGTGATATGATGTAGGCCTAACAATTTAATTTATAAAAATACTTTTAAAAGTATTTTGTATTTAAATACTTTTAAAAGTATTTTGTTGTTACTTTTTAATGAGCGTGTACACATTTTGATATAATGCGCATGCTCAGTGACGTCATTATTTGTTTACATAAGAAGCAAACTTAGAACGGCTGAACTGTAGCTCACTGCCACAGTTCACCCCGTCTCATCGTTCAATTGTACGGTGGCACGCTCTATGCCGTTCACTCAAGTGTGTGGAGCGGAGCGGGATGTGCTAGGTCACCTATTTTAGTGTGCCACCGTCCCATGACTAATACTTCTGGTTACAAATCACCAAATACCATATACGGAATAGGGGTACAGTCGAGGTAAACTCAAACAAATTGTACAACATTCGCAAGAAGAACGATGTAGTCTGCCACACCGATCATGCCGCCCCACCCGCCCATTAAAAATATTATTTTAATAATAGACAAGTGATTAAAGGAAACGATAAAACTGAAAATATGTAAATTATAACGCGGATAAAACTAAAAGAGTAAATTTATAACCTAATAAATCATTAAAGTAGAAAAATTAAATAATTTTTATTTAAAATATAGGCTACCATATTTAAATGCAATAAATTCAAAGAGAAATAAACTTTTAAATAAATATAAATAATAAATTGAAACGTAATAATTGTAAATCATTTGGAAAGATTTGTTTTTTTTAGGTTATGTTATGTGCGTCACTTAGCGGATAGCCTACGTTTTAGTAATCGCATACAAATAGCCTAAGAGATGTTAATTGAGTGGCGCACGGTAATTAACCGGTTAAATTAAGACAAATAAATCATAAAAGCGATTGAAAAGTTGATACATTAATTTGTTCACCATTTATTATTCTCTTCAAGTTTGATCAGGTGTACCTACCTAATGGAGTCGGTGTATTAATGTTAATACAACTAATGACATAAAGACACTCCTTCAACTTTTACAGTTTACACCGGATCTACACGTTTTCAGACCCCCTGAATCCAAAAAAACATGTTTTTAGCGATTGGTCTGTGTGTGTGTGTGTGTGTGTGTGTGTGTGTGTGTGTGTGCGCGCGCGCGCGAACAGAATATCTCAAGAACGAAACATCAAACGAACGAAGTTGTCGAGAATTTAAAATCCTACAACTTTAATTCAAACATTTTTCACTTTCGCTTGCCTATATGAATATATAGGAAAATATAGCTATTGTTTTCATGTCGATTTTTCAAAATCGAGTTTTCACCGGATCTACACGTTTTCAGACCACCTGAACCCAAAAAAACATGTTTTTAGCGATTGGTCTGTGGGTGTGTGTGTGTGTGTGTGTGTGTTTGTGTGTGTGTGCGTGTGTGTGTGCGTGTGTGCGTGTGTGCGTTCGTGTGTGTGTGTGTGCGTGTGTGTGTGTGTGTGTGTGTGTGTGTGTGTGTGTGTGTGTGTGTGTGTGTGTGTGTGAGGTGTGTGTGTCTGTGTGTGAACAGAATATCTCAAGAACGGAACATCAAACGAACTTATAACTTGAAACTTAAGTTACATACCACTACCGGACCCGACACGAACATTTTCATCAAAATCGGTCAACTGGAAGTAGTAGTTTATTCGTGTAATTTTTCACTTTTTTGCGATTTTCTCAAAAACTGGTACTACAATTTTTTTTTTTAAATCGCCTGGTTTATTAAATTTTTTGTGCTCTACAAGATAAGGTAGGCGCCATGTTTGCTGAAATTCTTGGTGAGGCTGTTTTGAAGATTGTGGCTTTAATATGCATTTTAGCGCAAAAATGTATTTAATAAAAGTTGTAGAGAATTCAAAATCCTACAACTTTTATTTCGATTATTATTTTGTATAACGCCTAGTTTAGCGGTAATTAGCGATTTTCTGTTTTTTCTCACGAAAACGTGTGAAAAATCTATTTTCTTAAGATTTCGGCCTTAGTATGCATTTTACGACAAAAGTGTATATATTAAAATTTATAGGAAATTAAAAGATCTACAACTTTTATTTGAAGCATTTTTATTATCTACAGAGCCTAGTTTAGCGTGAAAGAGTGATTTTCCGTAGTGTGCCAAACTGGGGTTGATTTTCATTTTGCTTCTTTCACTGATGATTAAAATTAGGTTATGTTTATTGAGGTTAGATTTTTGTTTAATTACTAATGTATGTTTTATTACTAATTATGTTTATGTATATGTTATGAGTATTACTAATTATATTTTATTACTAATGTTAGGTTTATTGTTAATTATTTGCATTGGCAAGAGAAAGTTGTGTTTCACACCAGATTTTTTATTATTCTCTTCAAGTTTGATCAGGTGTACCAACTGAATAGAGTCGGTGTATTAACGACTAATGACATTAAGACTTTCCTTTAACTTCTAGGCAAATGGCAGGTGGTTTTGATACACCATTCGCTACCTGATGATCTCTATTAATGGCTACCCGATCTAACTTTCTTAACAACTCTTTCGGTACTACTATAGGGTGTTTTTTTTTGTAGAGGTATAAAACTTTAAAATGAAATAAAACACAGAATAGTTAAACAATTAACGTGGAATTGGTTTTATTTTTAAAGATAATTATTTGCAATTTTTATTTAAAAATAATTTTCGGCATGTGGCCGCCGCGGCTGGCTCGGACGTGGTCCAATCGAGACGTCCAATTTGTGACCACTTTTTGCAGCATTTGGAACCGTATATTGGTAATAACGCGACGAATGTTGCCTTCCAAGTCGTTAATTGTCTGTGGCTTATTGGCATAGACTAGCCACTTCACATACCCCCACAGAAAATAGTCCAACAGTGTTAGATCGCACACGACCTAGGAGGCAAATTACAGGTCCAGAATGTGAAATTATGCGTTCACCAAACGTTTCCTTCAGTAAATCGATTGTGGCACGCGCTGTGTGACATGTGCACCATCTTGTTGAAACCACAGCTCTCCAACATTAAGGCGATTGAATTCAGGAACAAAAACGTCATTGATCATGGCTCTTTAGCGGTCACCATTGACTGTAACATTCTGCCCGGCATCATTTTTGAAGAAGTAACGACCAATAACTCCACCAGCCCATAAAGCACACCAAACAGTCACTTTTTCTGGATGTAAAGGCTTATCAGCAATACGAGTATATTGAGGATAACCTTCACTCCAAATGCGGGAGTTTTGTTTATTCACGTAGCCATTCAACCAAAACTGGGCTTCATCACTGAACAAAATGCTCTGATGGACGATTATGTCAATCATCAAACGGACGTAGTGCGCGATAAGTTTCACGAACCGAACCATGATTTTAAAAATATATCTGCATAATTTGCAAGCTGGTTGAAATCCTAGTACAGGTAGTTACTTTTATACGGATTTGAATGCTAGTCAGTGGTTGTGGGTGTACTTTGATGGTTGGGGTTCAATTAACAATACTCTCTCAGGAATGGTCGACCTGAGTCTGTACAAGACTAAACCTCATTTACACGCCATACATATCATCCTCATCTGATTGGGTCATGGGGTTGCTTATTGTTCTAAATTGAACAGATTGCACCGTACACAAATAAGGAATAAAAAAATAATTATAAAATTTGCAAGCGTTGTTCAGGCGTCAGTCTATTCAGTATAAAATGGTAAACCAAACTGAACATAAAATTTTTTTTTTAATCCCTAGTGTGTGTACGTTGCAATCTGTTCAATTCAGAACAATAAGCAACCCCATCACCCAATGAGATGAGAATGATGTGTATGACGTTTAAATGAGGTGTAGTCTTGTACAGACCCAGGCCGACCATTCCTGAGAAAGTATGGTTAATTGAACCCCAACCATCAAAGTACACCGGTAACCACTGTCCACTATTCAAATCCGTATAAAAGTAACTACCTTTACAAGGATTTGAACCAGGAACCTTCGTCTCCGAAAATCAGCTGTTAAACAGCTGATTTTGGCGACGACTTTACCTCTAGACCAACCCGGTGGGTTGAACATAAATTACGTTACAGTTTTCAAAATGGCCGCCATGTAAATCAGTACTGCCAACTTAAAGTTCTATACCTCTAAAAAAAACACCTTTATAATCCGTGTCACCGAAATCCGGTTTAAAAATGACCGAATACGCAAATTAATAGTCTATTGGCAGAAGAAAGCAGGCAACAAAAATTTATTAATTATATAAATTGATTGGTTTTTAATAGAGGCGAAAGGCGCATGCGCATGCCTACTCTAATGAAAATATAGCTGATAATAATGAACGACACTTGGCTTCTTATTAACCCGATCAATTTAAACCCACCCATCATTTCACGATCATCAACAAACATTTCTATGAATTTATAAAACAGTACATCCGCTAATAGCGATGCAACATTTTAAAATTCAACTCGCTTTGAATAAATTAAGTTATAAATTATAAATAAAGAATTTTTAATTTATATTAATTGGTGGTGGTGGTGGTAAGACGGATCAATTTAAGTTTTCAATTTAATATATTGCCTTATAAATTGTTTTAATGTCAGTGTCCTCCAGATAGGCTATAGCTATTAGCGTTGGCCTATGCATAGAGAGCGTTTTCATATTGTTGTTATGAATAACGATGTTATAGTGAAATGAAATCACCTCCACACAAATGTCACCGTACACCGTACTCAACTTTATTTCACATTTTCCCCTCTACTATATTGTAACCTAATTTATAATTAAATCTTTAAAATACGATTTTTCACACGTTTTCGAGAGAAAAAAACATAAAATCGCTAATTAGCGCTAAACTAAGCGTTATATTACAAAAAAATCTTTCAAATAAAAGTTGTAGGATTTTGAATTCTCAACAACTTTTTTTTATGTACATTTTTGCGCTAATATCCATATTAAATCCGCAATATTAAAAAAACAATATTTTTACGTGAAAACAGCCTCACAAAGAATTTCAGCAAACATGGCGCCTACCTTATCTTGTAGAGCATAAAAAATTTAGTAAAGTAGGCGATTTAAAAAAAAATCGTAGGACCAGTTTTTGAGAAAATCGCAAAAAAGTGAAAAATTACGCGAATAAACTACTACTTTCGGTTGACCGATTTTGATGAAAATGTTCGAGTCGGGTCCGATAGTGGTATGTAACTTAAGTTTCAAGTTTCAAGTTCGTACGATGTTCCGTTTTTGAGATATTCTGTTCACACACACACACACACACACACACACACACACACACACACACACACACACACACACACACACACACACACACACACACACACACACACACACACACACACACACACACACACACACACACACACACACACACACACACACACACACACACACACACACACACACACACACACACACACACACACACACACACACACACACACACACACACACACACACACACACACACACACACACACACACACACACACACACACACACACACACACACACACACACACACACACACACACACACACACACACACACACACACACACACACACACACACACACACACACACACACACACACACACACACACACACACACACACACACACACACACACACACACACACACACACACACACACACACACACACACACACACACACACACACACACACACACACACACACACACACACACACACACACACACACACACACACACACACACACACACACACACACACACACACACACACACACACACACACACACACACACACACACACACACACACACACACACACACACACACACACACACACACACACACAGCAATAGGTAAAAAGCAGTTGTTGTGTGGGTTGAGGGGGTCCGTATAGGTGTATATTCGGGTGTTGAGTGTATTTGTTGTGATCGACATGAAAACAACACTTTCCTTCCTATACATTCATATAGGCAAGAGAAAGGAAAAAAATTCTGACTTTGATTTCTTGACTTCCGGTCAAACCCAATCCAGGTCCACTCCCTTTTTCCTTTCTCTTGCCTATATGAATGTATAGGAAGGAAAGTGTTGTTTTCATGTCCATTTTAACAAATACACTCTTTACCCGAATATACACCTATACGGACCCCCTCAACCCACACAACAACTGCTTTTTACCTATTGCTATGTGTGTGTGTGTGTGTGTGAACAGAATATCTCAAAAACGGAACATCGTACGAACTTGACACATAAAACTTAAGTTACATACCACTACCGGACCCGACACGAACATTTTTATCAAAATCGGTCAACCGGAAGTAACTTAGTAGTTTATTCGTGTATTTTTTTACTTTTTTGCGATTTTTTTAAAAACTGGTCTTACGATTTTTTTAAAAATCGCCTAGTTTACTCAATTTTTATCCTCTACAAGATAGGGTAGGCGCAATGTTTTCTGAAATTCTTGGTGAGGCTGTTTTCACGTAAAAATTTGTTTTTTTAAGATTGCGGATTTAATATACATATTAGCGCAAAAATGTATATAATAAAAAGTACGACATGTATCATAAATATATGTATAATAAAATGTATCCTGTACAACAGGATAAAATCAAGAAAGTAAACGTGTTTAAATATCTAGGAGAGGAGAGTGGGTTAACATCAATGGCAATGAGAGGATAGGTCTTGAGAAAAGAGCAGATAGAATGGGTAATGCCTTTAAAAATACCAGAAGAATTTACAATAAAAAAGTTTTATCATGGGGTGCAAAAATCAGACATTACGAAACAGTGATAAGGCCAGAAGCGTTGTATGGTGCGGAAACGCTTAAAATTAAGCTAAAAGGAGGTATAAATAAAGTGATGGGCGCAGAAAGGAAAATAATGAGAAGTATATTGGGGCCTAGGAAACTAGATGCAGAGTACAATAGACCCCGAACAAATAAGAAAATAACGGGTGATTCAAAAAGAGCGCCGGTTTTTAAACGGCTGGTAAATTTTTGTTTATCGGTTGGCAACATTGTTAGACCCCATTTCTATTTCGGAGAACATTCCGATTGACGATTCAGTTGTAGTTTCTCTTGTTCGCAGTGTAGTACTCTCGCAGTCTGTGTCTAACCATGGAGAAGTTTACTATTGCACAACGAGTGTTAATCGTCAAAACATTTTACCAGAGTGGAGAGAGTTATGCGGCTACTGTCAGGCGACTTCACGGTACTCTAGGACGTAATGAAGCACCGAATGAATCAACAGTTCGCAAAAAGGTTTTTTGAGACGGGTTCAACAGTCGACCTTATAAGTTCTGGACGTCGTCGTTCTGGCCGAACTGAGCAGAACGTTGCGTTGGTTCGTGACAGTGTGGCTGTTAGCCCAGCAAAATCAATACGTCGCCGTTCTCAACAATCGGGTTTACGATGTTCTTCTGTACGGAGAATTCTTCGGTACGATCTCCAATATCACCCGTATAAAATTCAGTTGACGCAACATTTAAAGTGGCAGACCACCAGAAGAGACGACAGTTTGTTGACTGGGTATTGAGAAAACGGCAGGATGATGACACCTTCGCAAACAAAATAATTTTCAGTGATGAGGCGCACTTCCACTTAAACGGTTTTGTTAATAAACAGAACTGCCGTATGTGGGGTTTAGAAAACCCTCGCGTGGTTAATGAAAGGGAAATGTATGCACAGCGAGTGACAGTTTGGTGCGGCTTTTGGTCGGGCGGTGTCATCGGCCCTTACTTTTTTGAAAATCAAGAAGGACAAGCCGTGACAGTAAATGGAGACCGATACCGTACGATGATTAGGGAGTTTTTGTGGCGTCATTTGGATGGAATGGACATTGACGAGTTGTGGTTTCAGCAGGATGGTGCCACCTGTCACGCTGCACGAGAAACAATGTTGCTGCTCCGTGAACGGTTCCAGGATCGCATCATTTCTCGTAATTCCGACCATCAATGGCCACCAAGGTCGTGTGACTTGACGCCTTGTGACTTTCATCTTTGGGGTCATCTGAAGTCATTGGTGTATGCCAATAAACCCCGAAACATCAATGACTTGAAGGAGGAAATTCGACGGGTTATCGGGCAAATGGAAGTCGAAACTTGTCGTGCAGTAATATCCAATTTCATGGACAGAGTTGATGCATGCCAGCGCAGTAGAGGAGGACACATGCATGACATCATTTTTCATACATGAAATCGGAAGGTAAGATGAACTTGTTGATGTATTTATTTTCAGTTTTTCAATAAAATAAATCTCTTAATCTGATATATCAAAACCGGCGCTCTTTTTGAATCACCCTATATATAGCAGAGTTGAAAACATTATTCACACAATGAGGAAAAGAAGACTTATGTTTTTTGGTCATATAGCGAGAATGGACAATAATCGGCTGGCAAAACAGGTCTATGAGAGGATAATGAAACTTAAGATTAAGCCAGCATGGTTCACCGAAACGCTGTCAGATTGCTTAACGGCAGGGATTACCACAGAAGATATATGCAATAGAGAGGTTTTTCGGGGTAAAGTTGAGAGAGTGACCTTTAAGGAGGAAAGTGAGAGGAGGAGGTGTGAACCTCACAATATGGACCAACTGAGGATGGGCAGATCGAGAAGGATGAGGGAGGTGTGGGTGAGGAAGAGAATGGAGCAGCGTAGGACATGAAGAAACACCCCAAATATTGATTTAACGTGCTCTCGTTAAAGAGCTATTCGAAAAAAAAAGTTGTAGAGAATTCAAAATCCTACAACTTTTATTTCAAACATTTTTTTTGTAGTATAACGCTTAGTTTCGCGGTAATTAGCAATTTTCTGTTTTTTTCCCACGAAAACGTGTGAAAAATCCATTTTTTTAAGATTTCGGCCTTAGTATGCATTTTACGACAAAATTATATTTATATTAATTTTATAGGAAATAAAAAGATCTACAACTTTTATTTAAAGCATTTTTCTCTGCAGCACTTAGTTTAGCGTGAAAAAGCGATTTTCCATATTTTTAAGCTAAACAGGTTGATTTTCATTTTGTGTCTTTCATATATGATTAAAATAAGGTTATGTTTATTAAGGTCAGTTTTTTGTTTATTTCTAATGTTTTATTACTGATGTTAGGTTATACTGTTTAAATTATTTGCATTGGCAAGAGAAAGTTGTGTGAGTGTTTCATACCAGATTTTTTTATGAATGGGAAACCCGTTTAATGGTATCTGGGTGTGATGGACGGACGAACAATTTAAAAAATGCCACCAATGTAGGCTTATTTAATACAAATAAAAGAGTGAGTGTATCGTGAATAACAACAACATAAACAATAATATGAATATGAAACAAGAATAGCGTATTTCATTAAACGTTTTAAGTCGGTTAGAAATTGTTGTTGTACGCTTGTAGGCCTTATTATGTAGTTGTGATTTGTTAGTGTTGACCCAGCTGTGGGTCAAAATCCCCTCCATTCTAGTTATTTACTGCGTGCGATCCCTTAACAAACGAAGAGTGTCACTAGATAGACCCCTATCGTGGGATTATTACACCGATCAAATTTGTGGTAAAATATCATCTGGGGTTTTTTTTGTCATCAGTCTCTCGACTGATTTGATGCAGTTCTATCTTGGGCAAGTCGTTTCATATTTACATACCTGTAACACCCTACATCTTCTGTAATTTGCTTTATATACTCTGATCTTTGCCTCCCTCTACAATTTACTCCCTCAATATTACCCTCCATTTTTGATGGATGTCTTAGGATATGCCCCACTAGCCTATCCCTTCTTTTGGTAAGATGCTTCCATATACTTCTTTTTTCATCCACTCGCCTAAGAACCTCTTAATTACGTATTTCGTCCACCCACCTATCTTTAACATTTTCCTATAACACCACATTTCAAAAGCTTCTATCCTCTTCTTTTCTACAGTCCCTATCACCCACGTTTCACTCCCGTATAATGCTATTATACGGAAGTGTAACTTTTATACGGATTTGTAATTTTTTTATACGGATTTTTACTTTTATTTGTAACTATTATACGGAAGTGTAACATCTGGGGTATTTCCATTAAAACAAATTGCCACATTAAATGATAAAAAATTACTAATGGCAGCTTATCATGGTTTAATTTTATCTCATATCAGGTATGCCTTATTAGTATGTGGTAATTCATCACAGTGTAACATGGAAAGAGTTTTAAAAATACATAAAAAAGCTGTCAGGTGTATGATGGGAGTCAACCACCTTACCTCATGCAGATCACTATTTAAACAGCTGCAATTGCTCACTGTTCCTTCTTTGTACATTTTTCAAGTGATAATGTACGTGAAGCAAAATACCTTTTTACAGAATTTAGATGTTCACAACCACTGCACAAGAAACAGAATCGATTATTATGTTTCTAATCACAACACTAAATTGTTTGAACAAAAACTAACTTATGCACGTAGAAAATACATCAATAAATTGCCTGCCACAAGGTTTAAAAAGTTGTGACAATTTGAGTCATTTTAAAAAAAAAAGCTAAAACAATATTATTGATTGATGGAACATTTTACAGTGTGCACGAATTCCTTTCTAAATTTAACTTCTAATTAAACAAATATTGTGCACTATTTGATACAAAGGGGTTCATGACAAGCCTACTCAGTTAAGCAATAGCGGGAAAAATTATTGGTAAGTGATGAATTTATCATTGTGTTTGACTTATTATTTATTTTTAATGAATTTATTTATTTTATTTTTACTTTTGTATTCTATTTGATACAATGGGGTTCATGACAAGCCTACTGAAGTAAGCAGTAGCAGAAAGAATTTTTTGGTGGTAAGTGATGAATTTATCAAATGACCCTAAAAACATGTTTTTAGCGATTGATCTGTGTCTGTGAATAGAATATCTCAAGAACAGGACATCGTACGTACTTGAAACTTAAGTTACATACCACTACCGGACCCGACACGAACATTTTCATCAAAATCTATCAAACGGAAGTAGTACATAGTTTATTCGTGTAATTTTTCACTTTTTTGCGATTTTCTCAAAAACTGGTCCTACGTTTTTTTTAAATTGCCTGGTTTGCTAAATTTTTATGCTCTACAAGATAGGGTAATCGCCATGTTTGCTGAAATTCTTGGTGAGGCTTTTTTTACGTAAAAAAATTGTTTTTTTTTTTAAGATTACGGCTTATTTATGGCTTTTAGCGGAAAAATTTATATAATAAAAAATTTAGAGAATCTAAACTCCTATAACTTTTATTTCAAACATTTTTTTTACAACGCTTAGTTTAGCGGTAATTAAGCAATGTTCTGTTTTTTTCTCACGATATCGTGTAAAAAATCGATTTTTTTAAGATATCGGCGTTAATATAAATTTAACGACAAAAAAGTATATAATCAAATTTATAGGAAATTAAACGATCTACAACTTGCATGTTTAGCATTTTTCTCTACAGAGCCTAATTTAGTGTGAATGAGTGATTTTCCGTATTTTTAAGGCAAACTGAGGTTGATTTTCATTTTCCGTGTTACACTCATGATTAAAATAAGGTTATCTTTTTAGAGGTTAGTTTTTCGTTTATTTTCAATGTTGTATTACTAATGTTAGGTTATATTGGTTATTATTTGTATTGGCAAGAAAAAGTTGTGTGAGTGTTTCACACCAGATTTTTTAACACGTGAAAAAGATTCCGTTCGTTGTTTTAAAAGTCTTGTAAATAAAATTTCTAAGAACATTCTGCATACCTTCAAAGTAATCTAGGTCGGTTAATTAAAGAAGAAAAAAAAGTTTAAAAATTCCCGGTCCGGAAATTTTATTAGATTTTACTAAGAAATTGCGTATAGAGAAATTTAAACGAACCCAACACTGATAAGTTAAGTGCAGATAATTACAGTATTTAATCGGCTAGTGAATTGCAGACCGCACCGGTCGGTCGGAATAATTTAAACTACTCTTGTATGAATGGCTTCAAATGAACTGCAATTATTATAGCAATCTATAATCATTTTTATCGTTGATAGACACCTGCAGTCGACTACTATTTGCTTACCTAGAACGAATGTTTCCAACTGAAATCATTATAGAGTGCCGATGCGATGCAAATGCATAATGATAAACGTGAAATTTAGCTTACTATATCACTAACATTTATTCATAATAAAATTTTTTTATGCTCTACAAGATAGGGTAGGCGCCATGTTTGCTGAAATTCTTGTAAAAGTTTATTTCTAATGTTTTATTACTAATGTTAGGTTATATGGTTAATTATTTGCATTGATAGATAGGCTGTTGAACACAACACATAATATTCGCCTACTAGGCCTACTCTCTCTCTCTCTCTCTCTCTCTCTCTCTCTCTCACTCTCTCTCTCTCTCTCTCTCTCTCTCTCTCTCTCTCTGCGTGTGTGTGTGTGTGTATAAGTGTTTCAGGGTGGTCTACATAAACACAGCCTCATATATAATAATAGGTGGATTTGTTCACCCCTTCTTCTCTCTCACTCTCAGTAACTGCAGTTGCCAAATACATAATCTACGTATCGGTAATTACTATTTACTAGTAGGCCATGATTGCCGCTGTTTTGTTACTTTTTCGCGCCAAGTCCTCCTCCTCCTCCTGCTGCTGCTGCTGCTCAACAGAGATGGAAAGAGTTATCTGGGTGGTGGCAACAACTTGGCCTACACACTCCATTCCAAAATAGCATCCTAGTTATGTAAATGGATTTGTAATGTGATCACGCGTCTGTAATATAGATACTGAAGTCACGAGATTGCCTTTTGCTAATGTGTGTGTGGGCTGTGAGGAAGGGCAGTGAAATATTTGCAGTGCGGCCAACCTTAACAGTGAGACACTACTCGTAGGCTACATTTCACTACCGTCCAGTTTCTACATGTAGTGTGAAACACTCACGCAACTTTCTCTTGCCAATGCAACAAATTAATGATAAACTTAACATTAGTAATAAAACATTAGAAATAAACAAACAAACGAAACTCAATAAACATAACCTTATTTTAATCATGTAATGAAACACGCCAAATGAAAATCCACCTCAGTTTGCCTTAAAAATACAGAAAATCACTCTTTCACGCTAAATTAGGCTCTGTAGAGAAAAATTCTCTAAATAAAAGATGTAGGACTTTTAATTTCCTATAAATTTGATTATATACACTTTTGTCGTTAAATTCATACTAAGGCCGAAATCTTAAAAAAATAGATTTTTCACACTTGTTCGTGAGAAAAAAACATAAAATCGCTAATCACCGCTAAACTAAGCGTTACACAAAAAAATGTTTGAAATAAAAGTTGTAGGATTTTAATTCTCTACACTTTTTATTATATAAATTTTTGGCGCTTAAATGCATATTAAAGCCGTAATTTAAAAAAAAACAATTTTTTTTTACGTGAGCCTTACCAAGAATTTCAGCAAACATGGCGCCTACCCTATCTTGTAGAGAATAAAAAATTTAGTAAACCAGGCGATTTTAAAAAAAATCGTAGGACCAGTTTTTGAGAAAATCGCAAAAAAGTGAAAGATTACACGAATAAACTACTACTTCCGGTTGACCAATTTTGATAAAGATGTTCGTGTCCGGTCCGGTAGTGGGATGAAAGTTAAGTTTCAAGTTCGTACGATGTTCCGTTCTTGAGATATTCTGTTCACACACACACACAGACCAATCGGTAAAAACATGTTGGGTTGAGGGGGGTCTGTTTAGGTGTATATGGTGGGTGGAGAGTGGGAGATGAAAACAACACTTTCCTTCCTTTATATTCGTTTATATAAGCAAGAGAAAGTAAAACTGTCATACTTTGGCCATATTATGACAAATGTAAAAAAATACGTGTTGCTTAAGAAGAATTGGTCGGAACTGCTCACAATGGCAACGAGTAACGTGCAGATACCGATCATGATCGCCAAATATGAAAAAGAAGAAGAAGATGTTTGCTCCCCTAATTCTACAGCAAACATTCTGAAGACAAGGAAAAAATATGTTTATGGTGAAATGTTTGTTTTACATCTTCTCACCATTTACTATGCTTCACAATGTGAACTGTTAAAATGTTGCACGTTACCACCATTTTGTGTGTAAATGTAAGAGTGGGGGGGGACACCAACAGTTCTTTTTTTTATAATTCTTAATATATTGTGTAAGTTGCAATCAGTTGAATTGAGAACAATAAGCAACCCCATCACCCAATCAGATGAGGATGATGTGTGTGACGTGTAAATGAGGTGGTGTAGTCTTCTACAGACACACTCACTGAGTATGGTTAATTGAACCCCAACCATCAAACTACACCCACAACCACTGTCTACCATTCAAATCCATATAAAAGTAACTATAGGTATCAGACGAACTAATGTCCCATAGGGGAGCGAGTGAGAGGGAGATATGTGGCATACCTACGCATGCGCCCAAAGGTCTTTACCGTTATAATCCAAATGTGGAAACATACTACAGTCGTTATATTGGTTGTTATTTTACTGCATCCATAAACACTTGCTCACAACAATGAGTAAAATTATTAAAGACAATGTTATTGGGTAGGCGCGTATGGGTTGTGCGAGTGAGAGCGTTATCCATTCATTCTCTCACTCCCACGGCTAGGGTACATTAGTTCATCTACAGTTCAGCCGTTCTAAGTTTGCTCCTAATGTAAACAAATAATGACGTCACTGAGCATGCGCATTATATCTAAATGTGTACACGCTGATTAAAAAGTAACAACTAAAAAATTTCAAAAGTATTTAAATACAAAATACTTTTAAAAGTATTTTTCTAAATTAAATTGTTAGGCCTACATCATATCACGACTGATTTTTTTAGTACTTTAAGTACGTATAATATAAAAAATAGTTAACTTAAAAGGAATACGACATCCATAAAGTGGTGGACTCTAGCGTGCACCCTGTAGTAGCTGGTTTTGGTTTGTTGACAGTAGGAGCAAACTTAGAGCGGCTGAACTATAAATACTGTAACTTTACTAGGATTTGAACCAGGAACCTTCGTCTCCAAAACTCAGCTGTTAAACAGCTGATTTTAGCGACGACTTTACCTCTAGACCAACCCGGTGGGTTAACAGTTCTTTTGCAAACAAAAATATTTAGTCGAACCGGCCCTAAAAAATTAAATTTACAAAGTAACAGATCGTTAGCGAATAACAACACGTTTATTGTCAATTAATTAAGTATCGATTTAAAAACAAGATTCAACAAAATTAATCACAAAAGATCTTTCAAAATAATTCATGCCAACATGATAAATGTATAGAGGAGAGGAGAGGAGCTGTTGATTAGAAATGTAATACATCATTAAGTTGGCTACACTGACTGGTAGGTACTTTTTTAAACCGCTTCAAAGTCAGTCAGTCGGTTTTCTCCTTACTTAACGAATGAATGCAGATATACAAATTTATTGACATGTTTGCCAACATAAATAATGCTCATTAATCACTCACTTCATGTTTTCAACATGCACCTTTATATTTTATAAGTTACACAGTCCTCCTGTCTCCTCTCTCTTGTCTGCATTCAAATCGGCTCCATTAAAACATCTACTAATAAATGTAGCTCCTGCTTTCCGCTTCGCATCCTCTCTACATGAGCCCAAACAAGTTTCATTCTGATCCCTTATTGTCTTCAAATGGTTTACAGAAAGATGTAGATGAAGATTAAGGATGGTTGTCTAGATGGAAGATTAACACTTTTCAGTCTACCATTTTTTTTCACGACTATGCACTACAGACTAAAGTAAATTTAACGTATCTTGCACTAGACTGACGTTTTTTCAACTATTTCAAAAAATCAGTGTGCAGTCAATTCAGTTCTTATCAACAAGGGTTTTATATGAAAATAAAGTTTGAAAATTGCTCTTTTTAACCATATATTTAGTTTAAGTCAATTGTTAAGTTATTTATAAAATAATATTTACAATTACTCTAATTTATACATTTCCGAAAGATTTTATATGAAATTCGCTTTCATTCTCCGCAGGGTCGTATGATTCATCAGTGTCCGTTTCTTCTAATTCCGACCCAGAATCTTCTGCAAAACAATCTAATGGATCTCTAGACATCGTATCATGAAATGTATAATAGGACAATAACAGTGAAACATATGCATACACTGGAAACAACGTGGCCTTGTAACCCACTCGGTATTAGAGACGCTACGGTTCGATCTCGCGCATTAAGTAGCGGCCGATAGTTTGGTCGATATATCGTAAAATACTAATCGATTCAATCAACTATCGTAGTAGGTAAACGGAGAACAAAGTGAACTAAATAACAGTGCAAACGCGAAACGGACAGCGTACGGGTAGCCACATTTATAGGCTAACAATGTGAAAGTAGCGAACGTTTGAGATACGTTTGCCGTCTAGGGATGAATATTGCCGTGCCCGTATGACATACGTTTGCTGTCACTCGGCCTTTGCTGTATATCATCACGGCCGTATCACGTACGGTTGTCGTCTGAAAAGTGTTTAAGTAAATTCGACAAAATCAAGCCACATGACATTTACAATGCGAAAGGATACCAGTCCAAATGTTAAACTGAATGATGTTATTATTCCTAAGAGCGAATCAGTAAAATGCCTGGGAATACATTTGGATAAACGTTTAACATGGAAAAAGCACGTAACAACCAAAAGAAGAGAACTTAATTTGAAATTTAATAACATGTACCGGCTGATTGGCAGAAAATCAACTCTGACACTAAACAATAAATTGTTAATTTACAACACTATACTTAAACCTTGTTGGAGATAGGGATGGTATTCAATTATGGGGTACAGCGAGTAAGAGCAATGTAGAAGTAATGCAGAGGTTCCAGAACAAAGTGGTTAGAAATATAGTGAATGCAGCACGGTACATAAGGAACAATGAAATTCATGAATATCTCGACGTACCCCAAGTTCCAGATGAAATACAACGGTTTACTATGATGTACCAAATACGTCTAAATTGTCATAAAAATATTTTACCAATTAACCTCCTGGATAATAGTCAGACAACCAGACACCTCAAAAGAATCCATCTTTTATATTTGTAAATAATTTTGCTTCTAAATTGTACAGTTATCATAAATGTATAAAATATTTCCTTTTTTATTCTGTTAATGTAAATAAGCTTCAACCTAGCAATATTTTTTTTGTTTCAATTAGTTTTTTCTTTATAACTTTTAATGTTTTAAAACCGTTCAGTTTTGTATTTAAGTTAAGTCAATGTACATACTTTTATGAACTTTTTAATTTGTGTAACTAATGTTATTAAAACTTCAATGTTTGAATTTTTTTTGAGGAGGACCATCACTGGGTGGCCTCCTCTCTTCTCATACTTCATTCATAATCATTTATTTATAGTTACTTAGATAACTGATTGTAAATAAATATAATGTTTCACAAAAAAACATTATAGTGGGTGTGAGGGGGGGGTCTGTTTAAGTGTATGTATATTGTGGGTGTTGAGTGTATTTGTTAAAATCGACATGAAAACAATACTTTCCTTCCTATATATTCACATAGGCAAGAGAAAGTAAAAATAAATATTTAACAAAAAATTCAAAAATATGATTTGTAGATTTCAGAAAACTTTTAAAATGACATTGTATAAAATAATATTGATGTGGGTTAGCACTGCCTTCTCCCGACCCCTTCAATTGAAAGGTTGTGAGTTTATTTTTTGATCACCCAGTAGGGGGCATTCTAATAGAGTAGTATGATTGTATTGAAAGAGAGAAAAGTGTGCGATGTTTGAAAAAGCTGTATTATAGCTACTTGTTATTCAATCGCCTCATTATCAACATCCACTGGTGGTAAGCCGTTGACCGAGTAAACAATCTCTTGTAGTCGCTTTTTTCATTTCATTTCATTTTGTAAAAGTGTTGTAGATTTTTTGGCAGCCATTTACCTATATTTTCAGTTCAGGTTAAAAGTTCATTCCTTATCATGTTTATTTTTTCATTTTAAAACTCCCCGAATTTGTTTCCTTGTTTGTGTTATTTTAAATAGAATTGCCCTAGGCATGACGTCATCACCGATTTCAGTTTTTCGCCTAAAATTGCTCATATAAAAAATAGTCGCCGGCCGCATTGGCGCAGTTGGTAATGTGCTCGCCTCTCATCATGCGGTCCTAGATTCGAATCCCACTCAGGCACGGCATATTTTTATACGTTACATAAAAAAAAATAATTTCATCCTACATTGTAAACAGTTACCCCAACGTCATCGCTAATGACCGTTGTAGTTAATGCGAGGTTAAATGAATTACCCACTGGGTTAGTCTAGAGGTGAAGTCGTCGCCAGAATCAGCTGATTTCCGGAGACGAAGGTTTCTGGTTCAAATCCTAGTAAAGGTAGTTACTTTTATACGGATTTGAATACTAGACAGTGGTTGTGGGTGTAGTTTGATGGTTGGGGTTCAATTAACCATACTCAGTGAGTGTGTCTCTAGAAGACTACACCACCTCATTTACACGTCATACACATCATCCTCATACCATTGGGTCACAGGGTTGCTTATAGTTCTAAATTGAACAGATTGCAACGTACACAAATTAGGAATAAAAATAAATGAATTAAAAAAAAATTCAAGTAATTTCAAAAAACGCTATAGAAACTTAGAAACATGAAAAAATGAAAATGTTATTCCATATTTGGTTCCTCTCTTCTAATTTTGTTTACAAAGCATTTAAAACAAATTCAATTTTCAAAAAGTTCGTGAGATATTCATTGTGATGTTACGTACGTCCGTTTGTTTATAGTTCGTACGACTTTCATTTTTCCCACCGTGAATTTCACCTGTAGACTGTAGGCTGTAGGCCTAAGCAGAGTCAGACTAGAGCAATGAGTGTAGCCTACACGATAAAAAACAAACAACATTTTTTATAACTAGTTTATTATTAGTAAGCCTACTTAAGCGATAATATTTCCACTAAAAATATTTTCCTACAACTTTTATGAATTCAATGTTTTTGTAAAAATGTATTTTCCCAGAAAACGAAGTAGATGAACCTGTTTCAATTTTTAATAACACTACTCATGTTTTCAGTACAAAGTGTAGGCCTACGTCATTTCATTTTTTTAACAGCTCGGTTACGTTTAGCGACAACGTTTCAGGTAATTAAAGTGTGATTTTTAGGCCGAGCAAACAGTCGTTTACAGCTGTAGTGGCCCTCTAAATACAGTAGAATCTCTGTAGTCCGGCCGTGCAGTAGTCCGGCACCTTCAGTAATCCGGCTCTTAAAATATTAGGCCTAAATGTATGAAACCTCACCCAGAACAGATTTCAATAAAAGATTTTAATTGAATTAGGCCGGCCCGTGGTGTAGTGGTCAGCGCAACTAGCTACTATGCCGGGGTCCCGGGTTTGATTTTCGGTCAGGTCTGGCATTTTTTTCATCTGTAAATCATCACATATCACCTACGCACAAGCCCAAGGCTTATGTAGGCATCATCATTCAATAAAAAAATAAATAAAAAAATAAAAACAATAAGTACTGAAGGTATCTTCTAATCAGGCGACTCTTTCATCACGATAATTGGCTAACTAAATCATTTTAAAAAAACCAGTCCGGATGAAGGGGATCCGATTAAACAAAAATTAAACTATTCTAATGGAAGTCCATTCATTTTCGCCTAACTGTAATTTTAAAGAATTCCACCACAATTACAAAAAAATAAAATGGAATCAACCGAAATTTCAAATGGAACAGAGTTAACTTAGTTAAATAATAAATATAATTTAAAAAAAAACTGGAAAAAAGTAAAAAAAAATCTAACTGTAGCAAATAAAATATGAAACCAGTTGATATTTGAAAAAATAGATATAATTTATTGGGGCAAAGGTAAAGGAATGATGTATTGGTGAAATTAAGTTTATAAGGTTGTCACCACTGGTAACATTATATTTGTTAAGTAGTCGTCTATACAAATATTATCATAATATAATCCAGTTCTTCTTCACAATTATAAAAACTGGTCCAGGCAAATGTACCCACATGAAACCTATAAACCAGAATTGGGCATCATCCAAAATATGTAACATGTACAAGAGCACAGCAATAAATAATGGTTGAAATCGTATGAATGATTTAGCGGATAACAAAATAATACATTAATTATTATTTGCCCATAAAAGGCAGGTGGAGTGTGACATTATTTGCACTCGATCTGCTCATTCCACGGCTACTAGTCCAGTCAAACTGTGTCGTAAAATACCCGATAGGGGAACAAAATAGAATTTTTCTTTTATTTAACGTATTTATTTACAATATCAGCCTTACAATGTGGCTTTAAGCAAATCATTATACAAGAACTAAACTGACGTCAGTGAAGTAGACAGCTTTTGCTCTCACTTCAACTAAATAAAATTAGAAAATAAAGTTAATAAAAACTAAGAAAAGTTGTAAAGTTACAAATTTAACAAGAACAATGTAAAAGAAGTAAACAAAAAATAATGAAGTAAACAATGCAAAAGAAAAGTTAACAATAGAAAAGTAAAATAAATAAAATTTTGAAATTTCACTTTAGATTAAAAAGTAGTGACGAAGATGAATGGTGAATTTAATTTCGTGTATGTATTAAAATCGTTGGTCTAAGTCGAGGATGTGATTTCTTTTGAGGCGCTTCGTTTCCTCACTGTTGCCCAGGAAAAAAATTGAATAAAGCTAATTTTTTTCCCATCAATTACTATAGTTTAAATAATTGTATTGCCAAAAGTCCCCACCCTTACCCCCTTGCTTCCCTCCAGTGACCCCCCAAAGTTACAAATTGCAAGGGTTTCGTAAATCGCGTTTATCTCAAAAACTAAACAAGGTATTGGATTAAATTATTTTTTGTTGTCTTATAATATTTCTTACAATTAATTTCCTATAATTAATGTCCTTATCTTTTACCGTTCGGTAGTTATACATAAAGAAGCTGATAAAACATTATAAATTTAATTACGTAATTTTACTTTGGGGGTCGCTGGGGGGTGATGGAAGGGGGTAGGGGTGGGGACTTTTGGCAATAAACTTATCTAAACTATAGTAATCGATGGAAAAAAAAATTAGCTTTATACTATTTTTACTTTCTCTTGCCTATATGAATATATAGGAAGGAAAGTATTGTTTTCATGTCGATTTTAAGAAATCGAGTTTTCACCGGATCTATACGTTTTCAGACCCCCTGAACCCAAAAAAACATGTTTTTAGCGATTGGTCTGTGTGTGTGTGTGTGTGTGTGTGTGTGTGTGTGTGTGTGTGTGTGTGTGTGTGTGTGTGTGTGTGTGTGTGTGTGTGTGTGTGTGTGTGTGGGTGTGTGTGTGTGTGTGAGTGTGTGTGTGTGTGTCTGTGTGTGTGTGTGAGTGTGTGTGTGTGTGTGTGTGTGTGTGTGTGTGCGTGCATGTGTGTGTGTGTGTGTGTGTGTGTGTGTGTGTGTGTGTGTGTGTGTGTGTGTGAACAGAATATCTCAAGAACGGAACATCGTACGAACTTGAAACTTGAAACTTAAGTTACATATATCACTACCGGACCCGACACGAACATTTTCATCAAAATCGGTCAACCGGAAGTAGTAGTTTATTCGTATAATTTTTCACTTTTTTGCGATTTTCTCAAAAACTAGTCCTACGATTTTTTTTAAAATCGCCTGGTTTACTACATTTTTTATGCTCTACAATATAGGGTAGGCGCCATGTTTGCTGAAATTCTGCGTAAGGCTGTTTTTAAGTAAAAACATTTTATTTTTAAGATTGCGACTTTAATATGCATTTTATCGCAAAACGTTATATAATAAAAGTTGTAGAAAATGTAAAATTCTACAACTTTTATTTCAAACATTTTTTGTATAACGCTTAGTTTAGCGGTAATTTGCGATTTTCTGTTTTTTTTCTCACGAAAACGTGAGAAAAATCGATTTTTTTAACATTTCGGTCTTAGTATGCATTTTACGACAAAAGTGTATATAATTAAATTTATAGAAAATTAAAAGATCTACAACTTTTGTTTAGAGCATTTTTCTCTACAGAGCCTAGTTTAGCGTGAAAGCGTGATTTTCCGTATTTTTAAGCCAAAGTGAGTTAGATTGTCATTTTGCGTCATTCACTCATGATTAAAATAAGGTTATGTTTTGAGGTTAGTTTTTGTTTATTTCTAATATTTTATTAATAATGTTAGGTTTATTATTAATTATTTGCATTGGCAAGAGAAAGTTGTGTGAGTGTTTCACACCAGATTTTTTTCCTCTAAAAAACAAACACAGGTTGACTGGACTATAGTCTTATCACATGGCAAACCAGTAGGTATGTGCACACTCATTCGACGTCGCATGCCATCTTCCCGCACTCGTTTGAAGAAATTTATCTCAAAAAAAAACACATAAATATTTTTGAACAATGCACTAAATTAAAGCCAGTTGTTTCCTGCATTGAATGGTTTGATTTAGATTGTTTTATTTAGAAATTAATCGGAGATAACTCCAGCAATTTACGAAAAAATTACTTAGTTTTTAGCCGGTGTTCCGTTAATATGGTTTTTAAACGTCCGTTACTCCGTACACGCTTTTCATAAATTTTTTTTCATAAACCGGTATTAATTCATTGTTGTTGTTTAGGTCATCAGCCTGGTTGGCTGGTTTGAACCTGTAGAGGTTTTACTAAGTAAAACGAGGAGTGAGGTGGTTTACCATTGCCACAACTCACTGAGTGAAAAAGTACACTTATCAGCATGCCAGCCCCTCTGAAAAGCATATATTTTCACTCTGCAAATGACACTTTAACTTCATTCACCACAGGGTCTGGCTGTATAATAAAATCCATTACTTTCAGACGAGATAACTCTGATTAGTGTCACAATACACCTCTACCTCTTCTGTTCTTAAATAATTCACTAATTTAATTGGGTGACCATGTGATAAGAAACAGAACTATTTATTTTAGCCCTGCAACTAAAAGATTGAGTGTAAATAATTTGACACTCCACCTGTCTGTTATGGGCAAATTAATTCATTATAACTAGTTTATTATTTATTTTGTAAATCTTTTACTTGTAATAAATACTAGTAATTGTAAACTTTAGTGTATTAATAATTATTTAATTATCTAAATCCCGAAACGGACCTTAGCGATAAGTGTCACAATATTTTTAAATGGGGTGTAAGGATGGACCGAAAGTAGGACACAAACACAATTCAGACTACACATTTATTTGACGAACGATTTAAATGAATGTAAAACGTTCAACAGATAAAAACTCGTGGGAAATAAAAATTGACTGCGAATACATTTTGTCACGAGATGGAATGACGGTTGCCTCATTCATCATTATTTATCATATAAATATGAATATGAATATGAATATGTCAGCTACTTTGCACTACTTGACCTACCTTCTTCACTGTTGTTGAAGGCGTGACACATTTGTCACCGTCTAGAGTTAAGTGGCAGGCCAACATCCTATCTAGTCTAATAACTTAAATTCACGTTGCGAATTTTTCTCAATCTTGTTGATGTGTTTGTTCAATTTAGTGATTAATTTTTAATAGAAGCGGAAGTTAAATGTTACTTTTTTAATAGCTACGAAAGAATGCATGATTAATTTGTTTTATGCATTATTAATGAATGCATTATTAATTAACCCACCGGGCTGGTCTAGAGGTGAAGTCGTCGCCGTGAGTCAGCTGTTTAACAGCTGATTTTCAGAGACGAAATTCCTGGTTGAAATCCTAGTAAAGGTAGTTACTTTTATACGGATTTGAATAGTAGACAGTGAGTGGTTGTGGGTGTAGTTTGATGGTTGGGGTTCAATTAACCATACTCAGTGAGTGTGTCTGTAGAAGACTACACAGTCTCATTTACACGTCATACACATTATCATCCTCATCTGATTGGGTCATGGGGTTGTTTATTGTTCTCAATTGAACAGGTTGCAATGTACAGTCATTAGGGATTATAAAAGAAAAATTACTTAAAATATCAGTCATGACATGATGTAGGCCTAACAATTTCATTTATAAAAATACTTTTAAAAGTATTTTGTTCTTAAATACTTTTGAAGATATTTTATTGTTACTTTTTAATCGGCATGTACACATTTTTATGAAATGCGCATGCTCAGTGACGTCATTGTTTGTTTAGAGTAGGAGCAAACTTAGAAAGGCTGGACAGTCCAAAGTACAGACATTTTTTGTTTGTTATAAATACTGTTATAACAAAAAAATAATAACATTTGTGTTTAGTAGTCTACTAGTGGTTTGTTGAAGTTTTTCAGCTATTTCTCTTAATGATTGTGCTTTGTTAACCAAGTTTTTGTAATCATTATCTTGCACAGCATATAAATGTGGGTGTTCCATAAGAAGTGTAATTAATTTTTCAACTTCATCGGCCATCCAGTCCGTCGCGAACTCTGTAGAAGAAAACAACCTCCCAACAGTCCGCCGTGGAATAGATTGATACGTGGCGTATCAATCAAGACAAGAGCGGCCGTCCGCGTTCTGTTTGACAAGACCTTAAGCGTTAAGGAGAGATTGCTCGTGGACAACTGGAACTGATGTGATCTGAGAAAGGGTAGTGTGGACAAAAATCCCTAATTGTTGGTGGTGACAGTGGTCTGTAGCCCTGTGGGTAGCCCTGTCCCTCCCACGGCCGACCCAAAAAACAATAACCGATTCAAATTTATTCTTGCCGATAAATCGAGTTGCTTAACATAAAAAACAAAGTCGTTTACCTCCTGAAATTAAATCACAAAACTTGATATACAACGACCTACCTTCAATGAATCTTTTAACGCATTTAAAAAAATTACATTTTATACAAAAAAAAAAATGTAATCAAGTCACCCTTGGACTTGTTTAACCAATTTTATAAAAAAATTTTTAAAAACGACATAATGCCAGAATAATGGTATCGTTATTATCAAAACGCAAACATTAATTACATAAGCCAAGTAAAAATAACGGAATTTTTTCTTAATTTAAATGTTTTAATTGACAACTGTTTCATTAAATTTTGTTCGGTTTTTTAAATTCTGTTATCTGTACTGTAGAAACACGTTAAAGGAATCGTAAATTAAAATTGGACGGATTATTTATAAAATTGTTTGACAATACAACAAAAGTTGTTCGATAAGAAATGAATACAAGTTGGTCAACTATTTACTGTCATTTTATATAAAAACTCACCAATATAAAACACCTGTTCTAAGAATACGAACCTTTTTTTAAGATTCAATACAAAAAAAGGATGAAAATTTATTGCAAACATTGTTGTTGGATAAAGAATTTTAATTAACTCCATGGTTAGTGTTTTTATTTGATGTCTCACAGATTATGTAATACTTATCTCTTAATTATACAAAAGTCCTTGGTTCTTGTCCCAGTTACAACATCACATATAAGGTAAATTACTTTTTACATTTTTATTGGTAAAAATTTTTAAAATTGTCAACTATAATTTTGCTGTGTCCAGTTCCCGTCACACTCACAAGACAGAAACTACAACCATTAGCAAAAAAATCTGGTGTGAAACACTCACACAACTTTCAACTTTCTCTTGCCAATTCAAATAATAACCAATATAAGCTAACATTAGCAATAAAACATTAAAATAAACAGAAAACTAACCTCAAAAAAACATAACCTTTTTTTAATCATGAGTGAAAGGAAACATGAAAATTAACCTCAGTTTGGCTTAAAAATACGGAAAATCGCTCTTTCACGCTAAACTAGGCACTGTACAAAAAATGCTTTAATTAAAGTTGTAAATAATTTAATTTCCTATCGATTTTATTATATACACTTTTGTCGTAAAATGCATACTAAGACCGAAATCTTAAAGAAATAGATTTTTTACACGTTTTCGTGACAAAAAAAAACAGAAAATCTCTAATTACCGCTAAACTAAGCGTCATATAAACAAATATTTGAAATAAAAGTTGTAGGTTTTTAAATTCTCTACAACTTTTATTATATAAATTTTTGCGTTAAAATGCATAATAAAGCCGTAATATTAAAAAAACAATTTCTTTACGTAAAAACACCCTCACCGAGAATTTCAGCCAACATGGCGCCTACCCTCTCTTGTAGAGCATAAAAAATTTAGTAAATCAGGCGATTTAAAAAAAATCGTAGGACCAGATTTTGAGAAAATCTCAAAAAAGTGAAATATTACGCGAATAAACTACTACTTCCGGTTGACCGATTTTGATGAAAATGTTCGTGTCGGGTCCGGTAGTGGTATGTAACTTAAGTTTCAAGTTTGAAGTTCGTACGATGTTCCGTTCTTGAGATATTCTGTTCACACACACACGCACACGCACGCACACACACACACACACACACACACACACACACACACACACACACACACACACACACACACACACACACACACACACACACACACACACACACACACACACACACACACACACACACACACACACACACACACACACACACACACACACACACACACACACACACACACACACACACACACACACACACACACACACACACACACACACACACACACACACACACACACACACACACACACACACACACACACACACACACACACACACACACACACACACACACACACACACACACACACACACACACACACACACACACACACACACACACACACACACACACACACACACACACACACACACACACACACACACACACACACACACACACACACACACACACACACACACACACACACACACACACACACACACACACACACACACACACACACACACACACACACACACACACACACACACACACACACACACACACACACACACACACACACACACACACACACACACACACACACACACACACACACACACACACACACACACACACACACACACACACACACACACACACACACACACACACACACACACACAGACCAATCGCTAAAAATATGTTTTTTGGGTTTAGGGGGTCTGAAAACGTATAGATCCGTGAAAACTCGATTTCGAGTCATTTATAAACACATTGGAGTGACTACTTTTGATTAAAGAGCGCTGGATGTGAAGTGTAATCATTTTCTGTACCCCAGCCAAGAATCGAACCTGAGATCTCCGCTTTGCAGTGTAAAATGCTGACCACTACGCCACGGACGCGACCATTAGTTTCTTTTTAAGGTTAGTTTTAGTCTTAAGTATTTGTGTTCATTTACTAAAATAAAGTAGCATTTCTTCGAGTATGTTGAATGTACATAAAAGTCTATTTTTTAGGCTGTAAATACTGATTTTGTCCATTTTACCAATATTTTTGAATCGTAACCTTTTCTAAGTCTTAAATAATGCTTTGCTACAAATCTAAGCAAGAGAATTTTGTTCAGGAAGCCTGCACATGATTTTTACTTATTCATATTGTTGGGAACTTTGATACCATCAATCCCGATGTGACATATGTGTCACACTTTTTTGTCACGCCATCAAAAAAGGCTGAAGGTCTAAAAGTGATTTTATTTCACTTAAGTGTCAGTAAAGTGTATGAAACAATGTACACATGTATTTGTTTATGTAAAGTTAAAAAATTTGGGATTGAAAGGGTTAAGGTGGATTCACACTTAATTTTAATGATGTGAAATAACGGAATAGGTCCCTCCTTTGTACGCCGGAAACTTACAAGAAACGTCCATTGAATTATTTTGTACTAACCCTATATAGGGCTCCTTTGTTTCACCTATATTTCATTACTTAAAAATTTTTCTACTTTTCAAAAAAATTATATATTTTAGTGTTGCCTGTTAAGAACGGCAAACACGGTGTTATAAGGTCTACCAAGAGTGTTTACCTTGTTTACAACCGATCGTTGCATGTTTTTTCTGTAGGCCTACCGTATTTATTTATGTTTAAACCAGTTTCCGTTTGAGAGGTTACATTTTTATTTTTATTCGCGTATCGAATGGAATTAGCATACGAGTCTACGTAAAGCTCGTTGACTTTTTCTCTGGCCATATTTGAAACATAATTTATGAGCGTCTCCGTTGCAGGAGCTAAAGTAACTGCTTTTAAATTATCGTTCTCCACTACAATCATTTATAATTTCAACACCAACTCCATTATTCTGTCACATCACAATTTTCCCCCTCCTCCCTCCTACTACTATCGCCACACTCTATTAACAACCCTACTAAGCAACCCCCCCCCCCACCCCGCCGCCACTGAACTTAAGGGGACACGGCAATCATATACTTTACCATACTTACTTTTTTTTTGTTCCTAATTTGTGTCAGTTGCAATCTGTTCAATTGAGAACAATAAGCAACCCCATCACCAAATCAGATGAGGATGAAAAGTATGACAAGGAAATGACACTGTGTAGTCTTCTACAGACCCAGGCCGACAATTCCTGACAGAGTATGGTTAATTGAACCCCAACCATCAAAGTACACCCACAACCACTGTCTACCATTCAAATCCGAATAAAAGTAACTACCTTTACTAGGATTTGAACCAGGAACCTTCGTCTCCGAAAATCAGCTGTTAAACAGCTGACACGCGGCGACGACTTTACCTCTAGACCAACCCAATGGTGGGTCACCATACTTACTTAAGGAACATTTTCTCAGCTTTTTCTCAGCTTACAACATTATGTATTTTTTCTTACAACATCATTAACGGTATGGTTTTATATGCATTTTCAATATAACAGTTTTGTAATATTTTGATTTTCAACAAAAATAAAAAAATCTGGTGTGAAACACTCACACAACTTTCTCTTCCCAATGCTAAAAATGACCAATAATCTACTAATAAAACATTAGAAATAAACAAAAAACTAACCTCAAAAAATATAACCTTATTTTAATCATAATAATGAAAGACGCAAAATGAAAATCGACCTCAGTTTGGCTTAATCGCTCTATCACACTAAACTAGGAACTGTACAAAAAATGCTAAATAATAAAAGTTGTAGATCTCTTAATCTCCTATAAATTTGATTATATACACTTTTGACGTAAAATCCATACTAACTTAATGCTGAATTCTTAAAAAAATATATTTTCCACAGATTTCATGAGTAAAAACAGAAAATTGCTAATTACCGCTAAACTAAGCGTTATACAAAAAATGTTTGAAATAAAAGTTGTAGAAGCTTAAATTCTCTACAAGTTTAATTATATACATTTTTGTCGGTAAAATGCATAATAAAGCCGCAATCTTAAAAAAAAACAATTTTTTTACGTAAAAACAGCCTCACCAAGAATTTAAGCAAACATGGCGCCTACCCTATCTTGTAGAGCATAAATAATTTAGTAAACCATGCGATTTAAAAAAAAATATTGTAGAACCAGTTTTTGAGAAAATCGAAAAAAAGTGAAAAATTACATGAATAAACTACTACTTCAGGTTGACCGATTTTGATGAAAATGTTCGTGTCGGGTCCGGTAGTGGTATGTAACTTAAGTTTTAAATTTAAAGTTCGTACGATGTTCCATTCTTGAGATATTCTGTTCACACACACATACCACAGACTGACACACAGACCAATCGCTAAAAACATGTTTTTTGGGTTGAGGGGGTCTGAAAACGTGTAGATTCGGTGAAAACTCGATTTCTTAAAATCGAAATGAAAACAATACTTTCCTTCCTATATATTCATAAAATTAAAATTAAAAAAAATTAAAGTAAATAAATGAAATGGGTCAAGTTTAAATGATTGATTTTAACCGTTAAATTTTATTTTATTTTTTATAATTTGATACGATAGCGAAATGTGGATGCAGCCGACGACATGACGCGCAACACTACGTTTTATGGGTATATTTATATAATTTATGTAAATACATAACCATTTTAACATTAACATTAACATAAATTCTTATAACATTTAAGTATACGCGTATAACTAAAAACGGACAAATATTTTTCTTGTTTCTTTTACTTAGACTACTATTAAAAATGAACATTCCAAATCTGATATTTCAGAATGAGAATGAGGAAGGAAATACATTTTTTATTACAAGTGTTAAGTTTACGTTAAGTTAAGTATCGTTTTAGATCCGATTCTGTAGAGATCGAGTTAAAATTGAACCGTGACATCACAACAGAGTTCTGCTTTCATCTATAGTCCAGCCTTTCTTAGTTTGCTCCTGATGTAAAGAAATAATGACGTCACTGAGCATGCGCATTATACTATAAAAATGTGTACATGCTAATTAAAAAGTAACAACAAAATACTTTCAAAAGTATTTAAATACAAAATACTTTTAAAAGTATTTTTACAAATGAAATTTTTAGGCCTACATAATATCATGACTGATGTTTTAAGTACTTATAATTGAAAACATAGTTAACTTGATAGGAATACGACAGCCATAAAGTGGTGGAGTGTAGCGTGCACCCTGTAGTAGGTTGGTTTTAACCAAAGCCACTACTACAGGGTGCACGCTACACTCCACCACTTTATGGCTGTCGTATTCCTATCAAGTTAACTATGTTTTCAATTATAAGTACTTAAAACATCAGTCATGATATTATGTAGGCCTAACTGTATGATATAGTTTGCTGCTACTGTCAACAGACAGTACTGTCAACAGACAGTAGCAGCAAACTGAAAACGGCTCAACTGTACCTAAAACATTACTGGTCTTACTTCTTGTCAAACGTTCATAATTCTTTTACTGGTGCTTGTTTTCTGCCAATATTTATTTATTTGTTTTTTAATACCTAATATATGTGTACGCTGTAATCTGTTCAATTTACGAACACATTACCCAATCAGATGAGGATGATATGTATGACGTGTAAATTAGATGTAGTCTTGAACAAATTCAGGCCGACCATTCTTGAGAGAGCAAAGTTAATTGAAATCCAATGATCAAAGTGGACCTATAACCACTGTCACTATACTATTTTACACGCCCCCCACCCACTTTACACCTAGCCAATGACTTGCCAACAATGACGTTGCCAACACTTGCTCTTGTAGCTCTGTTAAATATTTCGTCGCCCATTTTTTTTTTGGTCTTCCAATAACAATAATTGTTATTGAAAGACAAAAAAAATGTATAATTATTTATGTATAATTATTATAACCTATGAACATACAATCTTCTTCTTCTTCTTCTTCTTCTTCTTCAGCTTTTCCCTTTCTCAGGGGTCGCTGTTCCTTATTCTTCTCCTCCACTCTCTCCGATCCACCACATTCTCCTCGCTCAGGCCCTTCTCCCTCAGGTCGTCCGCCACGGCGTCTCTCCATCTTCTCCGGGGTCTCCCCCTCCCTCTCACCCCATCCACAACCCTCCCCACATACTCCTCCTCCCTACGCATCAAATGTCCATACCACTGCAGTCTTCGTTCCTGAACCTTCTTGGACACTTCTATCACTCCCACAGACTCCCTTATTACTTCATTCCGTATCCTATCTTTCCTAGTCTTTCCCTGCATCCACCTCAACATCTTCATTTCCGCAACCTCCAACTTGTTTCCCTGTCTCTTCTTCGTAGGCCAAGTTTCACTACCATACAACAATGCCGGTCTAATCACTGTCTTATATATCCTTCCCTTCATTTTTGTCCCAATCCTTCTGTCACACAATACACCTGTCGTTCGCCTCCAGTTATTCCATCCAGCTTGTATTCTATGGTTAATTTCCTCCTCCAGTCCTCCACTCTCGGTTAGGCATGAACCAAGGTACTTGAAACACTTTACCCTTCTCACCACTTCATTCAGCAAACTCACCCCTCCACTCTTATCCTCACCTCCAAACCATAGGTATTCAGTCTTTTCCCTGCTGATCCTCAGGCCTCCCTCCCTCCTCTAATACCTCTCTCCAACTTTCCAGTTTCCTCTCCACTATATCCCTGGTTTCTCCCACCAGCACAATGTCATCCGCAAAAAGCATTGTCCAGGGTGCCTGTGCCTGCTCTCTCTCACCCCTTCAGTAAGTGTATCCATAACCAAGTTGAATAGGTAGGCCTATTGTATGAACATACAATCACCTGATTATATTATAAAGTATTGCATGTTAACGCGCTTTACAATCGATGTGTTCAGTACGAGATGCAAGACGAGAGTGAACTATTGGGGCTCTTAAACGCATGCGCGCGTCATGTTTGTCAGCTGTACAACCGGGGACAACCGTTGGCAAACGTTCTGATTGGTCTAAACGTGTGTAAGAGGAGAGCTCGTCATCCGTGAAAAGCATATTAGTATTCAAATCCGTATAAAAGTACCTTTATTAGATTTTGTTATTAGATATTTTGTGATTAGATTTTAGTTTATTAGATTTTGTACCTTTATTAGAATTTGAACCATTCAAACAAATGTTACGTTCCTAAAAAGTGTGTAGTCTATTCGGATTGAATGGTAGACAGTGGTTGTGGGTGTACTTTGATGGTTGGGGTTCAATTAACCATACTCTCTCAGGAATGGTCGACCTGAGTCTGTACAAGACTATACCTCATTTACACGTCATACATATATCATCCTCATTTCATTGGGTCATCGGCTTGCTTATTGTTCTGTATTGAACCGATTGTAACGTACACACGTAAGGCATTAAAAAAAAGTGTAATTTGAAGCGGTTCAGTTTTAACTTGATTACTCTGTATTCGAAAATAACTTATGTTCTTTATCGTTTTTAAATGCGCAATAATTTACAGTATAAATTAAATACGTGAACGAAAAAGAAGCAAAATACTTTAGCCTGTTGTGTAAGCTTTATGCGAACAAAACTTGTTTTCCGTGAAAGAAATACAACTTGTTATCCGTTTTAATTTTGAAATTTTTTACCAGTGAATGGCCCGCCGTTATTTAAACGTTAACGAACGCAGGTACGCCTCCCTTCTTCTCTCCCTTTCCCCCGCCGTGAGTAAACATTAAAATGTAACCTATTACAGGGAGACATTCAGAGAGAGAGACCGGTTCAACTCTGAACCGCCTTTTAAATCTTTCTCTCTTGTTCCCGTCGACCCGGTGACCAAATTTTAAACAATCCCATAAATAAATACAAACAACCAGCAAACCGAACTCATCTCTTTGCAAATCAATATAAAGGGAGATTCAAAAAGAGCGCCGATTTTGATATATCAAATTAAGAGATTTATTTTATTGAAAAACTGAAAATAAATACATCAACAAGTTCATCTTTCCTTCCGATTTTATGTATGAAAAATGATGTCATGCATGTGTCCTCCTCTACTGCGCTGGCACGCATCAACTCTGTCCATGAAATTGGATATTACTGCACGACAAGTTTCGACTTCCATTTGCCCGATAACCCGTCGAATTTCCTCCTTCAAGTCATTGATGTTTTGGGGTTTATTGGCATACACCAATGACTTCAGATGACCCCAAAGATGAAAGTCACAAGGCGTCAAGTCACACGACCTTGGTGGCCATTGATGATCGGAATTACGAGAAATGATGCGATCCTGGAACCGTTCACGGAGCAACAACATTGTTTCTCGTGCAGCGTGACAGGTGGCACCATCCTGCTGAAACCACAACTCGTCAATGTCCATTCCATCCAAATGACGCCACAAAAACTCCCTAATCATCGTACGGTATCGGTCTCCATTTACTGTCACGGCTTGTCCTTCTTGATTTGCAAAAAAGTAAGGGCCGATGACACCGCCCGACCAAAATCCGCACCAAACTGTCACTCGCTGTGCATACATTTCCCTTTCATTAACCACGCGAGGGTTTTCTAAACCCCACATACGGCAGTTCTGTTTATTAACAAAACTGTTTAAGTGGAAGTGCGCCTCATCACTGAAAATGATTTTGTTTGCGAAGGTGTCATCACCTGCCGTTTTCTCAATACCCAGTCAACAAACTGTCGTCTCTTCTGGTGATCAGCCACTTTCAAATGTTGCGTCAACTGAATTTTATACGGGTGATATTGGAGATCGTACCGAAGAATTCTCCGTACAGAAGAACATCTTAAACCCAATTGTTGAGAACGGCGACGTATTGATTTTGCTGGGCTAACAGCCACACTGTCACGAACCAACGCAACGTTCTGCTCAGTTCGGCCAGAACTTTTAAGGTCGACTGTTGAACCCGTTTCAAAAAACTTTTTCATGAGCCTGCGAACTGTTGATTCATTCGGTGCTTCATTACGTCCTAGAGTACCGCGAAGTCGCCTGACAGTAGCCGCATAACTCTCTCCACTCTGGTAAAATGTTTTGACAATTAACACTCGTTGCGCACTAGTAAAGTTCTCCATGGTTAGACACAGACTGCGAGAGTACTACACTGCGAACAAGAGAAACTACAACTGAATCGTCAATCGGAATGTTCTCCGAAATAGAAACGAGGTCAAACAATGTTGCCAACCGATAAACAAAAATTTACCAGCCGTTTAAAAACCGGCGCTCTTTTTGAATCACCCTTATATGTGAGGCGGAATGTGAAATTTTTTTTTTTTAACGTGTGACTGTTTTGCAATTACTGCTAATGCAGACGGTGAAGGATGAAATGATTTTTGTAACGTATGAAAATATGCTGTGCCTGAATGGGATTCGAACCCAAGACCGCATGATGAGAGGCGAGCACGTTACCAACTGCGCTAACGCGGCCGGCAAGGAATGTGAAAAGGTACCTCTTGTCGGATAATGTAAAATTTTCGGTACGTACCTAAAAAAAATCTGGTGTGAAAAACTCACATAACTTTTTCTTGCCAATGCAAATAATGACCAATATAACCTAACAACACATATAAACCAAAAACTAACCTCAAAAAACATAACCTTATTTTAATCATGTAGGCCTATGAAATACGCAAAATGAAAATTGACCTCAGTTTGGATTAGTAATACGGAAAATCACTCTTTCATGCTAAAGTAGGCTCTGTAGAGAAAAATGCTCTAACAAAAGATGTAGATTTTTTAATTTCCTATAAATAGTATTATATACATTTTTTTCGTAAAATGCATACTACAGTATTGTGCGAATTAATGTGAACAAACAGAAATAATTTGTAAATATGATTTATTTAGGACAAAGATACATTTAGGTACACTTACATGAGATAATTTCCATTAACTAGTATTTAATGTGTCCCCCTTTTACTTTTATGACTTTCTGGAGTCTTCTTGGCATGGAATACACAAGTTTTTTGCAATTGTTTGTGATGGCTTCATCTCTAAACCAAACCTGAATCACTGCTTCCACCAGTTTTGTTTTTGTCGTACAGTCCAATTTTCGTAGCCTAGCCTTACATATTGCCCACAAATTTTCTATAGGATTAAGATCAGGTGAATTCCCAGGCCAATCAAGAAAGATAATATTATTATCTGGCACGGAGCCGAGTCTTGTTGAAAAATTGCGGTCCCTTCGGCCTGTACTTTAAGTTCTATAGCTAAGCGTTGCCCTAGCAATGCTTTGTATTTTTCACTATTCATCATACCTTCAATTGGAATGAGTGTGCCAGTACCTGAGTATGAAAAACAGCCCCAGAACATTTTTTTGGGGGGATGTTTGACTGTTTGGTTAACTTAACCAACTTATGAAAACTGAAATTTTGTCTCTGTTCACATTAATTCGCACAATACTGTAAGGCCGAAATCTTAAAAAAATAGATTTTTTACACGTTTTCGTTGATGGTTTGTGAAGAAATGCTTGGCTTTGTTTCAGGATCGTCAAACACACAAAGAACTGTACGTACGTACGAAAAAAGTTAGACTGACACATCAGGAGGAAAACGTACGGAGAAATTATAGTATAGTGCCTGTATGGTGCGTACGTATGGCGGTGAGGTGGAGTGTTACTGGCGAGGCGGGGCGGGGTCCGGTACCAGGTGACTGGCTTACTACGTACATTACGTGGAAATCTAGGTTGGCTCATGGCGGCCGTCACCATACTAGAGTGTGACTCAACATGATACGGATGCTGAAATATTTATTCAAACACATGTTTTCAGAATTGTATGACTTCCCAACCAACTACGGTGTACACAAGGTGAGAAAACGTACCTATTTTAAGGTTTTAGGCGGCCCGCGGATAACCGAAACCCACGGATGCTAAACCCGCGGTTACCAAGGCATTACTGTACTTAACATTTTCAATTATGAAACCCCATTCTCCTCCTCCTTTTTATCATTCAATTTTTTTTTAATTCCTAATATGTGTACGTTGCAATCTGTTGAATTTAGGACAATAAGCAACCCCATGACCCAATCAGATGACGATGATGTGTTGTATGACGTATAAATGAGACTGTGTAGTCTTGTACAGACTCAAGTCGACCATTCCTGAGAGAGTATGGTTAATTGAACCCCAACCATCAAAGTACACCCACAACCACTCTCTACCATTCATCCTTCACCGTCTGCATTAGCAGTAATTGCAGAACAGTCGGACGTTAAACCAAAAAAAAAAAAAAAACATTCAAATCCGTATAAAATTACCTACCTTTACAAGGATTTCAACCAGAAACCTTCGTCTCCGAAAATCAGCTGTTAAACACCTGATTTTGGCGACGACTTTACCTCTAGACCAACCCCCGGTGTGTTTACCATTCAATTAAAACGGTTTTTATTAACTAGTCACATTGTACCCTACAACTCCTGTAGTCTGTAGTCTGTAGATACCGTTAAACACAGTTTATTATAAACAAACTGTATTCTTCCGGGTCTTTTATTTATTTATTAATAATTTATTCTCGGTCGAAGTATAATATTTTGTAAATTATTGTTTATTATTCCGGCCGGTTTACTTTTTTAAATTTAATAACGATAGGTAGGCTATAAAAAGTCGGGTGTAATTACGAGTAGGAGGCCTACAACCCGTTTTATTAGGCTAATATCCGTACCTATAAAGTAGGCCTACCATTAGACTACAAAATAAATTACCGAAATATGGAGACACATTTTATACTATAATAAAAGGGACAGGTGGGGCCAAATCTGGTCACCTGTCAATTTCCTCATCTCAATCATACACCTATATCATCCTTGTTTTTTACACGTTTCACATTTATATATAACTAAAAATCTGGTGTTGTACACTCACACGACTTTCCCTTGCCAATGCAAATAATTACCAATATAACCTAATATTAGTAATAAAACATTAGAAATAAACAAAAACCTAACCTCAATAAACATTACCTTATTTTAATCATCTTTGAAAGACGTAAAATGAAAATCGACCTCAGTTTGGCTTAAAAATACGGAAAATCGCTCTTTCACGCTAAACTAGGCACTGTACAAAAAAAGCGTTAAATAAAAGTTGTAGATCTTTTAATTTTCTATAAATTTTATTATAGGCTATAGACCCTACACTTTTGTTGTACAATGCATACTAAGGCCGAAATCTTAAAAATATCGATTTTTCACACGTTCATGTGAGAAAAAAACAGAAAATTGCTAATTACCGCTAAACTAAGCGTTATACAAAAGAATGTTATAAATAAAAGTTGTAGGATTTTAAATTTCCTAAATTTTTTATTGTATAAATTTTTGCGTTAAAATGCCAAATAAAGCCGCAATCTTAAGAAAACAATTTTTTTAACGTGAAAACATCCTCACCAAGAATTTCAGCAAACATGGCGCCTACCCTATCTTGTGGAGCATAACAAATTTAGTAAATCAGGCGATTTTAAAAAAAATCGTAGTACCAGTTTTCGAGAAAATCGCAAAAAAGTGAAAAATGACACGAATAAACTACTACTTCCGGTTGACCGATTTTGATGAAAAATGTTCGTGTCGATTTCAATAGTGGTGTGTAACTTAAGTTTGAAGTTACAAGTTCGTACGATGTTTCGTTCTTGAGATATTCTGTTCACACAGACATACACACACCAATCGCTAAAACCATGTTTTTTGGGTTCGGGTGTCTGAAAACATGTATAGTGGGTGTTGAGTGTTTTTGTTGTGATCGACATGAAAACAATATCACCCTTCCTATAAATTCATATAAGCTAGACAAGAGAAAGTAAAAATGGGTGACAAAATATTTAACAGAGGTAGGAGAGCAAGTGTTGGCAAGTGATTGGCTAGCTATAAAGTGGGTGGGGGGGGGGGAGCTTGTCACCCTTGAGAAATAGTGAAAAATAGGGTACATAGATTTGCGATAAATGTTTTAGTTAATTTTTTTTTTTTTTTAGTTAGGTAATGATAGTATACTAAAGCTATGACGTTGCACATCTCAGTTGTTATGTGAGCCTACTTATACACAAGTTAGGGGTTAACAAAGTAATTACTACAAAGCACTGTAATACGCATGCGTAGTTGACACGTGCTCATAACTGTAGAGCAGTATACAGCGGTAGGGATAGAACATATTTAGTGTGGGTCTATGACCAGTTGACCGCACACGGAGTACAAAAGACGTGACGCGAAATCTAATCACCACAACCTACGAAATTAATTGAATCGAATTGCTTAAATTGATTAATATTTTAATGATGCCTTTTAAAAAGCTATAAGTCTACTGGATGCATGTTGCATATTTTATTTTTACTTTCAATTGCCTATATGAATATATAGGAAGGAAAGTATTGTTTTCATGTCGATTTTTCGAAATCGAGTTTTCACCATGTCGTAGTCGTCGTGGCGGTCGAGGAGCTGGGCGACACGGCGTGTCGTCGTCCAGCAGAGACATCTTCTTCGCCCGCAGTAGTGCGTCGATGGCTTCTTCGTCGGGTCCAGTGGGCGTAAGGCTCGGTCGAGGGACCGCTGTGGGCATCGCTCGCGTCAGCGGGCGATGACGGTCCGGTAGACGGCTTACGGTGACGGGTCGGCGAGCGGAAACATCATCTTCTCTCTTGTGGGGTCGTCGATTAGTCTTCGCTGGAGTCCGGCAGCCGTGTGCCGTGGTGGACGTCTTGTCGATGTCTGGTTCGAAGTGAATCCCTCGGAGTTTTGATCAGAATTGAATCGCCCGGCTCAGTGCAGCGCTCTTTATATAGTCGTCGAAAGCGCTGTGGTAGAGAGCGGCTACTGGCTTGGCCTTGATGACAAAGGCCTCTGTCGGTGCGCTGCTAAAGGGCCTACCGCGCCAACAAAGGCCGGCAACACAGTAGAAGGGGTGGCGGTGACAGTTTTTACCTTTTTCTCTTGCACTAGGGAAGAAAAGTATTGTTTTCGAGTTGATTTTTCAAAATCTAATTATCACTGAATATATTAGTCACACGTTTTCAGGCCCTCTAAACCTAAAAACATGATTTTACCGAAATGTGTGTGTGTGAACAAGATACTATGAAATTGTAACTTTATACTTACGAGGGTACCAACACAAACGTTTTCATCAAAATCGGTCAACCGGAAGAAGTAGTTGTTTATTCGTGCAGTTTTACACTTTCGAGTTTCTCAAAAACAGCCTATAAAAATATTGTAACCTTAAAAATAGCAATAGCCTATGTAAAATAGCACGAAATAAAAATAAAAATTAAAAAAACGCCAGACAAAAACCTTTGAAAAGTCGAGATATAATTGTAAGCCTATTGGTCACGGGGGGTAGGGGGTAGGTGACCACCTCAAATATCAAGGGCCAATACATAGTAGTTTTTTCTTTTACTTTTTTAAGACTTTTTTTGTGGGGGTTCTTTAAATTTTAAATTTAGTTTTTATTAAGTATTATTTTTTCTTTTTAAATTCCTAATTTGTATACGTTGCAATCTGTTCAATTGAAAACAATAAGCAATGAGATGACCCAATGAGATGAAGATGGTGTGTATGACGTGTAAATGAGGTGGTGTACTCTTCTAAAGACAGACTGAGAGAGTATGGTTAATTGAACCCCAACCATCAAAGTACACCCACAACCACTGTCTACCATTCAGATCCGTATAAAAGTAACTACCTTTACTAGCATTTCAACCAGGAACCTTCGTCTCCGAAAATCAACTGTTAAACACCTGATTTTGGTGACGACTTCACTTCTAGACCAACCCGGAGGGTTTTTATAAAGTATAGTAGGCCTATCTTAATTTGTGTATTAAAGAGAAAGCCATTACTGTTTGCATTAGCCTACCGTTTTAATATCTGGTAAGTTATTATTTTTTAAATTTAAATTTGAACCGGTTTTCTATCGTGTGGGAAATTAGAAATAAAGTTAATTGTATTTTCAATGAATGAACGTTAGGGTCATAAGGTTACATTACGATAGGCTAACTATTATTAAATTAATTTAGTGTAAATAAGCAGGTTTATGTGGTGAGGTCTATGGAAACGGCGCATTTCAATTTTTTATCCGACCCGACCAGATTCTTTTTAGATTTATTAATTTGATTAAAAAACGCAATATAAAATTCTACTCCTCCTTTTTCCTGTAAATTAAAAATAAACGCCATTTTAAAGAAAGCCGCACAAATTTTCTTTGTATTAAAACTTTTTGGCCAGTTGGTCATAAGTGAACTGAAACCGAACACACAAGTGCACAAATAGCCTACTAGGCGCTTCTAGGCACAACCTTCTCACCCTGCAGTGTAGTAGGCTAACACACCGTCATAACAAAACATTTCCAACAGTTCCTGAGCCTGTCCAAAGCAAATATAAAATCTGTCTCTCCCCCACCGTACCTCCCTCTCTCTCTCGGATAGGCCTCTCTTTTTAATAGTCGACTTCAGTTTAGCTTAAGTGTTACAATATTATGGATATATTAATAAATAGGGTATGCCCATAACAGCCCATGACAGGTGGAGTGTCAAATTATTTACACTCAATCTGTTTGTTGCAGGGCTAAAATAAATAGTTCTGTTTCTTATCACATGGTCAGCCAATTAAATGAATGAATCATTTAAGAACAGAAGAGGTAGAGGTGTAAAAGACACTAATCAGAGTTATCTCCTCTGAAAGTAATGAATTTCATTGTACAGCCAGACCCTGTGGTGAATGAAGTGAAGGTGTCATTTACAGAGTGGAAAATATGTGCTTTTCAGAGGGCCCGGCATGCTGATAAGCGTACTTTTCCACTGAGTGAGTTGTGGCAATGGTAAACCACCTCACTCCTCGTTTTACTTAGTAAAACCTCTACAGGTTCAAACCAGCCTTTCGGCTGTTGACCTAAACAACAACAGTCTATAAATAGGGTAATCGTACACACAGGTATTAAAACAGTTCAATATCGAATGAATGAAGATTGTGTTACTCACCTCGGATGTCTTCCACGCAAATCTGAAGATCGTCCCGAAATACAGGCAGATGGTGAAGACAGCGACAGGAACATTTATCGGTAGGTGTGGCCGTCCCACTGCTCACTCCGACACAAGCCGCCTCTCCGCATTCTGCCCCACAAACCAACATAAATATATCAATCAATAGTATAGGCATCAGATGAACTGCAGTTCCCTAGCCGTGGGAGTGAGAGAATGCATAACGCTCTCACTCGCACAACCCATACACGCCGTTACAATAACATTGTCGTATAATTTTACTAATTGTTGTGAGCAAGCGTTTATCCATGCAGTAAACTAACAACCAAGATAACCACTGTAGTATGTTTTCAGATTTGGATTATAACGGTGAAGACCTTTGAGCGCATGCGTAGTTATGCTACATATCTCCCTGTCGCTCGCTCGGCTATGGGACATTAGTTCGACGAACTAATGTCCCATAGCCGAGCGAGTGAGAGGGAGACATGTGGCATAACTACGCATGCGCTCAAAGGTCTTTACCCTCACAATCCAAATCTGAAAACATTCTACAGTGGTTATCTTGGTTGTTAGTTTACTGCATGGATAAACGCTTGCTCACAACAATTAGTAAAATTATACGACAATGTTATTGTAACGGCGTGTATGGGTTGTGCGAGTGAGAGCGTTATGCATTCTCTCACTCCCACGGCTAGGGGACTGCAGTTCATCTGAATACTGTATCACTATTATAACTGCTACACATCAGTCTGAGTGGGCCCAATCTCACTCATGCATCTCACTCATGCTCGTATATATTTTAGTAGCCTAAATTTAATCATTTTAAAGCAACCCTTCTTAACGAAATATACAATTTTAGCTTAACTAAGCGACAGAAAGAAAACCATTCATTATTACTTTTAATATTTCTAACGGGTGTTTCATTAAGGATGCAACCCTGATTATAAAAAAATAGAAGTAATACATGGGTAAATTTTCTCTCCCCCAATCGGTATGTACTCAAGGCCAACTACCTACCACAGTTAAAATGTTCCAGTCAAGCATTAGTGTGGTGACAGCAGTCGTTTTGTTATATTGTGTCACCAATGGGGTTTTCCAAGGAAGAACCGGGTGTTTTATTAAGAACGCAACCCTATGTTAAAAGCCACAATCTACGGTATATTTTTATTTTCCGTACTTTACAAATTATTTATTAATCTAAATTATTATTAAAACAGGTGTTTTATTAAGAACGAAACCTTATGTTAAAAGCCACAATCTTTTCCTTGTAAAATACCATTGGTGACACAATATAACGAAACGACTGGTGTCACCACACTAATGGTTGACTGGAACATTTTAACTGTGTTAGGTAGTTGGCCTTGAGTACATACCAATTGGGGGAGAGACAATTTACCCTTTTTATTACTTCTATCTTCTTCTTATAATCAGGGTTGCGTCCTTAATAAAAACACCCGGTTCTTCCTTGGAAAATACCATTGCTGAGACAATATAACAAAACGACTACTGTCACCACACTAATGCATGACTGCAACACTTTAACTGTCTTAGGTTGTTGGCCATTGGTACATACCGATTGGGGGAGAGAAAATTTACCCATGTATTACTTCTATTCTCTTATAATCAGGGTTGCGTTCTTAATAAAACACCTGTTAGTAAGCGTTTGAAAAGTAAGCGTACAGTATATGGAATGATATTAGTGCCTACCTGCGGTTGAGAATATGTCTCCCAGGTGATGTCGAGTGATCGTGACGGAGAGAGTAGAGGTGGCGGTGGCGGTGGCCTCCACTGACAACCCAAACGCCGCCACCCACAACCAACAACACCAACACACGTCCACGTCCACCTTCTTTCTCCTTCTCCACCACCACATCATCATCTCTGACACCTGAAACAATTATCCAAATACCATGACACTTTCTCTTGCCGATGCAAACATTCAATCAAATACGTGACAATTTTAAAAATCGCCACCAATCAAACAGGTTAAAAGTGACAAATCTATATATATATATATATATATATATATATATATATATATAAAGTCCAGCCTTTCTTAGTTTGCTCCTAATGTAAACAAATAATGACGTCACTGAGCATGCGCATTATATTAAAATGAGTACACGGTGATTAAAAAGTAACATCAAAATACATTCAAAAGTATTTAAATACGAAATACTTTTAAAAGTATTTTTCTAAATGAAATTGTTAGGCCTACATAAAATCATGACTGATGTTTTAAGTAGTTATAAAAGATAGTTAACATAATAGGAATACGAGATCCATAAGGTCGTAGACTCTAGCGTGGACCCTGTAGTAGCTGGTTTGGTTTGTTGACAGAAGGAGGAGCAAACTAAGGACGGCTGAACTGTATATAAAATTCGATGGATTTCAGTGTGTATGTTCCCCTTTATCTCCTAAATTACTGGACCAATTTTCATGCAGTTTTTTTTTATGTTGTAACTATGATGCCGGTGCAGGTTTTAGGCTATTGAAATCCTTAAAAAGTTAGCCCTATAGGGTTGAAAATAATATTTATGCCCTACATTAAGGATTTTATGAAGTTAGATAATCTGGTGCTTTTAAACCAGCTGATATGATTTGTCATAAATAAAGTGATATGATTTAGCAAATAGCGACGTGGTGCTAAGGATCAGCTGGTTACAACATCACATGATAATTTTATTGTAGTATTTTATGTAGATACCGCCTCAAAAGACATCACATCCTCGACTTAGACCAACGTTTTTAATCCATACACGAAATTAAATTCACCATTCATCTTCATCACTACTTTTTTATCCAAAGTAAAATTTCAAAATTTTATTTTATTTTAATTTTCTATTGTTAACTTCTTTTACATTGTTTACTTTATTTTTTGCTTACTTCTTTTCCATTGTTATTGTTAATTTTGTAACTTTGCAACTTTTCTTAGTGTGTTTATTGACTTTATTTTCTAATTTAATTTACGCAGTTGAAGTGAGAGCAAAGGCTGTCGTCTACTTCACTGACGTCAGTTTAGTTCTTGTATAATGATTTGTTTAAAGCCACATTGTAAATAAATAAGGTAAATAAAAAATCTTGGAGCAAGTGTCAAATTTTAAATACTTGGGATGTGATATAACGCATGATTATGACCGGGATCCTCAACAAAAAATATCGAGGTTCAACATGATATGTGGGGCAATAAACCGATCCCTCAGGAGTAGAGCTAGAAAGAACACCCTGCTCAAATTTTATAAAGTAATGGCGATCCCAGCATTGGCTTATAGAAGCGAGACATGGGTCCTTACAAAGAAACAAGAATCAAAAATTCAGGCAACAGAAATGCGATTCCTGAGGCAGGTGAAAGGTTGTACAAGAGAGGATAGAATCCGAAATGAGGAGATAAGGAGAGAGTGTGATGCCCAGCCACTCTTTAGCATATTGAGAATCTACAGGAAAAATTGGTCAGATCATGTTGTAAGAATGTCACAAGACCGCCTCCCTCGATCTGCGCTGCTCTATAAACCAATCGGAAAGAGAAATATTGGTAGGCCGAAGAAAAGATGGACGCCGAAACAGGCTTGAATAGCCTAACCCATGAAGACGTCGACGACGAAATAAAAAATTTTAAAAAAATATGTAGATACGATTTTGTATAGTTGAGTATTTTATATAAGTAAAAGTTCCGTGTTTCTTTAATTTGTTTTAATTTTCTTTCAATTTGTGAGTGATCAATTAATTGCTTTGATATTTTATTTTAACTTTCATTTTATTCAACGTAGATTTAAGTTTTTGGTTTTGACAATTTTTTTTGTTTTTTCCATTTTCAATAATGCCATCAAGAAAAACATCACTAGGAAGAAAATCTTCAAAAGCAAAAAAACTTCAAAAGTCAAGAACTACTGAAAAACGATTACACCATTTTTCGCGTGCAAAGCCGCGACGGGGCATGCTAAAGTTCAGCCGTTGTTAGTTTGCTCCTACTGTCAACAAAGAAAAGCCACCTACTACAGGGTGCACGCTAGAGTCTGCAACTTTACAGATGTCGTATTTCTATTAAGTTAACTATTTTTTAAATAATAAGCAATTAAAGTTTTAAAACATCAATCATGATAAGACGTAGGCCTAACAATTTCAATTAAAAAAATACCATTAAAAGTATTTTGTTGTTACTTTTTAATCAGCATGTACACATTTTTATATAATGCGCATGCTCAGTGACGTCATTATTTGTTTACATTAGGATCAAACTAAGAGAGGCTGGACTGTAGAAAGAGTGGGAATGATCATTAATTAAGTGAGAAGGAGACAACAGTTGCCCCGTTGAAACTATCCCTACTCTACCTACTCGCCCTCCCCTTACAAGCTTCTTCCAAAAACAAATGCACTGTACGTCTATCTGTGTGAAAAAGATCAAACACCAAGATTACAAAGTTGACCGCCGTTAGTGATATACTCGTAGTTAAAACAACTGACAATAATAATTTACTCATTCATTAACCAAAAATAAATTCAGATTTTTTCTTGACAGTCTACTGACAAAAATGGATTTAATTATAAGCCCGATTAAAAGCAACTGGACGGTACAGTCCATACAACAATCGATATATTTATGATGTAATATTTTGTTGTTTTTATAGAGAGAGAGAGAGTACACCGTATGAGTAGACTACTTGATGTGCTTAGCGCAAAATTTAGCATTTTATTTTTGATGGTAATCAGGTGATGTCATGTGATGTGTACAGCGCAGTTAAATGCGTTCAAGTAACGCTTCGATTGTTAATCGATGCAATGCCTCAATTGGAAACACTAATCGGCAACTGAGAGAGGAGGCTGCACTTGACCAACTGTTTTACCTAATTGTAACAACACGCGAGAAACTTGCTTCAAATCCAATCCTATTTCGTTTAGGACTACAAAATCACATTCTGTACCTATTTAACATTTAATATTTTTACTTTATCTTGCCTATATGAACACAGTATATAGGAAATAAAAGTATTGTTTTCATGGCCCACTCTTCACCTGAACAGACCCCCTCACACCCACACACACAACTGCTTTTTACCGATTGGTGTGTGTGTGAAAAGAATATCTCAAGAACGGAACATCGTACGACCTTTAAACTTGAAACTTTAGTTACACACTACTACTGGACCCCACACGAACATTTTCTTCAAAATCGGTCAACCGGAAGTAGTAGTTTATTCATGTAATTTTTCACTTTTTTGTAATTTTCTCAAAAACTGGTTCTACGTTTTTTTTTAAATCACCTCATTTATTTAATTTTTTATGCTCTACAAGATAGGGTAGACACCATAATTGCTGAAATTTTGAAGACGGTATTTTCAAGTAAAAAAATTGTTTTTTTAAGATTCCGTCTTTAATATTTTAGCGCAAAAATTTACATAATTACAAATGTAGAAAATTTAACATCCTAAAACTTTTATTTCAAACATTTTTTTTAAAACGCTTAGTTTGGCGGTAATTAGCGATTTTCTGTTTTTTTTCTCACGAGAACGTGTGAAAAATCCATTTTTTTAAGATTTCGGCCTTAGTATGCATGTTATGACAAAAGTGTATATAATCAAATTTATAGGAAATTAAAAGCTCTACAACTTTTATTTAAAGCATTTTTCTCTACAGAGCCGAGTTTAGCGTGAAAGAGTGATTTTCCGTATTTTTAAGCCAAACTGAGGTTGATTTTCATTTTGCGTCCTTCACTCATAATTAAATACGGTTTTTTTATTGAGATTACTTTTTAGTTTATTTGTAATATTTTATTACTAATGTTAGGTTTATTGTTAATAATTTACACTGGCAAGAGAATGTTGTGTGAGTGTCTCACACCAGATTTTATTTTTTATTTTCCAGGTAAACCGAGTGTGTATAAACAAAATAGCAGAGTGATTTGAAGAAACGGAAAATGATGACGTCAAACACTATGCTCTTCTGACGCTCGCTCTAAATCAATTTTTAAAAACCTCACTTTATATTAGCCTATTATGTGAGCGATTCATTAAAAAAAATAGGCGATAATTCTTAATAAATTGTCTGTGTGTATTTTTTTAATAATGAAATAAATAAGACCGGTGAAACGTGACGCGTAAAAAAAATAATAAATGCCGCCGAGTTATGACCGATTTAATGAACTCTAGATAGAGATCAACAGCACCATAACTCTATGTAATGCAATGTAATGTTAAATACTGCTTCTTTTAAACCAATAAATATGTCAACAAATAGACCGACTGCGCACCGTCCACTGCGCATCGCTCATCACTGATCATTTACTATACTTACTTACCGACTGTCACTTAAAATAGAATGGAAAAAGTGCAACGATACGCCTTAAGCCCCCCACCCCCCTCCCACCTGGCAGTAGAACAGTTGCCATTCGACACACGTTTTCTCACAACGACCGACCCGACAAAAAAATAAATAACTGAATAAATAAGGAAATATAATGGTAAGTTGTTATTTATTCGTTCGTATGCCTTAAAAAAATTTTCCACTAGAGGCTTCATATTTTAATCTGTTACACTGAACTGTGCGCTTCTATAATCATCTTTTTAAACGCTTTTATTTAACTTACTCATGGAAGCATCAAATCTTGCAACTTAAAATTTTAATACTTCTACCGTATCAATATGAATCAAACTTTGCACACTTGTTTATCTTCGATGACAATACGCTGTGGAGGTGTTTGTAAAAAAAAATTTTTTAATTTAAAAAAAAATTTTTTAAAAAAATTTAAAAAACGCTTTTATTTAACAATTACTTAAAAAAATTAACTAAAAATAAATAAATAAAAAAAATTTACAAAAAAAAAATTAAAAAAAAAATTTTAAGAAACGCTATTATTTAACAATTAATCAAAAGAAAAATGAACTAAAAAGAAAAAAAGAAAAAAATTTACAAAAAAAAACAATCACAGACATTACAGTTAAAATAAAAGCGTGGCGCATTAATATATATAATATTACAACGAATATTTTACAATAAATATTATATATATTAATTCGCCACGCTTTTATTTTAACTGTAATGTCTGTGATTGTTTTTTTTTGTAAATTTTTTTCTTTTTTTCTTTTTAGTTCATTTTTCTTTTGATTAATTGTTAAAAATAATAGCGTTTCTTAAAAATTTTTTTTTTTAATTTTTTTTTGTAATTTTTTTTTTTTATTTTATTTCTATTTATTTAGGAAATTCACAATCTGTTGGAAACAATCAGTGAATGTGATATCACAAAATTTGAGAAAAATTAACATTGTAAAATAAACGTGAGTGGAGACAGAGTCCAGTGAGAGAACTCGGTCGTGAATAGTCAAGTGTAGCATTAGGCCTAAGTGCAGCATTTAGAACATTTAAATGGATAGTCCATTATAATAAAGTACTACGTTACTAGATGAGGTCCCAACTCCATCCACGTTTCAGACGTCTTATTGGATTGTTTGTGAGAGTCTGCGGAGAGCCAGATTTCAGATCAATCGGTTATTATGGTGGTTCATGAGTTTCTTCCTTTTTTTTTGTCATCAGTCTCTCGACTGGTTTGATGCAGTTCTCCAACCTGTTCTATCTTGCGCAAGTCGTTTCATATCTAGATACCTGTAACACCCTACATCTTTTGTAATTTGCTTTATATATTCTAATCTTTGCCTCCCTCTACAATTTACACCCTCAATGTTACCCTCCATTATTGATAGCCCAATACCTGGATGTCTTAGGATATGCCCCACTAGCCTATCCCTTCTTTTGGTAAGATGCTTCCACATACTTCTTTTTTCATCCACTCGCCTAAGAACCTCTAAATTACTTATTTTGTCCACCCACCTAATCTTTATCATTTTCCTATAACACCACATTTCAAAAGCTTCTATCCTCTTCCGTTCTACAGCCCCTATCATCCACGTTTCACTTCCGTATAATGCTACACTCCAAACATAATGTTTTAAGAAATTTTCCTAATCTGTAAATCAATGTTTGTAGTCAGTAAGCTGTTTTTCATTTCAAAGGCTTTTCTAGCTTGAGCAATTCTACTCTTGATATCACTCGTGCTTCTACCATCCTTTGTTATTTTACTCCCTAGATAGCATTTTTCCCCAACTTCCTGTATGTTCTCGTTGCCTACTTTTAAATTTCCCATCTCTTCTAAACCACTCTTGCTGCTGCACAACACTTTCGTTTTGTTCTTATTAATTTTCATGAAGTAATCCTTCCTCAAGATCTCATCCATTCCATTTAAGGCATCCTCTAGTTCATTCTTTGCCTCGGCTAATACTACTATATCATCGGCGCATCTCAACATTTTTATTGTTAGTTTCTTCCTAAATTTTGTATAGAGTTTTAAGAAAACGTCATTTATGTAGGGTACATTTAGGTCTGAGTGTAGCGTTCTATTGGTTACATAATATGGGGCATAAGTTTTCGACAGATTACTCAAATTAAAATATTCAAAAAAATCTGGTGTGAAACACTCACACAACTTTCTCTTGCCAATGCAAATAATTAATAATAAACCTAACATTATTAATAAAATATTAGAAATAAACAAAAACTAACCTCAAAAACATAACATTATTTTAATCATGAGTGAATGACGCAAAATGACAATCGAACTCAGTTTGGCTTAAAAATACGGAAAATCACGCTTTCACGCTAAACTAGGCTCTGTAGAGAAAAATGCTCTCAACAAAAGTTGTAGATCTTTTAATTTTCTATAAATTTAATTATATACACTTTTGTCGTAAAATGCATACTAAGACCGAAATGTTAAAAAAATCGATTTTTCTCACGTTTTCGTGAGAAAAAAAACAGAAAATCGCAAATTACCGCTAAACTAAGCGTTATACAAAAAAATGTTTGAAATGAAAGTTGTAGAATTTTACATTCTCTACAACTTTTATTATATAACGTTTTGCGCTAAAATGCATATTAAAGCCGCAATCTTAAAAAGAAAATGTTTTTACGTAAATACAGCCTCACGCAGAATTTCAGCAAACATGGCGCCTACCCTATATTGTAGAGCATAAAAAAATGTAGTAAACCAGGCGATTTTAAAAAAAATCGTAGGACTAGTTTTTGAGAAAATCGCAAAAAAGTGAAAAATTATACGAATAAACTACTACTTCCGGTTGACCGATTTTGATGAAAATGTTCGTGTCGGGTCCGGTAGTGGTATGTAACTTAAGTTTCAAGTTTCAAGTTCGTACGATGTTCCGTTCTTGAGATATTCTGTTCACATACACACACAAACACACACACACACAGACCAATCGCTAAAAACATGTTTGTGTGGGTTCAGGGGGTCTGAAAACGTATAGATCCGGTGAAAACTCGATTTCGAAAAATCGACATGAAAACAATACTTTCCTTCCTATATATTCATATAGGCAAGAGAAAGTAAAAATTAGTACACGTTGATTAAAAAGTAACAACAAAATACTTTCAAAAGTATTTAAATACAAAATACTTTTAAAAGTATTTTTACTTTCTCTTGCCTATATGAATATATAGGAAGGAAAGTATTGTTTTCATGTCGATTTTTCGAAATCGAGTTTTCACCGGATCTATACGTTTTCAGACCCCCTGAACCCACACAAACATGTTTTTAGCGATTGGTCTGTGTGTGTGTGTGTGAACAGAATATCTCAAGAACGGAACATCGGACGAACTTGAAACTTGAAACTTAAGTTACATACCACTACCGGACGCGACACGAACATTTTCATTATAATCGGTCAACCGGAAGTAGTAGTTTATTCGTATAAATTTTCAGTTTTTTGCGATTTTCTCAAAACCTGGTCCTACGATTTTTTTTAAAATCGCCTATTTTACTCAATTTTTTATTCTCTACAAGATAGGGTAGGCGCCATGTTTGCTGAAATTCTCGGTGAGGCTGTTTTCACGTAAAAACGTTGTTTTTTTAAGATTACGGCTTTAATATACATTTTAGCGCAAAAACTTATATAATAAAAGTTGTAGAGAATTTAAAAATACAACTACAACTTCTGTTTCAAACATTTTTTTGTATGACGCTTAGTTTAGCAGTAATTAGCGATTTTCTGATTTTTTCTCAAGAAAACGTGTGAAAAATCGATTTTTTTAAGATTTTGGCCTTAGTATGCATTTTACGACAAAAGTGTATATAACCAAATTTATAGGAAATTTAAAGATCTACAACTTTTATTTAACGTATTTTTCTCTACAGAGCCTAGTTTAGCGTGAAATAGTGATTTTCCGTATTTTTAAGCCAGACTGAGGTTGATTTTCGTTTTGAGTGTTTCACTCATGATTAAAATAAGGTTATGTTTATTGAGGTTACTTTTTTGTTTATTTCTAATATTTTATTACTAATGTTAAATTATATTGTAAATTATTTGCATTGGCAAGAGAAAGTTGTGTGTGTTTCACACCAGATTTTTATAAATGAAATTGTTAGGCCTACATCATGTCATGACTGATATTTTAATTACTTATAATTTAAAACATAGTTAACTTAATAGGAATACGACGTCCATAAAGTGGTGGTGGGACCCTCTAGTAACTGGCTTTGGTTTGTTGACGGAAGGAGGAGGAGGAGCAAACTAAGAACGGCTGAACTGTATGTAAATATGTGTTGATATTGATGCACGGCCCGGCTAGTCGCATGACATGACATGGCGCTTACCAAATATAGTAAACGAGGCAACTTTTAAAAAAATTAGTACAAGCCGTTTTTGAGGAAATCGCAAAAAGTGAAAAATTACACCAATAAACTACTAACTTACTTCCGGTCGAGTGATTTTATTGAAAATGTTCGTGTCGGGTCCCGTAATGGTACTTAATTTAAGTTCCAACTTTCAACTGTGTACAATATTCCGTTCTTCAGATATTGTGTTCACACACTCAAACACAAACACACGCACGTTATACAAAAAAATGTTTGAAATAAAATTTGTAGGATTTTAAATTCTCTACAACTTTAATTATATACATTTTTGCAGTAAAATGCATAATAAAGCCGCAATCTTAAAAAAACTATTTTTTTACGTGAAAAAAGTAAGCATAAAAAATGCGTAAAAATGCATAAAAAAACGTAAAAATTAAGCATAAAAAAATTTAGTAAATGAGGCGATTTTTAAAAAAATCGTAGAACCTGTTTTTGAGAAAATCGCAAAAAATGAAAAATTGCACGAATAAACTACTACTTCCGGTTGACCGATTTTGATGAAAATGTTCGTGTCGGGTCCGGTAGTGGTATGTAACTTAAGTTTCAAGTTTGTACGATGTTCCGTTCTTGAGATATTCTGTTCACACACACACACACAAACACGCACGCACGCACGCACGCACGCACGCGCGCGCGCACACACACACACACACACACACACACACACACACACACACACACAGACCAATAGGTAAAAAGCAGTTGTGTGGGTGTGAGGGTGTCTGTTTAGGTGTTTATTCGGGTGAAGAGTGGGACATGAAAACAATACTTTCCTTCCTATATATTCATATAGGCAAGAGAAAGTAAAAATTTGTATATATATATATATATATATATATATATATATATATATATATTTGTGTGTATTTTTATTGTTTATTTATTTTAAAGGTAATTATATAGAATCAGAGCCCGTCACCGATTATAACGATTTTAATAATAAAATTTGTAGGAAATTAAAAGATCCACAACAACTTTTATTTAAAGCATTTTTCTCTACAGAGCCTAGTTTAGCGTGAAAGAGTGATTTTCCGTATTTTTAAGCCAAACTGAGGTTGATTTTCATTTTGCGTCATTTACTCATGATTAAAATAAGGTTATGTTTATTGAGGCTAGTTTTTTGTTTATTTCTAATGTTTTTATTAGTAATGTTAGATTATATTGTTCATTATTTGCGTTGGTAAGAGAAAATTGTGTGAGTGTTTCACACCGGATTTTTTCTAGACTAGATGGAGGATAGGCGTAACCGTTGTAAGAGCAATTTGTAAAGCAAGCCTATCCTCTACTTTAAACAGTTGCAAGATGCCGTATTTGGTGGAACGATTAGAGAAAAGGTTGAAGGTGAATTGTTTCATGATCTATTTGAAAAACTAGTGGAAACCTACCACCTACCTACCTACTAATGTTTTAGCCATATTTAAACGGAAGCACTAAAGAAATTACATTTATTCATGGCATATCGTACATTTTTTCGTTTACAAGTAAGCACGTGTCCGTAGAAGCGGAACACCGTGTTTTATGTGCAGGTTTTTATACGCGGCACGCTTTACACATCAATCAACGGTCACAGTTTGCAAAGACAGAGCGACGTGGCCAATTCGACATTACAATATTCTCATTATTTTCTTTTATTTTCTTTAAAGAGATAAGATGTTAAGGAACCGCCACTAGGTAGGTCCATCTCTTAAGAAGAACAGACTGTACTTTGTATCCCGCCAATCTTGAATTGGCTATTTTTCCTTTCTCTTGCCTATAAGTTATGAATATATTATAGGAAGTGAAGTATTGTTTTCATGTCCCACTCTTCACCCACCATATACACCTAAACAGACACCCACCCTCACACCCACACACACAACTGCTGACAGACCTATTGGTCTGTGTGTGTGTGTGTGTGAAAAGAATATCTCCAGAACAGAACTTGACACGGCTTCAACTGTATCCTGAAAACCTGTTAAAAATACTGAACGAGGGTAGAAGATCGTATGACGAAAATTTAGTGTTAGAGAGAGAGAGACAGACAGACAGAGAGAGAGAGAGAGAGAGAGGGAGAGAGAGAGAGACAGAGAGAGAGAGAGAGGGTGAGAGGGAGGGAGTGGGAGGGGGATGGAGGGAGAGGGAGGGACGGGAGAGGGAGGGAGGGGAGAGAGGGAGAGAGAAAGAGGGAGCGAGGGGGAGAGAGAGAGAGTATGTTGTATAAATTTAGGCAATAGGGTTATTTTAACCACCTTCCATCTTTTATAGATTGAGTCGTCGCCTTTATTAGCTCAGCGAAATGCAAAACAATAAACAATAAATACAGTGTATAGACAGATAGTCTAAGTTTAAGTTCATCCAATTAATTTAGCTAATAACTCATGGGCTACTCCATTCGTTATTTTTCTTATTACCGCTTCACAATTATAACTGCTACTAGGCAATACAAACTGTATTCCAATAGCATAACTCCTCCTAGTCTATAAGTTACAGACTGCAATACGATAATAACTTATTTATTGTATTATTCCATTCAGATTGTATTTAAGATTCCTATTGAGTTGTTATTTCTTTTAAATATATAATCCGTTCAACGGTCTAAATAAGATGCAAGGCAGTCACTTGATTGGCGATGAATATTCACCAATTACCTACCACGGCAAACCGCACTAATTTTCTCTATCAACTTCAAAAAAAAAACTGATATTTGTCACACAAAATCCAATGCGGTTATGAAAACAACCGGAATTGAGTTTTGCTATAATAATGATTAGATATTGTATTTGATCTAACTTTTAAAACCAGTTCAAACAATTTTCCTTTAAAGTTTCTTCATTTACTAAATTTTTTGATTTTCTTCATGATAAGGTAGAGGCAATCCAGGGTTTTTATTGTTTTGTGTATGCCACTATCAAATCCGTATTCCCTGAAGGGTTGCACTAGTGTTCATTTCTCCCACTCCCTGTCTTACTGAATACTCACTCTACTGAGATCACACACACACACACACACACACACACACACACACACACACGCGCGCGCGCGCGCGCGCGCGCACACACACACACACACACACTTATAATATAGTACTATGATACCATGTTCTGTTGTTTTATTTCTTATTTTGATTGTTTTATTCTGAGTTCTTTATTATTATCTTTTTTTATTTAAGCCTACACGTTAATAATTATAACTTATTATTAAACTTATTCTAATTATTTACATTACATTTTATATTCAATTATTATTACATTACAAATACAAATACAAAAATGATAAGATACCTGCAGTTGAGCCGTTGTTAGTTTGCTCCTACAGTCAACAAACCAAAGCCACCCACTACAGGGTGCACGCTAGAGTTTACGACTTTACGGATGTCGTATTCCTATTAAGTTAACTATTTTTTAAATTATAAGTACTTAAAGTACTAAAAACATCAGTCATGATATGATGTAAACCTAACTATTTCATTTAGAAAAATACTTTTAAAAGTATTTTGTATTTAAATTCTTTTGAAAGTATTTTGTTGTTACTTTTTAATCAGCGTGTACACATTTTGATACAATGCGCATGGTCAGTGACGTCATTATTTGTTTACATTAGGAGCAAACTAACAGAGGCTGGACTATATATGAAATTAATTAATTGGAGTTGACATTGATGTAGAAATATTGATGTAGATATCTCACCGAACCGTACGGCACATATAAAAGACTACGGGTGAAAAGGATGGCTAATCGTGTTTCATTTTACCAGCGCAGCGCCTTCAGTCGTCAAAACAACCGTCGACAGACCGGATGTTTTGTAACCGGCCTACTATATTAGTAAGTTGCATAATATGACAAGCAAAAACCATTTTTTGTTACTCGAATGGATCGCGCTAAGTTCAATGACAATTTTAATACATTATGTTTTGACTAAATCATGGTTGCATAGGGTAAAGTCCATCTACTGTAAAGCCGGGTACACACGTACAGGTATAACTGACAGGTCAACCCGTCGCAGGCAAACTGTCATGTCAAACGTGCAATGTAGATGAACAATAACTGTCAGTTTTTGCAACTGTCAGGTCGCCTGTCACCCTTCTGAAAATTCGGCAGGCGCAAGGTTCACCCGCCGGTCGACCTGCTATTGTGTAGGCATTTCATGCTAACTGTCAGTTGTCCATGCTCGTGCTGAACAAATAGTGCTCTCTTGCGGCGTAAATACATTTTTTACTGCTTGTGATTTGCTTTGTTTTAATTTTGTTTTGCGATTTGATTTGTTTTGTGTAGTTTTATATCGCGTAGTTTTTATATTATATGGTTCATTATTTTAATTTTAGTAGTTTTTGTGTTTTATATTGCGGTTGTCCGGCTAATGGAATCTAGGAAGAAAGAAGTCATGGAAGATTTCATCGAAATTTATCGTAGTGAGCCATGTATATGGAACGTAAAGAGCGCAGAATATAGTAATCGCCCCCGAAAAGAAGCTGCTTACGCAAAACTATTAGAAACTCTGAAAGGAATTGAACCGAGTGCCACCAGAGAAACAGTGTTAAAAAAAATCAACACACTAAGAAGTAACTCCCGCAAACACAGCAATAGTGTTATCTCTCGACATTTTTGAACCAACTGATGGACGGTAGACTGTACGTGTGGATGCCCCTCCCTGCATTTAAGTTTGACATGACAGTTTGCCTGCGACGGGTTGACCTGTCAGTTATACCTGTACGTGTGGACCCGGCTTAAGAGTACTCCGTGCGAGGCAAGCGCCTATACGTTGTAAACGAAACTCTTACACTAGTTGGCGCATCAACATCTCCGCCTGACAATCTTGCACTAACTTCCATCATAAAAATATTTACATCCAACTAAAATAAACATTATCCTTTAAGCGTTTTCAATTATATCGTTCAGATTGCTTGTAATTATTGCAGTTTCATAAAACGACTCCTTAATTAATTATTATTTTAACCATTACAATTAACAAAACAATTTTTTTCTACTTTTTAATGTTTACTGCTTTTATGTTTCAGAAAGTCAACGCATTCACTATCACGAATGTTAACAAAAAACAGCTAACAAAACTTTTCAACTTCAGTCTACGAAAAAAATCGAAACGAACCGATACAATTCCAAAAGATAACTAATGAAACAAAAAATGAGTTCAACACGGACAAGTGCAAACAGTTGAATTAAACTAGTCACAGACATTAATTTTAATGATATGAAGTAAACAATCTGAAATGATGAACAATGAATCACTGGAATCGTTTAGTCTCCTGAATTGTTGTTTTTGATCATGCTGTGGGTATTTTTAATTAATACGCATGCTCAGTTGTATTGGTGGTTGCCTACGTCGGAGTACTCTTAGTGTAGACAGACTCTAGTCAGACTGGCGTGCTAGACGCACGAGTGGGAAAAGAGTGCAACCCTTCAGGGATTCGGATTTAATAGTGGCATACACAAAACGGAAAAGACCCGCAATCCATGATGCAGAAGACTGGAGAGCAGGCAGCTGCTACAACTGGTTCAATAAAAGGCGTATATGAGCGACGGGCCGATTCTGAGCAGACAAGCACATAACTAAATCACTCCCAACCGGCCACAATTATTCATTAGCTCCGATACAACGGCAATAATAATGATTTCTCTTCTCTCATTTGGTATTTCTATATCAGTAAGCCTACTTGTACCGAATTTCACTAGCAACAGAAACATCTTGATCCGATTCAAGACTGAAACGGTTGTTTAATCTGTTACAATTGACAGATTGTGCAGTGGAAACTGATACAGGAACTTCTGCATCGTTAACTGATTTTATATGTTAACAAGTTGACCACGCAATGATTAAAAAAGTTTAATTGTAAAATTACCCACCGGTGGGTTGGTCTAGAGGTAAAGTCGTCGCCAAAATCAGCTGTTTAACAGCTAATTTCCGGAGACAAATGTTCCTGGTTCAAATCCTAGTAAAGGTAGTTATAGGTATCAGACGAACTAATGTCCCATAGCCGAGCGAGTGAGAGGGAGATATGTAGCATAACTACGCATGCGCTCAAATGTCTTTACCGTTATAATCCAAATCTGAAAACATACTACAGTAGTTATCTTGGTTGTTAGTTTACTGGATGCATAAACGCTTGTTCACTACAACGAGTAAAATTAGACGACAATGTTATTGGAACAGCGCGTATGGGTTGTGCGAGTGAGAGCGTTATCCATTATCTCACTCCCACGGCTAGGGGACTGCAGGTCACCTGAATACTTTACTTTTATACGGATTTGAATGCTAGACAGTGGTTGTGGGTGTACTTTGATGGTTGGGTTTCAATTAACCATACTCTCTCAGGAATGGTCGACCTGAAGTCTGTACACCTCATTTACACGTCATACACATCATCCTCATCTGATTGGGTGATAGGGTAGCTTATTGTTCTCAATTGAACAGATTGTAACGTACACATAATAGGAAAAAAAATAAAATTAAAAATTAAAAAAAAAAATTGTAAAATTGTGATTAATTTGAATAAGTTTCAGCAACTGTAGTAAGTTATTAGCTATTACAGATGAAATAGTGTAATAAAAAGTAACGCGCACCTTTTAGGCTACTCTAGTCTAATAGGCCTAACTGACACCGAAAAACAACTTAATTCTCAAAACAACATACAGTAATAGACAACTACATTTTTGTTTATCTTTTTAATGGTAAACAAACATTAGAAATGAGTTACGATTTGTTGCGATGCCACTTCGCTGCAGGCCATCCGTCCTATCTTCCTCTATTCATCTATCAATGATTTAATTCCACTCGCTATTAAAATTAATGTCCTTCATCAATTTTTACCTTGGAAATTGGACTCGTAAAAATTTATTGTTGATTAAAATGTATTTTATATTAACTTATATATAAATGGACAATTTTAATTAAATGAACAGCAACCCGCACTCACTTTCTAGCGGATTGTACTGTAACATTGATGAATAGTATTTTTTGGTGTTGTAATTTTTCTGGGTCATGTAAGCTGTTATTTATTTCGGTTTATAATTTAGTAAATTCTCTTTATTCCGGCACTTTCGGGACTGTAAGATTACTGTAGTAGATCTACAGTAATAATTACAGTAGATAACAGTAATATGTAATAATAATATTAATATTATTATTATTATTTAGTTATAGAATAAGATACTAGTAGTAGGCCTAAGTTGATAGTTTAGGCTTTAGTTTAATAAAGAATTCTTTATTGTATTTTTCTTTATGCTAATAGAACAATAGCTCAGTCTTGTACTCAACCGCATACAATGAACATGTATGTTTTTATAGTGTATATGTAAAAGTCTTTAGTTCGATTCCCATGTATGTGGAATTAAATAAAATTGTTTTTTTAAAAAGTGTGTCGATTGTTTTCGAGACCTAACTTAAATGGACAATTTTAATTAAATGAACAGCAACCCGCACTCACTTTCTAGCGGATTGTAGTGTAACATTGATGAATAGTATTTTTTGGTGTTGTAATTTTTCTGGGTCATGTAAGCTGTTATTTATTTCGGTTTATAATTTAGTAAATTCTCTTTATTCCGGCACTTTTGGGACTCTGGTGATGCCGGATTACCGAAAGTGGGTAATTTTACTGAATATAGCCTAATCGGTTTAAATGAGGCAATTTAAGAAGGCGAGCGGTGAACCGAGTAGAGTCCGGCCTATACTGTATTTACAATTCCATTTGCAGCATTCTTATTAATTATAAATATACAAGGACCCCCCCCCCCCCGAAGGTTAGACCAAAAAAGTTTCTACCGTTCACAACCACACACGAAGAAAAACACTGAATTTAAATGTGAAATTGCTGGTGTGTTAAAAAGTTCGAAATGTGAAAGTTTCGTCTGAGGCACGGCTTCGAAATACCTCTCAAGAAACAATCGATGGAACGTTTAAGATAACCGGTATTTTTTTAGAGGTATAGAACTTTAAGTTGGCAGTAATGATTTCCATGGCGGCCATTTTGAAAACTTTTTTGTAATTTATGTTCAGTTTGGTTTGCCATTTTATCATGAATAGACTGACGCCTGAACAACGCTTGCAAATTGTCCAGATTTATTTTGAAAATCATGGTTCGGTTCGTGTAACTTATCGTGCATTTGAAGAATGGGGCCCAAACATGATTGCTGTTGATCCCGATTTTCACATGAAAAGTTTGTTCAATGATGAAGCCCATTTTTGGTTGAATGGCTACGTGAATAAACACAAAACTGCCGCATTTGGAGTGAAGGTAATCCTCGATATATTGCTGAGATGCCTTTACATCCAGAAAAAGTGACTGTTTGGTGTGCTTTATGGGTTGGTGGAGTCATTGGTTCTTACTTCTTCAAAAATGATGCCAAGCAGAATGTTACAGTCGATGGTGACCGCTACAGAGCCATGATCAATGACTTTTTTGTTCCTGAATTGAATCGCTTTAATGTTGGAAAGCTGTGGTTTCAACAAGATGGTGCAATATGTCACACAGCGCGTGCCACAATCGATTTACTGAAGGGAACGTTTGGTGAACGCATAATTTCACGTTCTGGACCAATAAATTGGCCTCCAAGGTCGTGCGATTTAACACCGCTGGACTATTTTCTGTGAGGGTATGTGAAGTGGCTAGTCTATGCCAATAAGCCGCAGACAATTGACGACTTGGAAGGCAACATTCGCCGCGTTATTACCAATATACGGCCCCAAATGCTCCAAAAAGTGGTCACAAATTGGACGTCTCGATTGAACGACGTCGGAGCCAGTCGCGGCGGCTACATGCCGGAAATTATTTTAAAATAAAACCAATTCCACATCAATTGTTCAATTAATCTGTGTTTTATTTCATTTTAAAGTTCTATACCTCTAAAAAAAAAACACCCTTTACGTTGAGGATTAGGCTCCACACTCCACACTCTTTTAGCCGATCCATTTTGAACTGGGATGCCACACAGCCCTGTTCTAGACATGTTGTTAGAAAGGTGTTTTCGTTTTACTGTTAGGCGTCTTTTTGCGTTTAAAAATGAAGTAGGGGGAGGGGCGTGTTACTGCCGGTTAGATTCCGATCACTCCGTTTCAAAATTTACGGTAAATATAATATAATAATATAATAGGTAGTACATAGTGTATTGTGGGATATTTGTTTAGTGAAGGCATGAGAAGAGAAGAGAAGAGAAGAGTATTACCGTAATACGGTATGAGCCTAACAAATTGAAGCAAATTGAAATTAAATTCAATATTACAGTACTACTGTATGTATCTCTAAATTAATGTGCAATGTTAATTAATATCTATAAAAAGGTAACGCGGTATTCGATTGATTATTCCGCTATTCCGACCCATAAACCACTATGCCTCTCTACCACTAGCACCGCTCCTCTCTCTCCCAATTCACAATGTTTGCTTCTTCCTCTATTCACTGAAATATGTGAAAAATACACAAAATGAGTGTGTTCAGTTTTTTAAATAAAAAAATCTCGTGTGTAACACTCACACAACTTTCTCTTGCCAACGCTAATAATTAACAATATAACTTGACATTAGTAATAAAACATTAGAAATAAACAAAACAACTAACCTCAAAAAACATAACCTTATTTTAATTATGACTGAAAGACGCAAAATGAAAATCGATCTCAGTTTGGCTTAAAAATACGGAAAATCACTCTTTCACGCTAAACTAGGCTCTGTAGAGAAACATTTTTCAAATAAAAGTTGTACATTTTTTTATTTCCTATAAAATTAATTATATACAGTCCAGCCTCTCTTAATTTGCTCCTAATGTAAACAAATAATGACGTCACTGAGCAAGCGCATTATATCAAAATGTGTACACGCTAATTAAAAAGCAACAACAAAATACTTTTAAAAGTATTTTTATAAATGAAATTGTTAGGCCTACATAATATCATGAGTGATGTTTTTAGTACTTTAAGTAGGTAGTTATAATTTAAATAATAGTTAACTTAATAGGAATACGACATCCGTAAAGTCATAGACTCTAGCGTGCACCCTGTAGTAGGTGGCTTTTGTTTGTTGACAGTTGGAGCAAACTAACAACTTCACAACTTTATGCCACTATGGCTCTCTCCCACTAGCAACGCTCCTTCTTCTCCCAATTCAAATGTTTGCTTCCTCTATCACTGAAATATGTGAAAAATATAAAAATCTGGTGTGAAACACTCACACAACTTTCTCTTGCCAACGCTAATAATTAACAATATAACCTAACATTAGTAATAAAACATTAGAAATAAACAACAAAACTAACCTCAATAAACATAACCTTATTTTAATCGTAAATGAAAGACGCAAAATGAAAATCAACCTCAGTTTGGCTTAAAAATACGAAAAATCACTCTTTCACACTAAACTAGAATCTGTAGAGAAAAATGCTTTTAATAAAAGTTGTAGTCTACATCTTTTTATTTCCTATAAAATTAATTATATACACTTTTGTCGTAAAATGCATACTAAGGCCGAAATCTTAAAAAAAACAGATTTTCACACGTTTGAAAAAAATAAAATAAATCGTTAATTACCGCTAAACTAAGCGTTATACAAAAAATTGTTAAAAAAAAGTTGTAGGATTTTAAATTTTCTACATTTTTTATTATATAATATTCTTTTGCGCTAAAATGAATATTAAAGCCATAATCTTAAAAAACAATTTTTTACGCGAGAATAGCCTCATCAAGAATTTCAGCAACCATGGCGCCTACTCTTATCTTGTAGAGCATAAAAAATTTAGAAAATGAGGCGATTTAAAAAAAAATCGTAGGACCAGTTTTTGAGAAAATCGCAAAAAAGTGAAAAATGACACGAATAAACTACTACTTCCGGTTGACCGATTTTGATAAACATGTTCGTGTCGAATCCGGTAGTGGTATGTAACTTAAGTTTCAAGTTTCAAGTTCGTACGATGTTCCGTTCTTGAGATATTCTGTTAACACACAGACACAGAGAGACACACACACACACACATACCAATATGTAAAAAGCAGTTGTGTGTGTGGGTTGAGGGTGTCTGTTTAGGTGTATAGAGTGGGTGTTGAGTCTATTTGTTAAAATGGAGATGAAAACAATACTTTCCTTCCTATCCTATATATTCATATAGGCAAGAGGAAGTAAAAATCAGAAACATTGAAAAATAGCACCGATTATTCACTGTAGCAACACTTTTTCTGTCTATATGATGTTAATAGTAGGCGGGGGTAAAGTGGGCGCAGATGACGGCGGTAAGTGCGCACTTGAGAAAGATGTCGGTGGTCCATCTGGCAAACGGCCGTAGGCCTACCTCTAGCATCCTCTAATCCGGCCACATAAAATGATAAGTGGAGTGGACGCGATAGTTCAAATAGAACCGTTCAACAATGAGTCGTACAATACCACCTGACTCCGGTTTTATTACGTCAACCGCTAGTTTATAGGCGTACCAGTTGAGATCACCTCACCACCGCTGCTATCATGTCATATCATATGATATGATATCGTGTATTCAAACTGCGAATAACTGTTCATTTTAAATACGCCTGACTATTCACGCGACATATTACGTAGGCCTATACGAGGGGGTACACAAAAGAAACCGGAATTATTTTTTAAAATTATTTATTTTTAATTTTTTTACAAAAGAACCTTATCCCCTTCAAAATACTCTCCATTACAACTAATACATTTGTCCCACCGGTGCTTCCACTTCAAAACATTTTTTGTACTCCTCTTCAGTGATGGCTGCCAGCTCATCCGTCGTTCTTTTCTTGACATCATCAACGTTGTTAAATCGGAGACCTTTCATGCCCCTTTTCATGCGTGGGAACAAGAAAAAATCACACGGAGCCAGATCGGGTGAGTACGGTGCGTGTGGTAGCAAAACCATGCCGTTTTTCGCCAAAAACTGGGTAACCGAGATTGCCGTGTGTGCAGGCGCGTTGTCGTGGTGGAAAAACCAGTCCCCTGTCTGCCACAAATTAGGTCTTTTACGACGAATGCTGTTTCGTAGTCTTCTTTACACTTCAAGATAAAAAGCTTGATTTACCGTCTGGCTTGGTGGAACGAACTCTGAATGGACAATTCCCCTCACATCAAAAAAACAAATCAGCATTGTTTTGATGTTCGATCTGACTTGACGACTCTTTTTTGGTCGGGGTGATAATGAAGTCTTCCATTGACTGGATTGTTGTTTGGTTTCTGGGCCGTACCCATAGCACCAAGACTCGTCACCCGTAATGATCTTTGACATGAAATCTTGATCAGTTTCAAGCTGTTGTTTCAAATCACTACACGTTTCAATTCGACGTTCCTTTTGAGTGTCTGTCAGAACCCGAGGCACAAACTTGGCAGCGACTCTTTTCATTGTCAAGTCTTCTGTTAAAATGCGTTGGACTGAGCTCCAAGATAACCCACTAACCTGTGATATTTGGTCAATGGTCTGTCGTCGGTCTGTTCGTACAATTTCTTTCACTTTCACAACATTTTCGTCTGTTCGGGAAGTCGACGGTCGTCCAGAACGAGGTTTGTTCTCAATCGACATGTCGCCATTTTTAAAGCGCAAAAACCACTCGTACACTTGGGTTTTTCCAATAGCGTCGTCTTTGTAAGCTGTGTTCAACATTACAACTGTTTCCGCGGCGTTTTTACCGAGCAAGAAGCAAAATTTCACAGCCGCACGTTGTTCATTAAAACTTGCCATCATGAAAAACGACACGAGCACAAAACAGCACTAGCGAGAACAATCACTGCACGAGAACAGAACAAGCTAGATCAACGAACAAAATGGCATTGAACTGGCAATGAGTAGCGCTACAAGCAGCCTAGTGGCGGGAATTTGTACTGCACAAGCTCCGCCCACAGCAGAGCTATTCCGGATACTTTTGGGTACCCCCTCGTATATCACGAATCCGTACATTTTATTGTACAAACTGCGACTGAACAAAATACAATATTGTACAGATGGATGTGTTGACAGCCAGTGCAGTCGGCCGACTTCCAACCGAGCAAACACTATCAACAAATTTAAAAATCTGGTGTAAGACACTCACAGAACGTTCTCTTGCCAATGCAAATAATGACCAATATAACCTAACAATAGAAATAAACAAAAAACTAACCTCAATAAACATAACCTTATTTTAATCATGAGTGAAAGACTCAATATGAAAATCAACCTCAGTTTGGCTTAGAAATACGCAAAAACACTCTTTCACGCTAAACTAGGCTCTGTAGACAAAAATGTTTTAAATAAACGTTGTAGATCTTTTAATTTCCTATAAATTTTATTATATAAGCTACACATTTGTCGTTAAATACATACTTAGGCCGAAATATTAAAACAATCTATTTTTCACACATTTTCGTGAGAAAAAAAATAAAAAAAATCGCTAATTACCGCTAAACTAAGCGTTATACAAAAAAATTTTTGAAATAAAAGTTGTAGGATTTTAAATTCTCTACAACTTTTATTATATAGGCCCTATACATTTTTGCGCTGAAACGTATAATACAGCCGTAATCTTAAAACAACAATTTTTTTACGTGAAAACAGCGTCTCCAAGAATTTCAGCAAACATGGCGCCTACCCTATCTTGTAGAGCATAAAAAATTTAGCGATTTTTAAAAAAAATCGTAGGACCAGTTATTGAGAAAATCGCAAAAAATCGTGAAAAATTACAAGAATAAACTACTACTTCCGGTTGACCGTTTTGATGAAAATGTTCGTGTCGGGTCCGGAAGTGGTATGTAACTTAAGTTTCAAGTTTTAAGTCCGTATGATGTTCCGTTATTGAGATATTCTGTTCATACACACACACACACACACACAGACGAATAGGTTAAAAGCAGTTGTGTGTGTGGGTGTGAGGGGGTCTGTTTAGGTGTATATTCGGGTGAAGAGTGAACATGAAAACAATACTTTCCTTCTTATATTCATATAGGCAAGAGAAAGTAAAAATAAAAAATGGCTGACGAAATATATAACAGAGCTAGGAGAGCAAGTATTAGCAACGTTGGTGGCAAGTGACTGGCGGCTAGCTATAAAGAGGCTTGAATACGTATGTTCAGAGCTCATCACCTTTGAAAAATAGAATAATTGTTTTGTTGCTGAATATCAAAACTTTTTTTATAACACTCGGTGACAAATTAGGCGTACAGGATATGAGGTAGTGTAGGTGTAGGCGTACGGTGGAACTAAGAAAGTTGAAAAGTAGGCCTAGAAGGAAGGAGCCAGTAGGCTATAGAATTATAGAATGTGGTTGTTAGAGAACACGAAACGTATCCATGGGTAAATGATACATCGATACCGAGTACAGTTGAATCTCGGTAGTCCGGTCGGGCACCTCCAGTAATCCGGCCCTTAACATATTAGGCCTAAAAGTATGAAACCTCACCCAGGACAGATTTTGGTGAAAGATTTCAATTGAATTAGGGAAATCAACTCGACCTAATTACGGCGGATTTATTATAACATGTATGTTTAGAATTTGATTAAAGAAATGAATAAGCAGACTTTAATTATTGTTTAAATGGAATAATTTTTGGCCTTTTATCCAAAACCCAGAACTGGGTGTACCGTTATAAAATCTGTATGGTAACATACAATTAAAAACAAAATTAAAACTTAAGAAAACAATACTGTTCCAAAGACGTGACTTCGGTCGAATAATTGAAAGGAATGGAAAATTCATGCAATGCAGAATAAAAATAAAAATAACATATTAATTTTAAAATACATAAATATTTTAATTACTTAAACAATGATAAGGACAAGATAGAAAATATTAACAATTCAAACTTTATATGATTATTCTATAAAAACCTGATGTTCCCCGCAGCTCACAATATAAATTATTAGAATACCACCTTTAATTAACTTTAAAATAAATAATAAAACAATAATGATTTAAAAACTGTTTCACTTCACGCCAAACTATCAAACTATTAAGATTAACGACGAACTCTGATCTATTGAAATTAACAAACTCTGATCCATTGAAATTAGTGAACTCTTTAACTCAAGCCATAATCTACATGTTAAAATTAACGATGAACTCCACTATTGAAATTAAATTAACGAACTCCTGAAAAATTACAATTGCCCTCTATATATAAACTCGGTACAACCCCCTCTAAGTATGACGTTGGACCAATGAGAACGCTTCTTTTAAGTTTCGAAGGTCTCATTTTCCGTTAAAAATTACAAGACACGTGTAAGCAATTACTACATACAATACAAATTAATATTATTGTGTAGTGATTGCTTACACATACATACATCGACACATTAATTTTACTTTTAATGGGTTATTTAGACAAGTAACGAACTTCTCCCCACACAAACATTTACCAAATTTTTGCCGACACAAACATACATAAAAATGTATCACTATTATGTCGGGAATATTAATATATATTTATGAGCTAGCGGTTACATTTAATTGATTGTTCTCTTTATTTTTATAACGAATCTTACTTTTAACGGATGTTTAAATAAACTATTTCCTTTGCTAATATAAAAATACATTTATTTATCAGCAACATAATTAATGACTAATTATGTGCGATACATGGGTCATACTCTATGGCCTACTTCATGCTGAATTGACAACGATAGCCTACGTAATTCTGAGAACATGAACACCCCCACACCGCACTATGCGATGTCAATAGCCGAAAATTATGTTTAGTAGTCTACAATGACTACACAAGTAGGCCTACTCAGCAAACCTTTTTCAATTAGCTAATTTAATTTAATATCGCATAGAAATCAATGCAAATTCATTTTTTGTTTAAATTTATAATAGGCCTATATAATTGCAAAATTCCAACACATCCAGTAATCCGGCACCCTTTCGGTCCCGAACAGGCCGGACTACTGAGATTCTACTGTGCTAAAATGTGCTTTTGTATCACCTTGTAGGCGTAATTTATTAAAATAGACATGCTAGAATGTGGACAACTCTATAAGAAGAAGGATTAAATAAATGAGATGTCCACCTGCTTAATCCTAATCCTAATTTATATTTGCATGTTACGCCTAAGTATGGATTATGTTTTCAACGCCGATCCTGATTTACTTTCAAGGCCTAACCGCTACCACTATTCTACTTATTTTTACTTTGTCGCCGCTCCATCTGCCTACAGTTGAGCCGTTCTTAGTTTGCTCCTCCTTCTGTCAACAAACCAAAGCCACCTACTACAGGGTGCACGCTACACTCCACCACTTTACGGATCTTGTATTCCTATTGAGTTAACTATTTTTTAAATTATAAGTCTTAAAGTACTAAAAACATCAGTCATGATATGATGTAGGCCTAAGCCTAACAATTTCATTTATAAAAATACTTTTAAAAGTATTTTCTATTTAGGCCTAAATACTTTTAAATACGCTGATTAAAATGAAACTACAAAATACTTTTAAAAGTATTTTCTATTTAAATATACTTCTAAATACGCTGATTAAAATGAAACTACAAAATACTTTTAAAAGTATTTTCTATTTAAATATACTTTTAAATACGCTGATTAAAAAGAAACTACAAAAGAAACTACAAAATAATTTTAAAAGTATTTTCTATTTAAATATAACTTACTTTTAAATACGCTGATTAAAAGGAAACTACAAATTACTTTTAAAAGTATTTTCTATTTAAATATGCTTTTAAATACGCTGATTAAAAAGAAACTACAAAATAATTTTAAAAGTATTTTCTATTTAAATATAACTTACTTTTAAATACGCTGATTAAAAGGAAACTACAAAATACTTTTAAAAGTATTTTCTATTTAAATATACTTTTAAATACGCTGATTAAAAGGAAACTACAAAAGAAACTACAAAATACTTTTAAAAGTATTTTCTATTTAAATATACTTTTAAATTCGCTGATTAAAAAGAAACTACAAAATAATTTTAAAAGTATTTTCTATTTAAATATAACTTACTTTTAAATACGCTGATTAAAAGGAAACTACAAAATACTTTTAAAAATATTTTCTATTTAAATAATTTTAAAAGTATTTTGTAGTTACTTTTTAATCAGCGTGTACACATTTTGATATAATGCACATGCTCAGTGACGTCATTATTTGTTTACATTAGGAGCAAACTAAGAGAGGCTAGACTTTAGAATAAACCGATCAACATCATTATTCGTCACCCTCTGAAGCCAAAAAAACTGGTGTAAAACACTCTTAACACTTTTATTACTACCGATGTAAATAATGAAATACATAACAAATGTTTAAACATAAATTATCCTAATTTTATAAATTAGTTTCTTGGTTTCTGGATTTATAAATATTTACCCAATCGTCTACCGGTTTAATATTTTATTCATTTTGGCCAGTTTTCATGCAAAACCCCCCCCCAAAAAAAATCAAATTACAAAATTTAATCGAACGAACAGAGTTTGAAGTAAAGTATTCGTTAAATAGTTGCAGCGAATTTATAAAATGTAAAAATTACAACATAATCCGAATCCATTTAATTGAGAACCGTCACTATTTTCACTTTTCTGGCACAGCGAATACCTAAGTAACCTATTATAACGATTTTGACTTTCTCTTGACTGTATGAATATATAGGAAGGAAAGAATTGTTTTCATGTCGATCACAACAAATACACTCAACACCCGAATATACACCTAAACAGACACCCTCACACCCACACACACAACTGCTGAGAGACCTATTGGTCTGTGTGTGTGTGTGTGAACAGAATATCTCAAGAATGGATCCTCGTACGAACTTGAAACTTAAGTTACATACCACTACCGGACCCTACACGAACATTTTCATCAAAATCGGTCAACCGAAAGTAGTAGTATATTCGTGTAATTTTTTTGCGATTTTCTCAAAAACTGGTCCTAAGATTTTTTTTAAATCGCCTCATTTACTTAATTTTTTATGCTCTACAAGATAGGGTACGCACCATGTTTGCTGAAATTCTTGGTCAGGCTGTTTTCACGTAAAAAATTTGTTTCTTTTAAGATTGCGGCTCTAATATGCATTTTAGCGCAAAAAATTATACAAAAAATGCTGTAGAGAATTTAAATCCTACAAATTTTGTTCCAAACTTTTTTTGTATAACACTTAGTTTAGCAGTAATTAGCGATTTTCTGTTTTTTTTATTACGAAAACGTGTGAAAACCGATTTTTTTAAAATTCGACCTTGGAATGCATTTTACGACAAAATTGTATATAATTAATTTTATAGGAAATAAAAAGATCTACAACTTTTAATTAAAACATTTTTCTCTACAGTGTCTAGTTTAGTGTGAAAGAGTGATTTTCCGTATTTTTAAGCCGAACTGAGGTTGATTTTCATTTTGCGTCTTTCACTCATGATTAAAATAAGGTTATGTTTATTTCTAATGTTCTATTACTAATGTTAAGTTATATTTTTAATTATTTGCATTGGCAAGAGAAAGTTGTGTGAGTGTTTCACACCATATTTGTTTTTTTTTTTTAATTAAACATTACGTTTATGGGACTAATTTAGAAACAGCCGTTACGTAAGAAATTTCTCACTCTCTACTCCAGATACAGAGCAAAAAGAATTTAATAAAAATAAAAATAAAATAAAAAACAAGAGCTATTAAATTTTAATTGTTAATAAAACATTTTTGATTCAATTTAATTGTGTTTAGTAGATAGGTTATATATATATTTAGTAAAGTTGGTAATTATTTTGTAACGGGTGTAGCCTGTAGCCTGTAGTTTGTATCGTATGTGTCATGTCGGTTGTATTTTGAAAACGGAGTGAGATGGGAGGTTCGTTGACCCCACCACAGATAATGGTAGGTTGTTTAGCGTAGCCTACTAGGCTACCCATGACATCAAGTGATAAGATTTGTGCCGTCTTAAATAATTACAAGTGTGGCAATAAAATTATATAAGACGACGGGTCAATTATTTCTTTCCTCTCGTTCTCGACTGTCCGTCCGTCTTTATGAGAGTGCGAATCAGTTTGTCTACGCCTGCTTCGGTCCAACCAGATCAACAATTCGTCTTAGCGATTGTAAAGCGCGGCGTAAGATATCATTATTGAGATTAGAGGAGGGGAGGAGGAAAGGAGGGCTCTGGCAGATTAACACAAGAGCCAATTACGCGATTAAAAACTGTCCGTCACATCTCACTCATTACCCCCCCCCACCCCACCCCACTTACCATATACGAGTAGGCCTACACCTCAGCCTACTATTTTATTTTAACATTCATCTTAATAATAAATTTTCACGGCGCCGCACACCGTTACTATCTTCTCCCGATTCGATCCAAATAAATCTTTTTGTTTTTTTTTTGTTTTACGTCAAACTGTTCTGCTATTTCTTTAAACGCAGACGGTGGATAATGATTATAATAAAAATTTGGTGTGAAACACTCACACAACTTTCTCTTGCCAATGTAAATAATTAATAATAAACTTAACAATTGTAATAAAACATTAGAAGTAAACAAACAACTAACCTCAAAAAATATAACCTTAGTTTAATCATAAGTGAAAGACGCAAAATGAAAAGACCAATTTTGATGAAAAGGTTCGTGTCGAGTCCGGTAATGGTTGTAACTTAAGTTTCAAGTTTCAAGTTTGCACGATATTTCGTTCTTCAGATACTCTGTTCACACACACAGACCAATCGCTAAAAACATGTTTTTTGGGTTCAGAGGGTCTGAAAACGTGTAGATCCGGTGAGAACTCGATTTCTTAAAATCGACATGAAAACAATACTTTCCTTCCTATATATTCATATAGGCAAGAGAAAGGAAAAAAACAAGTTTTTGGAGAATAATAAGTGAACAGTTTATCAGAAAAGCAATACGATTTTGAGAATGATTTAACAAGCCCTTAGCTTACTTCGAACCGTTTGAACAGAGTTATGTTTTTTCTTTCTCTTGCCTGTATGAATATATAGGAAGGAAAGTATTGTTTTCATGTCGATTTTAAGAAATCGAGTTCTCACCGGATCTACACGTTTTCAGACCCTCTGAACCCAAAAAACATGTTTTTAGCGATTGGTCTGTGTGTGTGAACAGAGTATCTGAAGAACGAAATATCGTACGAACTTGAAACTTAAGTTAGAGACCACTATCGGACCCGACACGAACATTTTCATCAAAATCGGTCAACCGGAAGTAGTAGTTTATTCGTGTCATTTTCAATTTTTTACGATTTTCTCAAAAATTGGTCCTACGATTTTGTTAAAATTGGCTGGTTTACTAAATTTTTTATGCTCTACAAGATAGGGTAGGCGCCAAGTTTGCTGAAATTCTTGGTGAGGGTGTGTTCACGTAAAAATGTTGTTTTTTTAAGATTATGGCTTTAATATGCATTTTAGCGCAAAAATTTATATAATAAAAGTTAGAGAATTTAAAATCCTACAACTTTTTATTACGAACATTTTTTTGTATAACGCTTAGTTTAGCGGTAATTAGCAATTATCTGTTTTTTTTTTCACGAAAACGTGTGAAAAATCGATTTTTTAAATATTTCGGCCTTAGTATGCACTTTACGACAAAAGTGTAGGCCTATATAATCAAATTTATAGGAAATTAAAAGCTCTACATCTTTATTTAGGGTATTTTTCTCTAGAGTGCCTGGTTTTGCGTGAAAGAAAGATTTTCCGTATTTTTAAGCCAAACTGAGGTTGAATTTCATTTTGCGTCTTTCACTTATGATTAAAATAAGGTTATGTTTATTGAGGTTAGTTTTTTATTTATTTGTAACGTTTTATTACTAATGTTAGGATTATTGTTTATTATTTGTATTGGCAAGAGAAAGTTGTGTGAGTGTTTCACACCAGATTTTTGTAAATTCGTTTTGTCATCGCATTTAAATTAGTCGAATACGAAGGTGAAGGTGGTGATCGAGGAGGACTGTTAAGGCGGCGAAAAGCAGAAGGAGCGGTGTAGACTATGTGTGAAGTGACGACGCGTGACTCGATGTTGGTGGGCGTCAAAAGTCGGAGGATCGTGAAAGGAAGCCAAAGCCCACCCCGAACGCTGTACAGTTATAAGATTATTCTCTTCTAACCCTAATATGTGTACGTTGCAATCTGTTCAATTGAGAACTATAAGCAATGAGATGACCCAATCAGATGATAATGATGTGTACGATGTATAAATGAGACTGTGTAGTCTTCAACAGACACACTCACAGGAGTATGGTTAATTGAACCCCAACCATCAAACTACACCCACAACCACTGGTCTAGTATTCAAATCCGTATAAAAGTAACTATCTTTACTAGGATTTCAACCAAGAACCTTCGTCTCCGAAAATCACCTGTTAAACAGCTGATTTTGGCGACGACTTTACCTCTAGACCAACCCGGTGGGATATAAGATTATGATAATGTTTTTTTTCTAGCAGACTGATTGTAAAATATTCTTTTAAATATGAAACAGGCCGCGTAGAAATATCGACTTAAGTAAAATAATTTTTGTACGCCTTGGATTTAATTTATTAAATTTGTAGTCGGCTAAAGATTCAGAAGATAAAAATGATTGTGTCATACCGTCCTTTCATTGTACAATCGACAGTCGGTAATTTATTAGCCGGGTGGAAAAGTGACGAGTTGTTTATGTGAAGAAGCCGCTCGCTGATAACCATAGAATGTGCTTCACAGCTGATGCGTAACACTGGACATGGACAGGATTGGAAAACCAATGGACCGTGCGCCACCGCCACCGCCGTCACCAACTTACAACTTGTAGCTTGAAACGGTACTACTTGTAGCACAGGGTATAGGTATCAGATGAACTAATGTCCCATAGCCGAGCGAGTGAGAGGGAGAGCGAGATATGTGGCATAACTACGCATGCGCTCAAAGGTATTTACCATTATAATCTAAATCTGAAAATATTGTACCATTATAATCTAAATCTGCGTGTGTGTATTGTGTAAAGTTAATATGCAGTTTTTGTGAATTCAATTTCTGTGTTTTGTATGTTTAAGTAATCTTATAAAAGTGATTGTAGTAGTGCTAAGTAAATTATTAAGTTATTTATTGTAATAAGTCATTTTAATTAGTTTATTATTTATATTGTAAACCTTTAAGTGTTTTTTTTTTGTTTAACGTCCGACTGTTTTGCAAATTGCTGCTAATGCAGACGGTGAAGGATGAAATGAATTGTTTGTAACGTATGAAAAAATGCCATGCCCGAGTGGGATTCGAACCCAAGACCGCGAGATGAGAGGCGAACACGTTACCAACATCGCCAACGCGGCCGGCGATGTTGGTAAGTGTAATAAATGTAATTGTAAACTTTAGTGTATTAATTATTTAATTACCTAGATCCCGAAACGGACCTTAGCGATAAGTGTTGCAGTAGGCCTATATATATTACTACCTTGAGATACTTTCTAAACTACGTCAAAAAGTAAGGAAAAAACGCCCCGAAATGTGGAAGGACGAATCATGGGTTCTCCACCAAGACAATGCGCCAGCTCATTCCGCGTTATCTGTCAAGAGGTTTCAAGCCAAATACAGCATCTCAGTGTTAGAACATCCACCTTATTCACCAGATCGGTAATTAGCAATTTTCTGTTTTTTCCTAACGAAAACGTGTGAAAAATCGATTTTTTTTAAAGATTTCAGCCTTAGAATGCATTTTACGACAAAAGTGTATAAAATAATAAAATTTATAGGAAATTTAAAGATCTACAACTTTTATTTAAACCATTTTTTTGTACAGTTCCCAGTTTTGCGTGAAAGAGTGATTTTCCGTATGTTTAAGCAAAACTGAGGTTGATTTTCATTTTGCGTCTTTCACTCATGATTGAAATAAGCTTATGCTTTTTTAAGTTAATTTTTGTGTTTGTTTCTAATGTTTTATTACTAATGTTAGTTAATAATATTGTTAATTATTTGCATTGGCAAGAGAAAGTTGTGTGAGTGTTTCACACCAGATTTTTCATATTACATCGTTTACTGATGATTAAACATAGATTATTTATACTGTTGTTCATATCTACATTGGTCAGAGAAAGTCGTGTGTGTTGCTCAGTAGATTTTTTTTGTTTGGTACACGAACTTTTTTTGTTATCTCCATTTTGGTTGTACAGAAAGTGCAAATATGAAAATTAATTGGGCTAATAATTCGACCAGAAATTCGTACCGGAGCTTATTAATTAAATGGAGCGATCGATAAATTTCGTTTTTGATAGGTGAACGGTCGCTCGAAGGCAGATGGTCTGCTCTCCCTCATAGGCGGCTACCGATAACCAAATTTACAAACTTACATTCACCAATTTAAAAATCGAATAGATTAATAAATAATTAATAGTCTCAACTAATTGAAGCACTCGTTCTTAATTGAAATATTTTCATAATTGTCACTAGCAACAATACCGTATGCACATCTATCAATTAACGGCCATAAATTGCCAATTTTTAAAATGTAAATCGATTTACATATTATTTAAATATTTTGCTTTATTTTTATTCTAAATAAATGTACGTATAATTATTAGTTTGTGGCTATCAAGTATTATGGGTGCGTTGCACAGCTTTAAGAAGTTTCAGGCGGTTTGGTGGAGCCACAAAAAAGTAAAATAGCTCCAATCAATAGATGTATAGCTACAGCCAATGAAATAAATGGAGACGTAGATCTGTTTCACAGAGATGGTACAATTAAAGAAAAACTGTACAGGATACTGTGAAGGAAGGCTGTAAATAGTGCGTGATCTGTTTATGTTATTTTGTGTATTTTTATGTTATTTGTGTTTATGTGGGGTGTATGTGTGGCTCAGCAGCTGACTGTTTTCTAGTGAAGAAAGAAAGAAAGAATGACTACGTTAAGTTATAATAATGGTGCGGTATATATAGTGAGGCAGGGGATATTCTATTGTACTACCACCTCACATCCTTCCCACCACCCATAGTAGTGCGTGGGGGCGTGGGGGGGTGGGGGTGTAGGGCAGTTTTGGAGCCCCCAAAAACAAAAATTATTATTAGTTTGTTTATTACTATTATTATTAGTTTGCTACTATTATTATTACTACTATTATTTATTTATTTATTTAGATTGTTTAGACCTATTCAGGATCACATAAAGTCAATTATGAACTGTTGCCGCCATTCCTCTTGTTTCTCCAGTACTCCTTTATAAATTCGCGGTGTCTAACACGACGTTCATCCGTCCATTTTGCCCTAGGTCTCTTCGGCTTACCCTCTGATGCAACTTCCCAGGTGTGAACTTTATGCCTGAAGGTTTTACGGTCTTTGAGGTCTGAAGGTGTGATATTTGCATCTCTTAGATCGGATTGCACTTGCTTGATCCAGACGGTTGTAATTTTGAGTTTCTGTGAGTGCATCAGAATCTTCTTTATAAGCCGAGAGTCATCCAGTCTCATTATAAGACCATAAAATCTCAGCCGTCGTTTACGGAAATCAACTTCAATGTTTGAGTATTTTTCCGTCACTGTGTGTGATTGTAGACGATATCCTTCATCTGTGAGTTTTGGGCCAAGAATTTTCCGAATGATTTTTCTCTCAGCTTTCTTAATATTCTCAAGATCCCCTTTAAAGTTCAAGTTCAAGGTCTCACTGGCATAAAGAGACTCAGGTTTAATGACAGTCGTGTAGTGTCGAATTTTGGTGTTTATGCTCATACATTTTTTGTTGTAGATGTTTGCAACTTTTCCATATGCTCTACGCATTTTCAGTTCACGTGTTTTTTGTGCTAGCCTTTCTGTACCTGTGGGTTCAATGATTTCACCTAGGTATTTAAAGTGATCCACCTTCTTTATGGTGCCATACTTTGTAACTAAACTCCGCGATCTAATGTGTTTTGTGGTCATGAATTCAGTTTTGGTGAACGATATTTGCAGTCCAACTTTTTCCGCACATTCTTTAAGGATCTCAATCTGGTGGATTGCCGTTTGCTCATCTCCAGAGAGAATTGCCAGATCATCAGCAAAGGCTAGGCATTATTACTATTATTATTAGTTTGTGGGTATACGTAAATGGGTGAAGATGGAGATGGAGATGAGTACCGTACTCGCTACGCAATCTTCTGGAGGACTACAAACGCCTACGCCTACCAGAACAACATGAATGTAGGGTGAAAACGGTTTAATTGTCCGTGAATTTGATTGGACCAAGTTCAATTGTATTAAGCGTAAGTATGTTTCATAGAGAACCAAGATGATTCCATTTATTTGTAATAGCGACCACGAGATGAAATCGTTATAAATTATTAGCCTAAGTAGAAATACGCGTAGAACGTCAATTAAACAAGATGCGCACGTATCGCACATAAACAACAACCGACTGTGTATTATTTATTAGGTAGAAGGTCTACAACTACATTTATAACTTAACTAGGCTATATTTATTATTTAGACTCGACTGGAATACTGGTGGACATTTATTTTGTTTGTTGAATGACCTCAGCAGCAAGAGCTCGTAAATGACACGCCAATAAACGGATGATAGGCCGACCCGCAAAATCACAAATGAACAAATAAAGAGCAAAACGTGTCTAGGGGAAGAGGACAGATACCGAAGAACGTGATTTCACTTGGACATTATTTACAGCACAATTTTATTTATAAATGGCTGCGAATGTTTGACTTGTGTTGTGACTGCGCATTTATTATCCAACACACCAGTGTAGGCTGTAACCTATCTTTACCTTTACCTTTACCTTTACCCTGATATGATGCCCACTTCTAGTTATCTAATGAATGATCTACAGGTTCATTGCTACCAAACAAATCTGGTGTGAAACACTCACACAACTTTCACTTGCCAATGCAAATAATTAACAATATAATGTAACATTAGTAATAAACAAAAAAACTATCCTCGATAAACTTAACCTAACTGTACTCATGAGTGAAGAACGCAAAATGAAAATCTACCTCAGTTTGGGTTTAAAATTCGGAAAATCACTCTTTCACGCTAAACCAGGCGGCTCTGGAGAGAAAAATGCTCTAAACAAAACATGTAGATCTTTTAATTTCCTATAAATTTTAATATATACACTTTTGTCGTAAAATGCATACTAAAGCCAAAATGTTTAAAAAATCGATTTTTCACACGTTTTCGTGAGAGTAAAACAGAAAATCGCTAATTACCGCTAAACTAAGCGTTATACAAAACAATGTTTAGAATAAAAGTTGTAGGGTTTTAAATTGTCTACAACTTTCATTATACACATTTTTGCGCTAAACAGCAAATTGAAGCCGCAATCTTTAAGAAACAATTGTTTTACGGCAAAACAGCCTCACCAAGAATTTCAGCAAACATGGCACTTACTCTATTTTGTAAAGCAAAAAAAATTTAGTAAATAAGGCGATTTTTAAAAAAATCGTAGGGCCAGTTTTTGAGAAAATCGCAAAAAAGTGAAAAATTATACGAATAAACTACTACTTTCGGTTGAACGATTTTGATGAAAATCGTTTTGATGAAAATCGAAAATGAATTCGTGTCGGGTCCGGTAGTGATATGTAACTTAAGTTCTAGGTTTCAAGTTCGTACTGTGTTCCGTTCTTGAGATGTTCTGTTCACACACACACACACACACACACACACCACCACCACCACCACCAATAGGTAAAAAGCAGTTGTGTGTGTGGTTGTGAGGGGGGTCTGTTTAGGTGTATATTCGGGTGAAAAGTTGATTTGTTAAAATCGACATGAAAACAATACTTTCCTTCCTATATATATATTCATATAGCTGGCAAGAGAAAGTAAAAAATGTATCAGCAGTGAAACACTACTAACACTCATTCATTGTCCCACTACAATAACAACGCACGCACTCCATTCCACAACAACTACACGCAGCTGCCACTCGAGCTCTACACGTTTAACAAACGAACTCAACAGCCGGACGAAATCGAAGACACGTTTATTAATCACCCTGTATTTAAAGCATACGGTACGCAAACAATATTTAAATATAAACATTTTATTGAATATAGAATTGCAACTTCGTAGTTATGGGCGAGTCGAATAAAATAGAATCAAGTTTATTCGTTGTAGTTAAGACTATCATAACACAAACACACACACACACACACACACACAAACACACACACACACACACACACACACAAAATAGCAAAATAAGTAACCGGTGTTTTGGTAGGCCTGATTGAAAACAATGCGTAACAATAGTAAAGTTAGTGATTGCAATGGTAATAAGTTAGCACTGGCTCATGAATAGAACAATAGAGTACTTAACTTAAGTTAAGAGTGTATTTTAAAATTTAAGCACTTCTATTATGATTATGAGTAAGTTAGCTCGCCTCTTTTTGCTACTATCATTCCCAATTATACCCGGTTAACCATAATAAAATAACACACGGTGCACTAAAAGTATTTCTTTGTTTACTACACAAATTCACTCCATTAGAACTAAAATGTTGTTGTTATTCGCATCAACAGCCGAAAGGCTCGTGTCAACCTTGAGGGTCTTTACTAAGTAAAAAAAAAAAAAAAATCTGGTGTGAAACACTCACACAACTTTCTCTTGCCAATCCAAATAATGACCAATGTAACCTAACATTAGTAATAAAACATTAGAAATAAACAAAAAACTAACCTCAAAAAACATAACCTTATTTTAATCATGAGTGAAACAACCAAAATGAAAATCAACCTCAGTCTGGCTTAAAAATACGGAAAATCACTATTTCACGCTAAACTAGGCTCTGTAGAGAAAAATACGTTAAATAAAAGTTGTAGATCTTTAAATTTCCTATAAATTTGGTTATATACACTTTTGTCGTAAAATGCATACTAAGGCCGAAATCTTAAAAAACAGATTTTTTACATGTTTTCGTGAGAATAAAAACAGAAAATTGCTAACCACGGGTGTTCCAGTGAAGCATTAGTGTGGTGACAGCTAGCAGTCGTTTCGTTATACTATTGTGTCTCAGCAATGGTTTTTTCTAATAAGGAAGAACGCGCGTGTTTATTGTAGAGACTTACATAGCGATTAAACATCTTACAAATGTGTCCAAGATAAGTTTCAGTTGAAATTTTCCCGATTTTTGTAAGAAAAATATGTAAGTAAAATATTTTTGTAAGTAAAATTTTAGTTGAAATTTTGTTAAGATTTACTCGCTTTGTAAGTCTCTACAATAAACACGCGTTCTTTCTTGTAAAAAACCATTGGTGACAATATAACAAAACGGCCGCTGTCACCACACTAATGGTTGACTGGAACATTTTAACTGTGTCAGGTAGTTGGCCTTGAGTACATACCGATTGAGGGATAGAAAATTTACCAATGTATTAGTTCTATCTTCTTATAATCAGGGTTGCGTCCTTAATAAAACACCCGTTATAAGGAAACATCTTCGCAGATCATCAAATAAATTCAAAAGACATATTTACAACACAAATTTATATTTTATTTGAAAGTTTAAAAAATTATCAAACAAAAAGTAATTAATATAAGAGAATGCAGATTTGATTTGGTGTGCTGTTGACCGGGGCAGTTGAAGAGAACGGTTGTGTTTGTGTGCGGTTGATTTATGAAAATATATTAAATAAATATAATACTCTTATCATTATTACACAGAAACCCACCGGGTTGGTCCAGAGGTAAAGTCATCACCAAAATCAGCTGTTAAACAGCTGATTTTCGGAGACGAAGGTTCCTGGTTCAAATCCTAGTAAAGGTAGTTACTTTTATACGGATTTGGATAGTGGACAGTGGTTGTGGGTGTACTTTGATGGTTAGGGTTCAATTAACCATACTCTCTCAGGAATGATCGGCCTGGGTCTGTAGAAGACTATACAGTCTCATTTACACGTCATACACATCATCCTCATCTGATTGGGTCATTTCATTGCTTATTGTTCTTAATTGAACAGATGCAACGTACACATATTAGGAATAAAAAAAAACAAAAAAAAAAGGTATTACACAGGTTGACCTGTAGCAGCCAGTTTCGAGGTTTCATTATTGTAAAATATGACATTTATTCTAGTAAAAAAATAATAAAAAAATTTCAAAATAAATGTTATTGAAATTAAAATATTATTAAATTATTAAAAATAAATGTTATTGATATTAAAATATTATTAAATTATTAAAAATAAATGTTATTTATTATTCTAAATTTAAATCTAATATTTATGTCAAATAAATTAAATGAATTAAAAAATTTTAAACAATTGAAAGTTCAAAAAAGGAAAATGAATAAAAAATTTGTTTGTCGGTAGCTGGTTACCGGCAAGTGCAGTTGAGATTTTCATTTGTTCTTAAGGGAGGGCGTAGTCAACTCAAGAAGATGAATTTTTTTAAATTTCAATGTTTTTTGCATTTATTTTGTTTACTTTGTTTATACTTCGACAAAAAGTTATAAAAACATCTGTTTAAAATAAAGATTACTAGCAAGGCGAGTGAAATTATTCCTTCAACTTAGTTTTCCGGAAATGTGGTTTTTACATGATTGTACATTCTTGGGAATTAAATATTTTGGTTAGTTTGGAGATATTTGGATGATGTTTTTTTCAAACTTACATAATTTCTTGCTCTATTATCTGTGGAATGATTATTACAAAAACCTTAATAGGGATTTAGTTAAAAAATAATTTGTGAATATATAAAATAAATGTTTTTGAAAATATGGTTTTTTTCAATAAATTTCTTGTAAGAAAAAATACATACTAGCGCATACAACAGATAATAGACAGCAATTTTATGTATTTTGTTGCATAAGAATCATGTTGATGATATCATTCTTGGGTCCTCACATATTTGATTCCCCGTAAAAGCCTGCATTTCCAACCTTTCCCTTATATTAAAACTGTAATTAATTTTTTGGTTTGGTTCAAATGGTAGATCATTACTGGTAAACTGCTCTTTCATTTAAAATAAATAATGATACATTATAGCCAGAAGTTTTGATTTTCATTTTCTGGGTTGACTACCCCCTTAATAAATAAAAGTTTAAAAAATATCATGCTACAGACCTATGAAATGAAAATGCAGTGAAATAACGTAATTTAATGAAATAAAATATTGTTTTTTTGTAATTCCTAATGTGTGTACGTTGCAATCAGTTCAATTGAGAACAATAAGCAATGAGATGACCCAATTAGATGAGGATGATGTGTATGACGTGTAAATGAGACTGTGTACTTCTTATACAGACACACACACTCACAGAGTATGGTTAATTGAACCCCAACCATCAAAGTACACCCACAACCACTGTCTAGTATTCAAATCCGTATAAAAGTAACCTTTACTAGGATTTCAACCAGGAACCTTCGCCTCCGAAAATCAGCTGTTAAACAGCTGATTTTGGCGACGACGACTTTACCTCTAGACCAAGCCGGTGGGTAATAAAATTACGGCGAGAAATAATATATTAAAATACGAACGGAACATTGAACGAACCTGTCAAGGCGAGCGACGGACTTCAGAAACGATAAGTATAAAACACAAACCGGTCAACTGTTGTTGTTGTTTAGGTGGTCATCAGCCTGGTTGGCTGGTTTGAACCTGTAGAGGTTTTACTAAGTAAATAGAGGAGTCACGTGGTTTACCATTGCCACAACTCAATGATTAGAAAAGTAAGCTTATCAGCATGCAAGGACCTCCGAAAAGCATATATTTTCCACTCTGCCTTCATGACACCTTCACTTCATTCACCACAGGGTCCAACTGAACAATGAAATTCATTACTTTGAGAGGAGGAGATAACTGTGATTAGTGTCACCTAACACACCTCTACCTCTTCTCTTCTTAAATGATTCACTCATTTAATTGGGTGACCATATAATAAGAAACACAACTATTTATTTTAGCCCTGCAACTAACAGATTGAATGTAAATAATTTGACACTCCACCTGTCTGTTATGGGCAAAACCGGTCAACTGTAAAATATTAATTCACTAACAGCTGAGATAGACTTTACAAATATATTTTATTAATAATAATAACTAAATAATTTCTAAAATATTCTAAATTTCATTTTTTTTTTTTTTATAAAGCCAGTCGATTAAATTAAAATTTAATTTAAGAACCGATTTTTTTTTTGTTTTATTTTAATTTTTATTTGTTTTTATGTGTTTATAAATTAGAAGTACATTAAAAAATGTTAAAAGCGATACACATTTTAATAAAATTTTCCGCGAAAATCATTAATAAAAAAATGTAGTACATAAATTTCAAGTGTGTTATTAAATTTTCACGGATATTTAAAGAATAATTTCAAGCGTTGGATAAAGTAATTTTTTTATTTTTGGGACAGCTGTATTCGGTGTGGCACCTGAAATAAAATAAATGGAAAACAATGCGTAAAATAATGTTATCAAAAAATATAATAGAATAGGTAGCCTATGGAATAATTTTCGTCGACCTAGATACAAATAGCAAATTATTTTCCCACCATATTTTCCTCGTTTATAGGTGAAAGACGCGCCAAACACAATTCGTATGTCCGTCTCATTATATTATTCCTATGATTGGTGTAACAGTCCTACTGCGATTTGCTATGCGCAGCACCCACTTTGAAATTTTACTATTTACATCTCTCTCTCTCTCTCTCTCTGCACTACATACACATTGAGAAAGCATTTACAGAAATAGTAAGAGTAGTAATAGGCGCTGGTGTAGTGGTCAGCGCAAATAGATTCTATGCCAGGGGTCCGACGTTCGATTCCTGGTCAGGTGTGACATTTTTTCATCACTTATTTTAATCAATTACCCTTCAACGTCTGTGTCAGACAGACGTAAAGCGATAATGTACGGTAGGCCTAATATCTCGTTTAACCACATTTGATTGGGCAGGATAAACAAGTGAACACACAATTAGAGTACAAAACTGAAAAAAATAATATTCAATCTGAATTCTAAGACTATATAAATTCTACCAGGATGCGCATATTGTTGCAAAAGATCAATATCTTTTGCAACAATATGCGCATGGTAGGAACAGCCTGTCAAATATTGGAAAAATTGAAATTTTTTTCTAAGACTATATGAATTCTACCAGGATAGGCATAATGTTGCAAGAGGTGTTGCTAGGAAACAGCCTCTCAAACATTTTGGAATAATTGAATTTTTTCTAAGACTATATATATAATAGGCCTATAGCCTCTTGCAAAATTATGCCGATCCTGGTAGAATTCGTATAAACTTAGAAAAAATTTAAATTTTTCCAAAAGTTTTGAGAGGTGTTGCTAGGAAACAGAAATTTTTCCAAAAGTTTTGAGAGGTGTTGCTAGGAAACAGCCTCTTTAGACTATTTGAAAAATTGAAATTTTTCAAAGACTATATTAATTCTACCAGGATGCGCATAATTTTGCAAGAGGTGCTGCTAGGAAACAGCCTCTCAAAACTTTTGGAAAAAATTTAAATTTTTTTCTAAGTTTATACGAATTCTACCAGGATGGGCATAATTTTGCAAGAGGGTGTTAAGAAGAAAATAACCCCTCAACTTGGGATGATACAATCTGACCTAAAAAAATTCTAAGTCATTAAGAATTCTACGGGGTAGACATTATGTTGCAGGAGGTAGTAAATCGATACAGCCTCAGAATTTTGTAGCGACCATGTAACCAAAAATTTTTTTAACGACACAAAGAATTCTGCTCTGAGAGCATAATATTGGAAGAAATGTTATATAGAAACAGCTCTTCTTTTGTGGACTGAATTCATTTAAATTGAAAAATCTGGTGTTAAACACTCACACAACTTTCTTTTGCCAATGCAAATAATGACCAAAATAACCTAACATTAGTAATAAAACATTAGAAATAAACAAAAACCATAATGTTTTCTTAATCATGAGTGAAAGACGTAAAATTAAAATTGATCTCTGTGTAGCTTTAAAATACGGAAAATCGCTCATTCACGCTAAACTAGGCTCTGTAGAAAAAAATGCTTTAAACAAAAGTTGTAGATCTTTTAATTTCCTATAAATTTTATTATATACACTTTTATCGTAAAATGCATACTAAGGCCGATATCTTTTAAAAAATTCGATTTTTCACACGTTTGAAACACAATTGTGTTTCTCACAATGTGAGAAAAAAAAACAGATAATCGCTAATTACCGCTAAACTTAAGCGTTGTACAAAAACATTATTTGAAATAAAAATTGTAGGATTTTAAATTCTCTACATTTTCTATTATACGTATAAATTTTTGCGCTGAAATGCATATTAAAACCGTAATCTTAAAAAACCACTTCTTTACCTGAAAACAGCCTCACCAAGAATTTCAACAAACATGGCACCTACCCTATCTTGTAGAGCATAAAAATTCTAAGACATTAGGAATTTCACCAAGAGAGCATAATGTTGCTGTAGGTAGCGTATAAAAATAAACTTTCATTTTTTGCTTACCAACAAAGTTAGGTATAAGGCTGTTCCCAACTAACATTTTACACTATATTATCCATTTCGTTTTAGGTCTTCCAAGGTTTTCCTCTTTAGAAACTTACAGTTGATTTGCAGACGTATCCTTTGACATCCTTTCCATTTGCTGTCTCTAACATTGACGATATTTATTACTTACTCTTGCCTATATGAATATATAGGAAGGAAAGTATTGTTTTCATATCGTGTCATATCATGTCGAAAAATCGACATTGTCGATTTTTCGAAATTGAGTTTTCACCGGATCTACACGTTTACAGACCCCCTGAACCCAAAAAAACATGTTTTTAGCGATTGATCTGTGTGTGTGTCTGTGTGCGTGTGTGTGTTTGTGTGTATGTGTGTGTGTGTGTGTGTGTGAACAGAATATCTCAAAAACGGAACATCGTACGAACTTGAAACGTGAAATTTAAGTTACATACCACAATCGGATCCAACACGAACATTTTCATCAAAATCGGTCAACCGGAAGTAGTAGTTTATTCGTGTAATTTTTCACTTTTTTGCAATTTTCTCAAAAACTGGTTCTACGATTTTTTTTTAAATCACCTCATTTACTAAACATTTTATGCTCTACAAAATAGGGTAGGCGCCATATTTGCTGAAATTCTTGGTGAAGCTGTTTTCACGTAAAAAAGTGGTTTTTTTAAGATTTCGACTTTAATATACATTTTAGCGCAAAAATTTATATAATAAAAGTTGTAGAGAATTTAAAATCACACACACACACATGCGCGCGCACACACACACACGAACACACATGCAGACCAATCGCTAAAAACATGTTTTTTTGGGTTCAGGGGTCTGAAAACGTATAGATTCGGAGAAGAGTGTGTTTGTTGTGATCGACATGAAAACAATACTTTCCTTCCTACATATTCATATAGGCAAGAGAAAGTAAAAATGAAATAATTATTTGTATGTTTGTACATTGTAATAAGGTTGTAGGCATTTGCGTACATTAAAATTTGTACAGTTGAGCCGTTGTTAGTTTGCTCCTCTTTCTGTCAACAAACAAAAGCCACCTACTACAGGGTGCACCACTTTATGGATGTCGTATTCCTATTAAGTTAACTATATTTTAAATTATAAGTACTTAAAGTACTAAAAGCATCAGTCATGATATGATGTAGGCCTAACAATTTCATTTATAAAAATACTTTTCAAAGTATTTTGTATTTAAATACTTTTGAAAGTATTTTGTTATTACTTTTTAATCAGCGTGTACACATTTGTATATAATGCGCATGCTCAGTGACTTGGTCATTATTTGTTTACATTAGGAGCAAACTAAGAGAGAGGCTGGACTGTAGACCTTTTTGAAAGAATAGTAGGTTATGGAAATACTTTATGCGGAGCTGAGTGTCCACGTAGAGCAACAGTTGTACCATTTAAATTGTCCACAGTATAGTGCCCTATAGAGGGCGCAGGGTATTAACCTGTGCCAGGAAGTGGCGTAGTAGATTATTTTTGTGGTGAAAAGAAGGACCGATCGCTGATGGAGATGGAAATTTCAAGGTGAATCGGCGAATAATCCATTCCTTACGCGCAGTAGGCAACTGTCTTTTCCTCTTTCTAACCGATCTCTAAATGAACGGTGGTTTCACTACACTCGTAAAACCACTCCGGTACGCTATTTCATTTTAAGCCTATATAGTTTTTTTAATGAGTAGTAAATCTTTGTGAAGAAAATATTAGGTATTGAAAAAAGTATAAAAATTGATTCAGTTCTAGTAATATTATCGTATTAAAGTATTATGGATTTACAGTTTTTCTCGTCGTAGGAAGATTTCATTTTATTTTTTATTGAATTTTATTAATAAACGCCCGCCGGAACTGATATGCAAATAGATATAATTTTTTAACTTTTCTTTTTATTTAACAAATTCCGTATAAAATATTTCACTACAGTTATTCAAGTGGGTAAATTGTAGAAGAAAACATTTAGGCGGCGTGACCACATCACTATCATCCTCTCAGTGACGTAGCCAGGATTTTGTAAAGAGGTGGTTCGAGGGACCTCCCCCGGAAAATTTTTAAAAATTTTACCCCGAAAACACGGTTTTTATCATATCTACAACTTAAAAAAAATCTGGTGTGAAACACTCACACAACTTTATCTTGCCAATGCAAATAATTAACAATAAACCTAACATTAGTAATAAAACATTAGAAATAAACAAAAAACTAACCTCAATAAACATAACCTAATTTTAATCATGAGTGAAAGACGTAAAATGAAAATCGACCTTAGTTTGGCTTAGAAATACGGAAATCACTCTTTCACGCTAAACAAGGCTCTGAAAACAAAAATGCTATTAATAAAAGTTGTAGATCTCATAATTTTCTATAAATTTAATTATAAAGCTACAATTTTGTCTTAAAATGAATACTAAGGCCAAAATGTTTTTAAAAAAATTGAAATTTTTACACGTTTTCGTGAGAAAAAACAGAAAATCGCTAATTACCGCTAACTAAGCGTTATACAAAAAAAGTTTCAAATAAAAATTGTAGGACTTCAAATTTTATATAACTTTCTCAGCTGAAATCCACAATAAAGCCGTAATCTTAAAAGAACAATTTTTTTACGCAAAAACAGCCTCACTTTTCAGCAAACATGGCGCCCACCCTATCTTGTAGAGCATAAAAAATTTAGTAAACCAGGCGATTTTAAAATGCAAAGTTCCTCACCCAAACGATGTTACGTAACAAATTTAAAGCCAGTTTGTATCGGGTCATAGGGCGTAGCCCGATTCGCTCCTAGGTGAAAGGTTGTCCCTCGGTTTTGCCCAGGTAGAAAGTTGGACATAGCCCGATTCCCTAACCCCCTCACTGCTCTATTGTCACCCTTCCACGGGAAGGATTAAAAGAAAAACCAAACAAAGAATTTAAATTTAGGAAAACAATGAATGATAAAAAAAATCTGGTATAAAACACTCACACAACTTTCTCTTGCCAATGCAAATAATTAACAATAAACCTAACATTAGTAATAAAATATTACAAATAAACAGAAACCTAATTTCTAATAAATATAACCTAATTTTAATCATGAGTGAAAGACGCAAAATAACAATCAAACTCAGTTTGGCTTAAAAATATGGAAAAGTGCTCTTTCATGCTAAAGTAGGCACTGTACAAAAAAGTGCTTTAATTAAAAGTTGTAGATCTTTTAATTTCCTATAAATTTTTTAATACACATTTGTCGTAAAACTCAATTTTTTATTCTCTACAAGAGAGCGTCGCATGTTTGCTGAAATTCTTGGTGAGGCAGTTTTCACGTAAAATAATTGTATTTTTAAGATTACGGCTTTAACATGCATTTTACCGCAAAAGTTTATATAATAAAAAATCTGGTGTGAAACACTCACACAACTTTCTCTTGCCAGTGCAAATAATTAACAATAAACCTAACATTAGTAATAAAACATAAGAAATAAACAAAAAACTAACCTCAACAAACATAACCTTATTTTAATCATGAGTGAATGACGCAAAATGACAATCGAACTCAGTTTGGCTTAGAAATACGGAAAATCTCTCTTTCTCTCTAAACTAGGCTCTGTAGAGAAAAATGCTTTAAATAAAAGTTGTAGATCTTTTAATTTTCTATAAATTTAATTATATACACTTTTGTCGTAAAATGCATACTAAGACCGAAATGTTAAAAAAATTGATTTTTCTCACGTTTTCGTGAGAAAAAAAACAGAAAATCGCAAATTACCGCTAAACTAAGCGTTATACAAAAAAATGTTTGAAACAGAAGTTGTAGGTTTTTAAATTCTCTACAACTTTTATTATATAAGTTTTTGCGCTAAAATTTATATTAAAGCCGTAATCCTAAAAAAACAACGTTTTTACGTGAAAACAGCCTCACCGAGAATTTCAGCAGACATGGCGCCTACCCTATCTTGTAGAGAATAAAAAATTGAGTAAAATAGGCGATTTTAAAGAAAATCGTAGGACCAGTTTTTGAGAAAATTGCAAAAAAGTGAAAAATTACACGAATAAACTACTACTTCCGGTTGACCGATTTTGATGAAAATGTTCGTGTCGCGTCCGGTAGTGGTATGTAACTTAAGTTTCAAGTTCGTACGATGTTCCGTTCTTGAGATATTCTGTTCACACACACACACACACACACACAGACCAATCGCTAAAAACATGTTTTTTGGGTTCAGGGGGTCTGAAAACGTATAGATCCGGTGAAAACTCGATTTCGAAAAATCGACATGAAAACAATACTTTCCTTCCTATATATTCATATAGGCAAGAGAAAGTAAAAATGTAGAAAATTTAAAACCCTACAACTTTTAGTTCAAATATTTTTTTTGTATCACGCTTAATTTAGCAGTATCTGGCAATTTTCTGTTTTTTCTCACGAAAACGTGTGAAAAATTGATTTTTTTTAGATTTCGGCCTTAGTATGCATTTTACGACAAAATTTTATATAATCAAATTTACAGGAAATTAAAAGATCTACAACTTTTATTTAGAGCATTTTTCTCTACAGAACCTAGTTTAGCGTGAAAGAGTGATTTTCTGTATTTTTAAGCCAAACTGAGGTTGATTTTCATTTTGCGTCTTTCATATAGGCCTATGATTAAAGTTAGGTTATGTTTATTGAGGTTGGTTTTTTGTTTATTTCTAATATTTTATTACTAATGTTAGGTTAATTGTTAATTATTTGCATTGGCAAGAGAAAGTTGTGTGAGTGTTACACACCAGTTTTTTATATACCTATTCACGTCTGGGAGGAAATCAGGCTATGATATTTACCTGGCTGAGGTCCTGGGAGAGAATTGAGCGAAGCCCGGGTCAACGCCTCGCTACAAATCTTTCAATGAAAACATAAAACGTAATTAAGAAAACTACAAAGGTACAGTCGAAACAAAAGATTAGATAAACGTGGTGGTACAGTATGTGACTCATTACCGGGCTATAAAATTAACAAATTAAAGGATGGAAACGTTTTTTATTTGGTAAAATGATAAAACAAACCGAGGAGGAAGAATGTGAACCCGTTATTATTCACCTGAACCGACCGAGTTGTTGAAACTCGGGGACGTTTTTTGTTTTAATTTAGGCTAAATGGACTTCGGTCGACAAGTATGTATTTAATGTCAATTAAACAAAGTATTTATCGTTATCAACCGAGATTCTTTTAGTCTTAATTGGAGTAAATTTATTTGGAAATCCATTCTAGTTCTTTTTTGTGTTTAAAAGTTGGTAACAGTGAGTGGTAATGTGTAACAGATACATTTGTTTATTTTTTTATTTTTATTTATGGGCTGGTATTGCCGTGTACGTAGCCTATATCGGGTCATCTAAAAATCTAACCAATCCACGTTTCATTTTCTACTCTCATTAGATCTACCATTTATCGGGAATTTTTTTTGTTTTTCTTTTTTTCTTTACTTCATTAGGTGTAACAACTTTTTTTTATTTTCGTGGATGGGCTGGCTGGTCGAAAGAGGAAACCAAATAGCCCTTCCTTCGACACCAACAAAAACTACTGATTCATTACAAAACTGATAAGTGCTAATTCAATTTTCTTATTATTTTTACTTTCTCTTGCCTATATGAATATACAAGAAGGACAGTATTGTTTTCATGTCAATTTTAACAAATACACTCTTCACCCGAATATACACCTAAACAGACCCCCTCACACCCACACAACTGCTTTTTACCTATTGGTCTCTCTGTGTGTGTGAACAGCATATCTCATGAACGGAACATCGTACGAACTTGAAACTTGAAACTTAAGTTACATACCACTACCGGACCCGACACGAACATTTTCATCAAAATCGGTCAACCGGAATTAGTAGTTTATTCGTGTAATATTTCACTTTTTTTGATTTTACAATTTTATGAAGGGAGCACTGATAAATTACCTTAATCGAATTATATCATTGTACCGGGTCCCATGTTCGATTCTCGGTCAGGTCTGGAATTTTTTTCATCACTCATTTTCGTATATCATCGTTCTTTACCGTCTGCATTAGCAGAAATTCCAAAATAGTCAGACGTAAAAATATGTAGGCTACCCAATGATTGATTAAATCTCTTGCTCTTCATCAGTGACAGTATGTAGACTAAGTAGAGGTTTGCGGGTGTGTTTTAATTGGGTAGCTGTTGTCAATAATTGACAACAGCTACCCAATTCGGTCGCTTGCCCAACCGGTGTTACTTAACAAATAATAGCGACTTTCTACCAGCTAACTGATTGGGCTGGCCCCCGGAGGCCAAAGAATTTCTGACCGCAAAATCAACTGCCTATCTAATATATCAATTTATTTTTTTTTGTAATTCCTAATTTGTGTACGCAACCCGGGGTACGCGACGAACCGGTTAGGGGTACACCGAAAATAAAGGGCGATGGCGAACGTTGTTTTTCTGAGTAACTTGGTGGGGTTATTGTACTGACAAGTTTAATGCGAGCCCACATCTAACGCTTTATTTGTCTACATTTGAACCTGATTTCAAACAATTAAGTACAACACAACAGCCTCAAGGGTCACACCAAAAAAGATTTTTGAAGACGTTTCTTGGACTAATAATTTAGTTTCAATACATCACAATTTTCATGTTAGATTTTGTATTTACAAATTTTAAAAGCATTTTGTAATCGATGTGAGTTTTTTCCAAAGTTTAAAACTAATCTGTCTTGTCTTAGATTAGAAATACTATAATTCTGTCATTAGTATTTTGATGTAAAATTAAGACCATACAAGAAATGTTCAGTTTTCAATAAAATATCATCTATTTTAAATGCTTGTGTTAACTTTCATTTTCCTCGGTTTAAATTTATATCTTAATTTGAACACGTAATAAAACGTACAAGGGTAAGTTATATTTTGCGGTATTTAAAAACTAACCAACGTATACTCACACAAAAATACTATAATGATTATAAAAAAATAAATTTACATTTTCTTGTCATCAGTCTCTCGACTGGTTTGATGCAGTTCTATCTTGCACAAGTCGTTTCATATCTACATACCTGTAACACCCTACATCTTTTGTAATTTGCTTTACATATTCTAATCTTTGCCTTCCTCTACAATTTACTCCCTCAATATTACCCTCCATTATTGATGGATGTCTTAAGATATGCCCCACTAGCCTATCCCTTCTTTTGGTAAGATGCTTCCATATACTTCTTTTTTCATCCACTCGCCTAAGAACCTCTAAATTACTTATTTTGTCCACCCACCTAATCTTTAACATTTTCCTATCGCCACATTTCAGAAGCTTCTATCCTCTTCTTTTCTACAGCCCCTGTCACCCACGTTCCATGTCACCCACTTCCATATAATGCTACACTCCAAACATAATGTGTTAAGAAATTTTTCCTAATCTGTAAATCAATGTTTGTAGTCAGTAAGATGTTTTTCATTTCAAAGGCTTTTCTAGCTTGAGCAATTCTACACTTGTTTACATTATGCAAAATATTTGTAAATAAATAAAAAAAACATATGAAAATATGCAAATTGATTAGAGATTACCTAGTGATTAAATAGCCCCTACTTAGTGAAGTATTGTAGTTACATTTTTGGGGGTACAATTTCAGTTGAAGATCACCCACCAAGGGGTAAGGGAACCGCCGCTCTAGACCAACCCCGTGGGTTAAAGAATTTCTGACCACAAAATCGACTGCCTATCCAATATATCAATGAGTGACCTACAATGTATGTAAGCATGTTTTACAGCGCCATCTATCTCTACTAGGCAAAAGATAAAATTATTTCGTAAATGATAAATAGGAAGAGAGACGGCTAACATTTCTTCGAAAACAAAATAAACGATCCAAAATTAACAGAAATAATTTCACGTCAAAACAAAATATAGCCTACCAAATTCTTTTTATTGTAGATCACATTTTAAACGGAATAATATTGATGCGTTACAACAAATAAAACCGCAATATTTTTGTTTATATTTTTATAATAATTCTTGGTCTTATATATTTTTAACTAGCAATATAATTATGGTAAAAAATGTGAAATGTTCCGTTCGTTTTTAAAATAAATGATGTTGATTTAATAAATGAGTTTGGACCAATTTTAAAATCACGAATTTTTTAACTGTTCAATTTATGTATGGGATAGGCCTTCTCTCTAATTGCTTACACGTATACAAATAATTAATTATTTTTAATGTCACTACACAAATAAATTATTTGGTTAGGATTAATTTTAGTATAAGCTTTGTGTAGGCCTACCCGAAATATGTAGCCTGCGCTAACATATAGCCCTACTTATTGAAAATGTGGTGTGAAACACTCACACAACTTTCTCTTGCCAATGCAAATAATTTAAACAATATAACCTAACATTAGTAATAAAACATTAGAAATAAACAAAAAACTAACTCCAAAAAATATAACCTTAGTTTAATCATGCGTGAAAGACGCAAAATGAAAATTAACTTCAGTTTGACTTAAAAATACGGAAAATCACTTTTACACACTAAACTAGGCTCTGTAGAGAAAAATGCTTAAAATAAAAGCTGTAGATCGTTTTATTTCCTATAAAATTGATTATAAGTTAGATACTTTTATTGTAAAATGCATATTAAGGCCGAAATCATGAAAAATCGATTTTTCACACGTTTTCGTGAGGAAAGACACAGAAAATCGCTAATTACCGCTAAACTAAGTGTTATGTTATACAAAAAAATGTTACAATTAAAGTTGTAGGATTTTAAATTCTCTACATTTTCTATTATATAAATGTTTACGCTAAAATGAATTTAAAAAGAAACATTTTTTTACGTGACAACAGCCTCACCAAGAATTTCAGCCAACATGGCGCCTACTGTATATTGTAGAGCATAAAAAATTTAGTAAATCAGGCAATTTAAAAAAGAATCTTAGGACCAGTTTTTGAGAAAATCGCAAAAAAGTGAAAAATTACACGAATACACTACAACTTCCGGTTGACCGATATTGATGAAAATGTTCGTGTCGGGTCCGGTAGTGGTATGTAACTTAAGTTTGAAGTTTTAAGTTCGTACGATGTTCCGTTCTTGAGATATTCTGTTCAAACACACACTCACAGACACACAGACCAATCGCTAAAAACATGTTTTTTTGGGTTCAGGGGGTCTGAAAACGTGTATATCTGGTGCATACTCGATTTCTAAAAATCGACATGAAAACATACTTTCCTTCCTATATTATATTCATATAGGCAAGAGAAAGGAAAAATAGTACAATTTTTTTTTTATAATCACCCAGTAGTAGTAGTAGTATAAATAATAAATGAAGTGCAAGTTTAATTTAAATAGAGCTATAAGTTAGTTATTAATGAGAGAATAGATAGATAGAGATAGATGGGGTCTATTCTACTAGGCTATATACATACAAGATGGAAATCATCTCGTTTATCTCTACCACCAGCAGTAGGTATCAGTTAACCTGTCGCTATCATTCTATAGGCTAGGCCTACTACCTAGGGTGAAGGCAGTTTGTACTATTCACACTGATTAATCGCAGGATAACGGTGGTTCCACATTACACATTTCACATTACACACACACACACACACACACAGTATGCACGCCCATATTTTATATTATAATAATCTAGTGAACTATTTTAATACATGTCGGTCGATACTATAATAAATTAGTAAAGGGTGATTCAAAAGGAGCGCCGGTTTTTAAACGGCTGGTAAATTTTTGTTTATCGGTTGGCAACATTGTTTGACCTCATTTCTATTTTCGAGAACATTCCGATTGACAATTCAGGAATAGATTCTCTTGTATGCACAGCGAGTGACAGTTTGGTGCGGCTTTTGGTCGGGCGGTGTCATCGGCCCTTACTTTTTTGAAAATCAAGAAGGACAAGCCGTGACAGTAAATGGAGACCGATACCGTACGATGATTAGGGAGTTTTTGTGGCGTCATTTGGATGGAATGGACATTGACGAGTTGTGGTTTCAGCAGGATGGTGCCACCTGTCACGCTGCACGAGAAACAATGTTGTTGCTCCGTGAACGGTTCCAGGATCGCATCATTTCTCGTAATTCCGACCATCAATGGCTACCAAGGTCGTGTGACTTGACGCCTTGTGACTTTCCTCTTTGGGGTCATCTGAAGTCATTGGTGTATGCCAATAAACCCCGAAACATCAATGACTTGAAGCAGGAAATTCGACGGGTTATCAGGCAAATGGAAGTCGAAACTTGTCGTGCAGTAATATCCAATTTCATGGACAGAGTTGATGCGTGCCAGCGCAGTAGAGGAGAACACATGCATGACATCATTTTTCATACATGAAATCGGAAGGAAAGATGAACTTGTTGATGTATTTATTTTCAGTTTTTCAATAAAATAAATCTCTTAATTTGATATATCAAAACCGGCGCTCTTTTTGAATCACCCTATATTTGGCTATACTAACACTTGTTCTCTAACAAACCCACCTTCCTTTATCTTATCCTAATTTAGTATTATGTGGTATAATATAAAAATATTTGCAAAAAATGTGGTGTGAAACACTCACACAACTTTCTCTTGCCAATGCAAATAATTTACACAATATAACCTACGGTAAATCATTAGTAAACAATGTTTTTTTTTTTAATTCCTAATATGTGTACGTTGCAATCTGTTCAATTGAGAACAATAAGCAACCCCTTGACCCAATGAAGAGAGGGTTATGTGTATGACGTGTAAATGAGATGTAGTCGCGTACAGACCCAGGCCGACCATTCCTGAGAGAGTGTGGTTAATTAAACCCCAACCATTAAAGTACACCCACAACCACTGTCTAGCACTCAAATCCGTATAAAAGTAACTTACCTTTACTAGGATTTGAACCAGGAACCTTCGTCTCCGAAAATCAGCTGTCAAACAGCTGATTTTGGCGACGACTTTACCTCTAGACCAACCCGGTGGGTTAGTAAACAATGTAAAATGAAAAATCTGGTGTGAACAACTCACACAACTTTCTCATGCCAATGCAAATAATTAAAACAATATAACCTAACATTAGTGATAAAACATTAGAAATAAACATAACCTAATTTTAATCATATATTTATGAAAGACGCAAAATGAAAATCAACCTCAGTTCGGCTTAAAAATACGGAAAATCACTCTTTCACGCTAAACTAGGCACTGTACAAAAATATGCTTTAAATAAAAATACGATTTTTTTAAAAATCGCCTCATTTACTAAATTTTTTATAACAAAACAAGACAACTATACAAGATAGGGCAGGGGTCATGTTTGCTGAAATTCTTGGTGAGACTCTTTTCACGTAAAAAGAATGTTTATTTAAGATTGCGGCTTTATTATGCATTTTACCGCAAAAATGTATAATTAAAGTTGTAGAAAATTTAAAATTCTACAACGTTTATTTCAAACATTTTTTTGTATAGGTAACGCTTAGTTTAGCAGTAATTAGCAATTTTCTGTTTTTTCTTTCACGAAAACTTGTGAAAAATCGATTTTTTACCTCATTGTACATTTTTACATGTTAAAAGTTTAATATAAACATGGGTCCGGAAATGCTTCGTTACCGAGTTACGACTAGCGAAAGATTTCGCCCGGATTTCAGCTCACCAGGTGAAATGAGGTCTTCCTGAGATTCTGGTAAGGTAGATTTAAGGGCGAATTCAATGCAGATAATAAATAGTATAACCTTGTTATAGTATTTATAACAAAATATAAATAAATATTTCATTATTTATTATATATTTAAATTATATTTTAGTATAAATAAGATATACTCAATTTGTTTTGTGTAATGTGTTACACACATTACATAAAAGGTCCCAGAACTGTAAGATTAAGTAGTTTTTGAGAAAACCAATGTCAAATGCAAAAAATTGAGTGAAAAATATAATTTATTAAAACAACATTATTACTTGGACGTATTAATGAAGCTTTTTCGCAGTTAAAGGAAAGCCCTATTCAACTACAAAAAGCAACAAGTGCCATCATCCTTAAACGAGCAGAAAAATGCACTGAATTCTGCGGAGAAACTTTTGAAAATTTACTGTAATTTGGTTGAATAGGTTTAGATAACGTTTTTACTTTCTCTTGCCTATATGAATATATAGGAAGGAAAGTATTGTTTTCATGTCGATTTTAAGAAATCGAGTTTTCACCGGATCTATACGTTTTCAGACCCCCTGAACCCAAAAAACATGTTTTTAGCGATTGGTCTGTGTGTGTGTCTGTGTGTGAACAGAATATCTCAAGAACGGAACATCGTACGAACTTAAAACTTGAAACTTAAGTTACATACTACTACCGGACCCGACACGAACATTTTCATCAAAATCGGTCAACCGGAAGTAGTAGTTTATTCGTATAATTTTTCACTTTTTTGCGATTTTCTCAAAAACTAGTCCTACGATTTTTTTTAAAATCGCCTGGTTTACTAAGTTTTTTATGCTCTACAAGATAGGGTAAGCGCCATGTTTGCTTAAATTCTGCGTAAGGCTGCTTTTACGTAAAAACATTTTCTTCTTAAGATTGCGGCTTTAATATGCATTTTAGCGCAAAACGTTATATAATAAAAGTTGTAGAGAATGTAAAATTCTAAAACTTTTATTTCAAACATTTGTTTGTATAACGCTTAGTTTAGCGGTAATTAGCAAATTTCTGTTTTTTTTTCTCACGAAAACGTGTGAAAAATCTATTTTTTCAAGATTTCGGCTTTAGAATACATTTTACGACAAAAGTGTATAAAATAAAATTTTTTAGGAAATTAAAAGATCTACAACTTTTATTTTAAGCATTTTTTTGTACAGTGCCTAGTTTAGCGTGAATGAGCGATTTTCCGTATTTTTAAGCTAAACTGAGGTAGATTTTAATTTTGCGTATTTCACTAATGTTTTTTGAGGTTAGTTTTTTCTTCATTTCTAATGTTTTAATACTAATGTTAGGTTTATTGTTAATTATTTGCATTGGCAAGAGAAAGTTGTGTGAGTGTTTCACACCAGATTTTTTCGGTTAATTTTACTTTGTCCGTCATGAACAAAAATTAATTTAATCAAACATCTATTCGCTTTCTGTGTACTTTATTTATACCGGTTTTTTGAAAATAAAATTTTCTACAAAGTTTATTAAAAATTTTTATCTGTTTCTTGATGAAATAACGAAGTTATTGTTGCCCAAAGATGAAAAAATGTGTTTTTTTCACTCCATATTTTGCATTTGACACTGGTTTTCTCAAAAACTACTTTACTTACAGTTCTGTGAACTGTTTTATTGAGTTTATCGGGTCAAAAACTATAAGAAACGATTGAATTCGTCCCTTAATCTATCTTACCAGAATTTCAGGAAGACCTCATTTCACCTGGTGAGCTGAAATCCGGGCGAAATCTCTCGCTGGAAACGAAACATTTTCGGACCCAGTTTATAGAAACGTTTTTATTATTTTTACATGTACAATGAGCTCCCAAATTTTCTGCATATTTCCGTGAATCACCCTGTATAGCACTACGTAATTTTTATAACCTGCTTTTTCAAATGGGTGTCCGGATTAAGCCAAGTCTAAATTAATGGAGTCTGGATTAATGAGGCACAACTATATATGCATGACTGTTAACCAAAAAGGCGTATAAATGAGGTCAAGTTACCGGGATACACTTCACATATATAGTGCAGCCTCTGTTAGTTTGCTCCTAATGTAAACAAATAATGACGTCACTGAGCATGCGCATTATATCAAAATGAGTACACGCTGATTAAAAAGTAACAACAAAATACTTTTAAAAGTATTTAAATAGAAAATACTTTTAAAAGTATTTTTATAAATGAAATTGTTAAGCCTACATCATATCATGACTGATATTTTTAGTACTTTAAGTAGTTATAATTTAAAAAACTCCGGTGTGAAACACTCACACAACTTTCTCTTGCCAATGCAAATATAAACAATATAACCTAACATTACAAATAAACAAAAAACTAACCTTTAAAAATATAACCCTATTTAAATCATGACTGAAAGACGCAAAATGAAAATCTAACTCAGTTCAGCTTAAAAATACTGAAAATCATTTTTTTCACACTTAACTAGGCTCTGTAGAGAAAAATGCTCTAAATAAGAGTTGTAGATCTTTTTATTTCCTATAAAATTAATTATATACACTTTTGTCGTAAAATGCACACTGAGGCCGAAATCTAAAAAAAAAAAGATTTTTCACACGTTTTCGTAAGAAAAAAACAGAAAATTGCAAATTACTGCTGAACTAAGCGTTATACAAAAAAATCGTTTAAGTAAGAGTTGTAGGTTTTTAAATTCTCTACAACTTTTATTATATAAATTTTTGCGCTAAATTCTATAATGAAGCCGTAATCTTAAAAAAACTATTTCTTTACGTGAAAACAGCCTCACCGAAAATTTCAGCAAACATGACACCTACCCAATCTTGTAGAGCATAAGAAAATGAGTAAACCAGGCGATTTAAAAAAAAAAAAATCGTAGAACCAGTTTTTGAGAAAATCGCAAAAAAGTGAAAAATTATACGAATAAACTACTACTTCCGGTTGACCGATTTTGATGAAAATGTTCGTGTCGGGTTCGGTAGTGGTATGTGACTTAAGTTTCAAGTTCGTACAATGTTTCGTTGTTGAGATATTCTGTTCACACACACACACACACACACACACACACACAGACCAATCGCTAAAAACATATTTTTGGGTTCAGGGGGTCTGAAAACGTGTAGATCCGGTGAAAACTCGACATGAAAACTATACTTTCTTTTACATTCATATAGGCAAGAGAAAGTAAAATAGTTAACTTAGTAGGAGGAGGAATAGGATAGTTGTAAAGTGGTGGAGTGTAGCGTGCACCCTTTAGTAGTAGGTGGCTTTTGTTTGTTGACAGACAGAAGGAGGAGGAGGAGCAAACTAAGAACGGCTCAACTGTAAATGCATTGAGTCAACGATATTAATACACAAAGCAAAAGAAATATATTTACTAATTTAATGTACCATGAACACGTAATTAACACGCTATGTAATACAAAAATGTATCCGCTTATTTATTCAGCTAAATAAGTATATAGTTATATTTCACCTGTCAACAAGAATTGAATTTCAATTGGAAGCAAGAATGAAGATAATCATCACGTAACGCGATCAACACACACATTCATCTGTCCGAATTGATTAATGTTGTTCCACTGTTTCAATCAACGCGACTCGTTTAACGATGTTTTCTAATAACGCTGTTACAAATATTTTTCTAGTAAACCATTGTTAGCGGGATGAAATATAGGCCTATCAGATGAAATTAATGTCCCATAGCCGAGCGATTGAGAGAGAGAGATATGTGGCATAACTACGCATAAGCTCAAAGGTCTGAAAACATACTACAGTCGTTATCTTGGTTGTTAGTTTACTGCATGGATGCATAAACGCTTGCTCACTACAATGAGTGAAATTATTAAAGACAATGTTATTGGAATGATGCGTATGGATTGTGTGAGTGAGAGCGTTATGCATTCATTGTCTCACTCGCACGGCTAGGGGACTGCAGTTCATCTGAATACTGTAAATAAACTTTAAGGTTTCACTTGAATTTTACGACCTTATTTTATAATTTAACAATTCGGGAAGGAAAAGCACGATATTTACTGCTTTATCAAGGTTACGACCGTTTTGCCCGTAAAGTGTTTAGTTATTTGCACTCGATCGGCTAGTTCCAGGGCTAGAAAAAATAGTTGTGTTTCTTATCACATTGTCACTGCCACCCCTTCTAATTAATCATTTACTGTGTTGCCGGCCTTCAATAGTTCTCCCGGCCTTTGACGGCATAGCGACAAACCTTTCGGCTGCGCACCGGAAAGGCCTTTGTCATCAAGGCCAAGCCAGTAGCCGATCTCTACCACAGCGCTCCCGGCAGCTATATAAAGAGCGCTGCACTGAGCAGAGATTCAATTCCAATCAAGACACCGAGGGATTCATTTCCACCAGACAGCAGACGAGACGTCCACCACGGCACATGGCTGCCGGACTCCAGCGAGAACTAATCGACGACCCCGCACGAGAGAAGATGATGCTTCCGCTCGCCGACCGGACCGTCATCGCCCACAACGGTCCCTCGACCGAGCCTTACGCCCACCGGACCCAAACAAGCAGCCATCCACGCTCTACCGCGAGGGAAGAAGATGACGTCTCCGGTGGACGGCGACACGTCGTGTCGCCCAGCTTCTCGTCGCATCCACGCGCTGCCTACGCCGGTCTCCTTCGAGACCAGCACAACGGTCCTTCTCAGGACCAATTGAATAAGGTTTACACCGGCCCTTATCAGGGCCATCAAACACCTCTGTCCGCCTCGGCGGACACACACATAAACGGCCCTTTTCAGGGCCACCAAACAGATAAGGTCAGCCAATTAATGTCGCCATCCGGTGACAACATCATCACCCAATTTTATGAGTGAACCATTTAATAACAGAACAGGTAGAGGTGTGTACTGTGACAGTAAATGCTTTTCATTCATACAATGTATATCGATCGACACAATCGATAGTCACTTGAGTCACCCATTGAGTTTGCCCTTGAAAGGCAACGAGGGGTAAAGGGGGGGAACAGCATCAGTGCGCATGCCCGACTACTTTAATTTCAGTACGACAAACATAACAACTTATACTATACCCAGAACATATACAGTAGGCATATCGCGGAACCTTTTTGTAGGTTAACTGTTAGTTACAGATAAGTCAGTTTCTTGAAAACGTGGTCAAACTATTCACATTGTTGAACGAAATCTTTCTTTTTTTTTATTCCTAATAAGTGTATGTTGCAATCTGTTCAATTTAAGAACAATAAGCAATGAGATGACCCAATCAGATGAGGATGATGTGTATGACAAGTAAATGAGGTGGTGTAGTCTTCTACAGACACACTCAATGAGTATGGTTAATTGAACCCCAACCATCAAACTACACCCACAACCACTGTCTAGTATTCAAATCCGTATAAAAGTAGTTAGGATTTGAACCAGGAACGTTCGTCGCCAAAATCAGCTGTTAAACAGCTGATTTTGGCGACGACTTTTCCTCTAGACATCATTAGAAGGAAATCTAATATGCAATGAAATAAAATGTTGTGAATTTGAAGTTATACAAAAATGCCAATCCGTGCCTCTTAACAAAAGCCGTGAGCGAGTGGCTAACTACTGTCATGTTTCTTTTTCCACAATTCGAAAAATAAAGAAGGAAATTAACGACGTGAAGAAGTTTTGTTGACACCTGGTAAAAATAAAGTAAACGGTTAGGTAGATATTAAAGAGACTGATAATGAAAACGCCGGCGACAGCAACACTAAACAAGGCGATCTTTCGTAATTACAGTAAATCAAAAATTTCTAGTTATGTAGTAATTAGTCTAAGCTATAGGCAATATTACAGGTCATATTTATTTCTTATAAGGTGTATCAAGAAATTATTTTCTCGGAATAAACCACAACTTACAAAATGTATCTAGAAACTGCACGGCAGGGGCGGTTTCAGGGAAGGGGCCATGGGGGCCATGGCCCCCCCTGAAATACTAGGAAAACTTAGTTTAATATTTTCTATAAGCTATTATTTCTAACAAAACTGAATCCCAATACTCGTACCTATCAATTAACAATAATAATTATTTTAGTATAAAAATGAGTCAAACAGAAAGTATCTATTTTTAAATAGTATTAAGATAACAATCAGTGTCAGTAGTCAAAAGCCACTCGCATCCAGTCAGCGCTTTCATTTTTCAAGATTTTCTTGATTTACAAGGACTTTGACGTAGCGAAAATTTCTCAATGAATTAAAATTGTGGTTACAACAATACGGCATAAAAGAGGACTTTTCAATGACTCAATTACAAACTATGTATTACAAATTATATAGTAAAAGCTACATAAAAACAAGATAGCCCCCCCCACCCCGAAAATCAGCCCTGGAACCGCCCCTGCTGCACGGTAGTGAAATGTACGAGTACTGTCTCGCTGTTGAGGTTGGCAGCACTTTAAATATTTCACTTCCCTTCCTCACAGCCCATACATTACATACTCAAAAGGCAATCTTGTGACTTCACTATCGATACTCAAACTTCAGTCAACGTTATCAGTAGGCCTATTATATAAAGCCATTTCTTTTATTATGACAAAAAAAAATAGCTAAAAGATGAAACTTTGAAAGGCAAAATTTAGTATCCATGTTATGCGTACATGAATGTGTAAGAGGAAGCCAACGGTTTTGCAAAGGAATACAGAAATAAATTTAAGTGTAAGCGTACGTATTTTGTATTAGAGTAGGCCTTTGTGGTATAGGCTTAATGCTCAGGTCGAATAGATAACAAATTATATCTCAACACGGACGCGGACAGTGCTACTTCACCTGCTAACTTCAAAGTGACAGAGAAAAAAAGAGAGATAAATAGATAGATAGAGAGAGATAGATAGATAGATAGATAGATAGATAGAGATAGAGTGATAGATAGAGAGAGATAGAAAGAGAGATAGATAGAGAGAGAAAAGAGAGATAGAGTGATAGATAGATAGATAGATAGAGAGAGAGATATAGGTAGAAGAGAGATAGAGTGAAGATAGATAGATAGATAGATAGTGAGAGAGCAAGAGGGGAGAGGGGAAGGTGAGAGCGAGAGAGGGGGAGAGAAATGAGATATTTAGTTGGAAGGATATAATAGACATACGAGTATATATTATACTGTGGTTAAATGACATATGTGTTGTAGGTAGGGAGGGAGGGAGAGAGGCAAGGAGATTCATTCACGGTCTACTGGTAAATCTTTTTACGCTAGCATATTTCTTTGTTTCTTATTAAACAGAAACATACGTAGGCCTACTCCAATCACTGCGAAATAGTTGTTCACTATTTTTGAAAAATATACAAAATTACATATTGGTGAGTGTTGCGTGATAAAAGGAGGTGCGGGATGGTAGGCCTACCTCGCAATCAGGTGGTTTAACAATCAGTGGAAAAGTATGCTTATCTAAAGTCCAGCCTCTCTCTTAGTTTGCTCCTGCAGTAAACAAATAATGACGTCACTGAGCATGCGCATTATATCAAAATGTGTACACGCTGATTAAAAAGTAACAACAAAATACTTTAAAAAGTATTTTTCTAAATGAAATAGTTAGGCCTACTGTAACGTCATCTCGTTACTGGGATGTTCGTTTGGTATTTTGAATTTGTCGCGGCGTTGTGACGTCATCCTGGTGTTGTGCGCTCTGTTGGGGAGTTTTGCTACCTGTTTTTTCTGACCTGTTCATTCTGTTATAAGATGTCTTTCGAAAAGTATTGTGCGTATAAGGTTATGTACATTATTAGTGATATTTTCTTGATTTTGTAAAATCAAAATTATTTATGTGTTTCTTCATTTTACCCTACCCCGTAGGTAAGTTCTTGTTTTTTCTATTTCTTTAGATTTAAGCAGACAACTGGAAAGTCACACAAAATTTCTTATAAATACGATGTTATTTTTTTTAACATCTAATTTTGGAAATTAAGTTGTACCTTTATTTCTTTTTGTAATGACTTTTTCAACTAGTTTTTTTACTATTTTCTGTTTTCTGAATATGATTATATTCACCTTTCTGTGGGACTTAAGTTACGTTTATTTTAATTTGTTGTGGCGTTTTCCTTCTGGAAATTTCTACAGGCATCTCTGTGCCTGCTTGGTACATGTGTCGTAATTTATTTTAAGCACACCTCTGTATGCTTTATCTTTTACCTTTTTTTAAAAAAAAAATAATTCTGCAAGTGTTTTTCTAAATTTAAATTTTTTTTCTTTAATTTCTGTTTGTTATTTTTTATATAAGGGGGGCTTTAAAATTTTGTTCTCTTGGTGAGTGCAAGATTTTAATTTTTGTTTGATTTTGTAACTTTTCAGGGTTCCATCCTATGGTTTCATTTCTTTGGGGTTTCTACTTGGTGTCTAACCTGGGTTTCTGTTAACCTTTTCTTATAATGATATCTACTTCTGTCTTCAACTTTGGTTACAAATACATTTAAGGAAAAGTAAAGATGCATGCGTTCGAAATGATGGCTATTTAGTATTATTTGTTCTAAGATTTGGATTTTGGTAATGTACACCTTTAATTTTTTTAATATCTTTATTGGAAATTCTTCAACGATTAGTTTTGGTTATGACCAAGGAATTCTATCTCACCGATATAAGACCGACTACTTCCACTAATTTTGGAAACTTGTTTTTTTTAAGTGAACTAGTTTTGCTATTTAAAAACGTAAAGTGTTAAATTTTGTTAAATATTTTTAAAGAAATGCAAAAATAATAATTGTGTAATATGATAATCAAGTCATTTGATATATGTATGCCGATTTATGAGATGTATAAATTTTGTTTGCGGTTGTCGACAACACAAATTTTGGCTAGTTTTCGCGGGGTGCACCCATCCTTTTGTAATATGTATTATTTGTATTTTTGTTAACATGGAGCGACTCCATATCTTATTACTAAGCCATAAAGTTAAAATTTAAAAATACTTTTATTTGAAGAAATAAATAATTTTCTCATAAAGAAATCTTTGAAACTGTGTCAATTTAAATTTGACTTTTTATATTTTTCTTTGGTAAAATTTTGAGCCATCAATAACTTTTGCATGAAATTTTTTTTATACTTTTGGTCTTTTCTTGTTAACTTTATTTAATATTATTAAATTATTATCTTTTGGTGCAACTGTAACTTTGGTTAATTTATGTTTTTTTTTCCTCTCAACAACCACAATTCTACGCTTCCTCTTTTTTTACTTTTTTAATTTTATGTTCACCTCACTTAATATCGTTTTTACGAGGTATTTCACTACATAATATCATGACTGATGTTTTTAGTACTTTAAGTAGTTATAATTTAAAAAATAGTTAACTTAATAGGAATAGGATAGTTGTAAAGTGGTGGAGTGTAGCGTGCACCCTCTAGTAGGTGGCTTTGTTTGTTGACAGAAGGAGGAGCAAACTAACAACGGCTCAACTGTACACCTTCTATTTATTCACCACACAACCCGGCTCTATAATGAAATGAAATTGATTACTCTAAGATGAGATAAATGTGATTAGAATGTAGTGTGTAGTGTGTTTTACATGTCGTGTACAATAAATCTGTTGTGTTGTTAAATGCTGCACTCATACAATTGGGTGACCGTGTGATACACACCTGTGGAACTAATTTATGCTTTTCACACATTTAGACCAATCAGCACGTTTGCTGATTGTACCTGATTAACATTACGCGCGCATGCGTATAAGAGCCACAGCAGTAGTTCACTCTCGTCTTGCATCTCACATACTGAACACATCGATTATAGAGCGCTAAGTTAACATCCAATACTTTACTATAATATAATCAATTTGTTGTATATTATTACAGGTTATAATAATTGAATCGGTGAGTGGAAAAAGGGTAATATTCCTAAATCCTTATTTTGGAGAAATTAAAAAAAACCTGTTTTGTGACTTTGTTTTTGGTTTAATGGTAAAATGTTCAATTGGTCATTTGTAGTACTATATTAAACCTTTTTAATGGTGAGTTTAGAATTTGTTTTACAATAATCATGGGATTGATTTTTTATTATTAATATGTTGACTATTCACCTTTTTCTAGATTTGGTAGTACAAGTGAATGGGAAAAATTAAGTTGAAAAAACAATATAATGTGCCAATATGCTACAAAACTTTATTTTAATTTTTAAATAACTTACAGTTACATTTTGAAAATAATAAGACAGAAACCAGTGGGGTCCAACAGCTGTTCGCTATTGAATGGAAGAAGGGTAATATTCCTTTTTGTCACTCTACTAAATTTTTAATGTAGCTTAGCTGCTTTTAGAGATACAAGCAATATTTCCGGTTTATCAACCAATACATGCGCCAAAGTGAACTTAACAGAACTGCTATCTTCGTTCAATTTCGCATTTTTTTGAAATATTACCCTTTTTCCACTCACCGATTCAATTGTTATTTTTTTTTTAATTCCTAATATATGTGTACGTTGCAATCTGTTGAATTGAGAACAATAAGCAACCCCATCACCCAATCAGATGAGGATGATGTGTATGACGTGTAAATGAGACTGTGTAGTCTTGAAGAGACCGAGGCCGACCATTCCTGAGAGAGTATGGTTAATTAAACCCCTACCATTAAAGTACACCCACAACCACTGTCTAGTATTCATAATTGTTATTAAAAGACCAAAAAAAAATGGCTGACTAAATATTTAACAGAGCTAGAAGAGGAGCAACTATTGGCAACATTGGTGGCAAGTGATTGGCTAGCTTTAAAGTGGGAAAGTGGCAATGCGTACATTCAGAGCTCGTCACCTTTGAAAATAGTATTTTTTTTTTTTTTTTGGTTTAACGTCCGACTGTTCTGCAATTGCTGCTAATGCAGACGGTGAAAGATGAAATGATTTATTGTAACGTATGAAAATATGCCGTGCCAGAATGGGATTCGAACCCAAGACCGAATAAAAATAGTATAATAGTACTCCCAAAATAGTATAGATGGAGTGCAAATAATAATGGTTAGATGCATTTTTGGGAAGAGTGAGCATTTCCGGTTCAGTAAAAGGAATACAGCTGGTGTAGGCCTACGCTTAACGACACAACTATAGGCCTATATCTATTAAAAGTAATAAAGTTTGAAGTTTGCCGTAGTTTATTATGATTACAAGTTGTGGTCGTACGGCTAGAGTTGAAGAGTAAATAATTTTCTTATTTAGCTTGTGTGAAAGTAACGGGTGATTCAAAAAGAGCGCCGGTTTTTAAACGGCTGGTAAATTTTTGTTTATCTGTTGGCAACATTGTTAGACCTCATTTCTATTTCGGAGAACATTCCGATTGACGATTCAGTTGTAGTTTCTCTTGTTCGCAGTGTAGTACTCTCGCAGTCTGTGTCTAACCATGGAGAAGTTTACTATTGCGCAACGAGTGTTAATCGTCAAAACATTTTACCAGAGTGGAGAGAGTTATGCGGCTACTGTCAGGCGACTTCGCGGTACTCTAGGACGTAATGAAGCACCGAATGAATCAACAGTTCGCAGGCTCATGAAAAAGTTTTTTGAGACGGGTTCAACAGTCGACCTTAAAAGTTCTGGACGTCGTCGTTCTGGCCGAACTGAGCAGAACGTTGCGTTGGTTCGTGACAGTGTGGCTGTTAGCCCAGCAAAATCAATACGTCGCCGTTCTCAACAATTGGGTTTACGATGTTCTTCTGTACGGAGAATTCTTCGGTACGATCTCCAATATCACCCGTATAAAATTCAGTTGACGCAACATTTGAAAGCGGCAGACCACCAGAAGAGACGACAGTTTGTTGACTGGGTATTGAGAAAACGGCAGGATGATGACACCTTCGCAAACAAAATCATTTTCAGTGATGAGGCGCACTTCCACTTAAACGGTTTTGTTAATAAACAGAACTGCCGTATGTGGGGTTTAATTCGACGGGTTATCGGGCAAATGGAAGTCGAAACTTGTCGTGCAGTGATATCCAATTTCATGGACAGAGTTGATGCGTGCCAGCGCAGTAGAGGAGGACACATGCATGACATCATTTTTCATACATGAAATCTGAAGGTAAGATGAACTTGTTGATGTATTTATTTTCAGTTTTTCAATAAAATAAATCTCTTAATTTGATATATCAAAACCGGCGCTCTTTTTGAATCACCCTATAGTTCATTAGATGTCTAGGTGAACGGTGAAATATGAATATGCGTTTTATTACATCCACTTATACCTACCTACTACGTACTAGACTATGTATATAAAATCTAGTGTGAAACATTCACACAACTTTCTCTTGCCAATGAAAATAATTAACAATAAACCTAACATTAGTAATACAACACTAGAAATAAACAAAAAAATTAAACTCAATAAACATAACCTAATTTTAATTTAAAGAGTAAAAACCCATAATGAAAATCGACCTCAGTTTGGATTTAAAATACGGAAAACCACTCTTTCACGCTAAACTAGATTCTGTAGAGAAAAATGCTATTAATAAAAGTTGTTGATCTTTTAATTTCCTATAAATTTTATTACATACACTTTTGTCGTAAAATGCATACTAAAGCCGAAATCTTTAAAAAAATCGATTTTTCACAAGTTTTCGTGAGAAAAAAACATAAAATCGCAAATTACCGCTAAACTAAGCGTTATACAAAACAATGTTGGAAATAAAAGTTGTAGGATTTTAAATTCTCTACATTTTTTATTACATAAATTTTTGTAATAAAATGCATATTAAAGCCGCAATCTTAGAAAAACAATTGTTTTACGTGAAAACAGCCTCACCAAGAATTTCAGCAAACATGGCACCTACCCTGTCTTATAGAGCATAAAAAATTTAGTAAATGAGGCGGTTTTAAAAAAAATCGTAGGACCAGTTTTTGAGAAAATTGAAAAAAGTGAAAAATTACTCGAATAAACTACTACTTCCGGTTGACCGATTTTGATGAAAATGTTCGTGTCCGGTCTGGTCGTGGTATGTAGGCTAACTTAAGTTTCAAGTTCGTACGTTGTTCCGTTCTTGAGATATTCTGTTCACACTCACACACACAAAGACCAATAGGTAAAAAGCAGTTGTGTGTGTGGGTTGAGGGTGTCTGTTTAGGTGCCTATATTCGGGTGAAGAGTGTATTTGTTAAAATCGACATGAAAACAATACTTTCCTTCCTATATATTCATATAGCTGGCAAGAGAAAGTAAAAAGAAAAGAAGAAATTTATGAAGTTTATAAAGAGACTTACCGATAGGGATAATTGACGCCAATTTCAATATTTTATAGCATAAATTCCATAGTCCATGTCGTACCTGAAACAAAACACAAAATAATTAGTTATTACTTAATTCTCTGTTCACTGAAAAAAAATCTGGGGTAAAACAATCACACAGCTTTCTCTTTCCAATGTAAATAATCAAATGACAATGTACCAATTCTCGCTAGAGAATTACTCAACGTTATGAAAATATTTCAGTAAGTACAAATAAATTGGTAAGTTTTCATTTCCATTTTGTTTTGACAGTTTTCATTTTTTACTTTCTCTTGCCTATATGAATATATAGGAAGGAAAGTATTGTTTTTATGTCGATTTTTAGAAATCGATATTTCACCGGATCTATACGTTTTCAGACCCCCTGAACCCAAAAAACATGTTTTTAGCGATTGGTCTGTGTGTGTGAGTGTGTGTGTGTGTGTGTGTACAAAATATCTCAAGAACGGAACATCGTACGAACTTGAAACTTGAAACTTAAGTTACATACCACTACCGGACCCGACACGAACATTTTCATCTAAATCGGTCAACCGGAAGTAGTAGTTTATTCGTATAATTTTTCACTTTTTTGTGATTTTCTCAAAAAACTAGTCCTACGACTTTTTTAAAAATTGCCTCGTTTATTCAATTTTTTATTCTCTACAAGATAGGGTAGGCGCCATTTTTGCTGAAATTCTTGGTGAGGCTGTTTTCACGTAAAAACGTTGTTCTTTTAAGATTATGGCTTTAATATGCATTTTAGCGCAAAAACTTATAAAAACAAAGTTGTAGAGAATTTAAAATTTTACAACTTTTATTTTAAACACTTTTTTGTATAACGCTTAGTTTAGCGGTAATTAGCGATTTTCTGTTTTTTTCTCACGAAAACGTGTGAAAAATCGAATTTTTTAAAATTTCGGCCTTAGAATGCATTTTACGACAAAAATGTACATAATAAAATTTATAGGAAATTAAAAGTTCTACAACTTTTATTTAAAGCATTTTTCTCTACAGAGCCTAGTTGAGCGTGAAAGATTGATTTTCCGTATTTTTAGGCCAAACTGAGGTTGATTTTCATTTTGCGTGTTTCTCTCATGATTGAAATAAGGTTATGATTTTGAGGTTAGTTTTTTATTTATTTCTAATGTTTTATTACTAATGTTAGGTTTATTGTAAATTATTTGCATTGGCAAGAGAAAGTTGTGTGAGTGTTTCACAGCAGATTTTTCTTAATCAGGTGAGTGGTATATCTGAATTAGTAGGTATTTATTAACTTTCATATTGTAACATTTTATCGGGGTTCTTTCAGGATCAAGTTATAGTAACAAGTAAATAATAAAGTTATAATTATTCTCGTTGTAGCGTACGTGATGTAAATAATGAAAAACATAACCTCATTAAAATGATGAAAAGTGGAGGAAAAGCTAAATGAAAATTGACTTGTGTTCCAGTTAGATGTGATGAACAAAATATGGAAAATACACGCTGAACTAAGCGTTGTACAAAGAAATACTTGAAGCTTAAGTTTTTCCTTTCTCTTGCCTATATGAGTATACATGTATAGGAGAAGGAAAGTATTGTTTTCATTTCACACTCTTCACCCACTACATACACCTAAACAGACTCCCTCACACCCACACACACAACTACTTTTTACCTATTGCTATGTGTGTGTGTGTGTGTGTGTGAACAGAATATCTCAAGAACGGAACATCGTACGAACTTGAAACTTAAGTTACGTACCACTACCGGACCCGACACAAACATTTTCAACACAATCGGTCAACCGGAAGTAGTAGTTAATTCGTGTAATTTTTCACTTTTTTCGATTTTCTCAAAAACTGATCCTACGATTTTTTTTAAAATCACCTCATTTACTAAATTTTTATGCTCTACAAGATAGGGTAGGCGCCATGTTAGCTGAAATTCTTGGGGAGGCTGTTTTCACGTAAAAAAAATTGTTTTTTTTTAAGATTACGGCTTTAATATGCATTTTAGCGCAAAATGTATAATAAAAGTTGTAGAGATTTTAAATTCCTACAACTTTTATTCCAAACATTTTTTTGTATAACGCCTAGTTTATCGGTTAGTAGCGATTTTCTGATTTTTCTCACGAAATCGTGTAAAAAAATCGATATTTTTAAGATTTCGGACTTAGTATGCATTTCACGACAGATGTGTATAATCAAATTTATAGGAAATTAAAAGATCTACAACTTTTATTTATAGCATTTTTCTCTACAGAGCCTAGTTTAGCGTGAAAGTGTGATTTTCCGTGTTTTTAAGCCAAACTGAGGTTGATTTTCATTTTGCATCTTTCATTTATGATTAAAATAAGGTTATGTTTATTGAGGTTAGTTGTTTGTTTATTTTTAATGTTTTATTACTAATGTTAGGTTATATTGTTAATTATTTGCATTGGCAAGCGAAAATTGTGTGAGTGTTTCACACCAGATTTTTCCCTGTAGTACTGCCTTTTTTTGCCATCAGTCTGTCGACTGGTTTGATGCAGTTCTCCAAGCTGTTCTATCTTGCGCAAGTCGTTTCATATCTAGATACCTGTAACACCCTACATCTTTTGTAATTTGCTTTTCATATTCTAATCTTTGCCTCCCTCTACAATTTACTCCCTTAATATTACCCTCCATGATTGATAGCCCAATACCTGGATGTCCATCCCTTCTTTTGGTAAGATGCTTCCATATCCTTCTTTTTCATCCACTCGCCTAAGAACCTCTAAATTACTTATTTTGTCCACCCACCTAATCTTTAACATTTTCCTATAACAACACATTTCAAAAGCTTCTATCCTCTTCTTTTCTACAGCCCCTATCACCCACGTTTCACTTCCGTATAATGCTACACTCCAAACATAATGTTTTAAGAAATTTTTCCTAATCTTTACTGCCTTATAAAGGGTTAAAGTGAAAAGTTTTCCGTTAACAAGTGAACGATCACAATTCGTGTATTGGGGCTTACAACGAAATACCTAATATCTTGTAGTAGCCTAGATGATACGTCGGCGTAATTCTGACAAACGATTCACATCGCAAAAGTTCCTTCTTAGAACCATTCCCACTAGAATAACCCACCAGGTTGGTCTACAGGTAAAGTCGTCGCTACGAGTCAGCTGTTTAACAGCTGATTTTCGGAGATGAAGGTTCCTGGTTGAAATCCTAGTAGGCCTAAAGGTACAGTCCAGCCTCTCTTAGTTTGCTCCTGATGTAAACAAAAATAATGACGTCACTGAGCATACGCATTATATCAAAATGTGTACACACTGATAAAAAAGTAACAACAAAATAATTTCAAAAGTATTTAAATACAAAATACTTTTAAAAGTATTTTTCTATATGAAATTGTTAGGCCTACATCATATCATGACTGATGTTTTTTAGTACTTTAAGTACTTTATAATTTAAAAAATGGTTAACTTAATAGGAATACGACATCCGTAAAGTGGCAGACTCTAGCGTGCACCCTGTAGTAGGTGGCTTTTGTTTGTTGACAGTAGGAGCAAACTAACAACAGCTCAACTGTAGTTACTTTTATAGGGATTTGAATGGTAGACAGTGGTTGTGGGTGTACTTTGATGGTAACCATACTCAGTGAGTGTGTCTGTAGAAGAGTACACAGTCTCATTTACACGTCATACACATCATCCTCATCTGATTGGGTCATCGGGTTGCTTATTGTTCTAAATTGAACAGATTACAACGTACACACATCAGGGATTAAAAAAAAAGAGCATTCATTCAATGTAAATAAAGATGGAAACGTCGTTCTTGTAACGATCACAAGAGAAAGTACAAACAGTAAGAAATTTTTACACGAGGATAAATTTTGCAAAAAAAAATATAAAGTTGAAAAATTTAATAAAAATACCGGTCGTTGGTCGAGTCCAGTACTGACTGGTTTTGTTAAAAATCAAGTATGTATGGAGGTGAACAAGTCCTCTTCACATCTTCACTTGATTACCATCTCCTCGACCTTTATACCTTTAATCTGTTCACATATCACAACGACCTTTGCACTCCTCTAATTTCATACCGACTTTTTCCTCAACGTTATTCAACTTCACCTATCCCCCCGCTTCCCCCTGACCTGGCTCTTCAATTACTATCACAAATAACCATAAACGGTATTATTGCAAATATTACTTCGTTTAAACTACGACAGCTTTCCTTCCAATCACAAATTAATACAGTTGAATCTCGGTAGACGGGCCGTGTGGTAGTCCGGCACCTCCAGTAATCCGGCCCTTAAAGTATTACGATGCCCAAAACGGGCAGGTAAAGTGTTATTTTAATTGCACTCTATCTGTTTGGTCCAGGGCAAAAAAAAATAGTTCTGTTTCTTATCACATGGTCAGCCACTTATTTGACTGAACTATTTAAGAAAAGAAGAGGTAGAGGGGTAAAAGACACTAGTCAGAGTTATCTCCTCTGAGAGTAATGAATTTCACTATGCAGCCAGACCCTGTGGTGAATGTTTTTTTTTTTTTGTTTAACGTCCGACTGTTTTGCAAATTGCTGCTAATGCAGACGGTGAAGGATGAAATGAATTTTTGTAACGTATGAAAAAATGCCATGCCCGTATGGGATTCGAACCCAAGACCGCGTGATGAGAGGCGACCACGTTACCAACATCGCCAATGCGGCCGGCAGTGTGGTGAATGAAGTGAAGGTGTCATTTGCAGGGTGGAGGGCCTGGCATGCTGATAAGCATACTCTTTCAACTCAGTGAGTTGTGGCAATGGTAAACCACCTTACTCCTCGTTTTTACTTAGTAAAACCTCTAGAGGTTCAAACCAGCCTTTCGGCTGTTGACCTAAACAACAACAACAAAGTATTACGCCTAAAAAAAGTATGAAACCTCACCCAGGACAGATTTTGGTAAAATATATAAATTGAATTAGGGAAATCAACTCGACCTAATTACGGCGGATTTAATATAACATATTTGTTTAGGTTTTGATTAAAGAAATGAATAAGCAGACCTTAATATTATTGTTAAATGGAATAATTTTTAACCTTTTATCAAAAACCCAGAACTGGGTCATACTCTATACTTCATGCTTAATTGACAACGAAACGTAATTATTCTTAGAACAGGAGCACCCCCACACCGCACTAGGCGATGTCAATAACCGATTATTATGTTTAGTACTACAGTGACTCTGCCCATAACAGACAGGTGGAGTGTCAAATTATTTACACTCGATCTGTTAGTTGCAGGGCTAAAATAAATAGTTCTGTTTCTTATCATATGATCAGCCAATTAAATGACTGAATCATTTAAGAACAGAAGAGGTAGAGGTGTACTGTGACACTAATCAGAGTTATCTCCTCTGAAAGTAATAAATTTCATTATACAGCCAGACCCTGTGGTGAATGAAGTGAAGGTGTCATTTGCAGAGTGGAAAATATGTGCTTTTCAGAGGGCTCGGCATGCTGATAAGCATATATTTCCACTCAGTGAGGAAGGCAATGGTAAACCACCTCACTCCTCGTTTTACTTAGTAAAACCTCTACAGGTTCAAACCAGCCTTTTGGCTGATGACCTAAACAACAACTACAGTGACTACACAAGTAGGCCTACTCAGCAAACCTTTTTCAATTAGTTTATTTAATTTAATATCGCATAGAAATAAATCAATGCATATTCATTTTTTGTTTAAATTTATAATTTATAGTTCCAAAATTCCAACACATCCAGTAATCCGGCATTTTCAGTAATCCGGCATCCTTTCGGCCCCGAACAGGCCGGACTACTGAGATTCTACTGTATCTACAATCTAGAATCTTCCTTTTTTTAACGATCTTAAGTTTTACGTACAATGTTCGGTAGACAAATAAAAGTTGTTGACACTAATATTTGGGTAGGGCTAGGCCTCAGAATAGGTAATTGATAGCGATGTTTAAAAAAATCTGGTGTGAAACACTCACAAGACTTTCTTTCGCCAATGCAAATAATTAACAATATAACCTAACATTAATAACAAAACATTAGAAATAAACAAAAAACTAATCTCAAAAACCATAACCTAATTTTAATCATGAGTGAATGATCCAAAATGAAAATCGACCTCAGTTTGGCTTAAAACAACGGAAAATAACTCTTTCACGCTAAACTAGGCTCTGTAGAGAAATAATCTGTAAATAAAAGTTGTAGATCTTTTAATTTTCTATAAATTTAATGATACACTTTTATCGTAAAATGCATACTAAGGCCGAAATCTTAAAACAATTGATTTTCAAACGTTTTCATGGGGGAAAAACAGAAAATCGCTAATTACCGCTAAACTAAGCGTTATACAACAAAATGTTAGAATAACAGTTGTAGGATTTTAAATTCTCTACATTTTTTTATTACATAAATTTTTGCGTTAAAAAGCATATTAAAGCCGTAATCTTAAAAAAAAATATTTCTTTACGTGAAAACAGCCTCACCAAGAATTTCAGCAAATATGGCGCCTACCCTATCTTGTAGAGCATAAGAAATTTAGTTAACCAGGCGATTTAAAAAAAAAAACGTAGGACCAGTTTTTGTTCTTTGATGGTCGTACTTTGATGGTTGGGGTTCAATTAACCATACTCTCTCAGGAATGGTCGGCCTGAGTTTGTACAAGACTACACCTCATTTACACGTCATAGGCCTACATATCATCTTCATCTCATTGGGTGATGGGGTTGCTTATTGTTCTGAATTGAACAGATTGCAATGTACACACATTAGGGATTTAAAAAAAAAACTTATTTGACAAAAGCACCGGGTTAGTCTACAGGTAAAGTCGTCGCCAACAGCTGATTTTCGGAGACGAAGGTTCCTGGTTGAAATCCTAGTAAAGGTAGTTACTTTTATACGGATTTGATTGCTAGACAGTGGTTGTGGGTGTACTTTGATGGTTGGGGTTCAATTAACCATACTTCTCACTCTGTACAAGACTACACAGTCTCATTTACACGTCATACACATCATCCTAATCTCATTACGTCATGGGGTTGCTTATTATTCTCTATTGAACAGATTGCAACGTACACAAATTAGGGATTAAAAAAAACTTATTTGACAGAAATTATACTCCGGTAACTGAATAGTGAAGAAGTTTTCCGGGAAAATGTTTACTTTTCTACGGAACATTACGAAAGTTAGTAATAGTAGGCCTACTAAAAGAAAGAAAGGTATAAATATTTTAATGCAGAGAACGATTCATAAATATAAATGAACGGCATTAAAAGTTAAAAAAATAGATAAGTGAATAATTTGTTTTAAGCGCATGCGTAATCAATCAGAGAGTGAGAGGGAGAAAGAGCCGTGAGTGAACGTCTGGTCAGTTGTTTTTAATGAGACACACTTAGCTTCATTTCTTTCACCTTTTTTCTTTCACACAGACAAAGTGCATCATTTATATTTATTAATGCTTTATATTAATAATAAAAAAAAGTAAATAAATTTAATACGTCTGACACTGACCTTGGAATTTCTATTTTTTTCTTATTTAGCCTAAATTGAGAGATACGGACTTAACAAATATTCATCCGATAACAATTATCAAATTTCTTTATAAGTAAATATTTGGTCATAAGGTAGGTAATTCGTGAATGAATATATTACCCATAATGCATTGTAAAGTGGTGGGTTTACCAGAGGTAGCCTCTAATTATAGGACTACACAAACGGCAACCCGGCACCCCGCCCCCTCGCATAACATGCTATCCGATTCGTGACTCGTTCAACTACAGCTTTCATACAAGTTGGTCAAAAAATGTAATGAAAACAGTAGCCTACGTTTTCTCGGAAATCTTCAAATTATTTTCAAGTCTGTATTTTCTCAGATTTATATATAGAGGCAAAAACATTCCAGTCAAAAACATTACGCCTTATAGCAAATGCACCTCTTTACGTTAGCAACAAAACCATACATACAGATTTGAAAACACCACTTGTACAAAATTCCATTGAATACCTATACAAACGCTTTCACGACAAGTCACACGAACACGAGAACCCCCTGGTGCGTTCACTTTCCTCCGTCCATTTACCTGATAATCCCCCTAGACGCCTTAAAAGACGCTGGAGTAGAGACCTGCTAATTTGATTTACAAATTTCATTCTTGGGGAGGCAGTGATGAGGGCCCTACCCCTCTCATGCCTATCATGTCATTTACATTATTATCATAATCATCACATTTGCTTGTTGTAACATTTTTCAGTTGTAAATAAAGAATTAAAGAGAAAAAAAATATATAGGCCTATACATAGAGGCGGCAAGCCATAAAGGCTCTAGCCTTCGCTTGCAATCTGTATATTACACAAACGATTTTTCTTCAAATCTAATCTCCTCGAAACTTTGGTTTTCTTTCATTAAACGATTATGAATTTTGGAATTTGCAAGTGCAATATGGCAAGTGGAATATGCAAGCTAACGGGTGTTTCAAAAAGGACGCACTTCGAAATTTAAGGGTTAATAAATTTTCTGCATAGGGAATATTTTTTCCCCCCAAATAACATTTGGTACTACCGTACTCATTGTTGACCCATTGTGTATTACTGACATGTACTAGTGCTATCCCAGTATTCATTTGTGTCTGTAGTGTCTGTATAAGTTCAAACATGGTTTTTTCAAAGGATGAACCTGTTTTTATTATTGAAAGTTATTGCGCATATAAATTTTACGAACGAGTGACAGACGAGTTCCAGTTATAATTTCCCGATTCTGAAGTACCTAATAACACCACAATATCGCGTCCGATTAATAAATTTCATGAGACTGGCGGTGTACAGGATCGGAAAAGCACAGGTCGATCATCAGTGTTAACAAAACAAGTTTTGGACGATGTGAAACAACATTTGACTACCTCACCCGGCAAATCACTTAGAAAGTTATCTTCACAGGCTGGATTATCACTATCTTCCGCTTTAAGGGCTACAAAAAAATTTAATCTGCATCCTTACCGCATCGGTGTCGTTCATGAACCGAAAGAAGTTGACCATGGGAAACGTATACAGTATTGTCGTTGGATACGTTCTCTTGTTAATGACAACAACGGTGTTGAAATATCGGATCTTAAGTGAGGAGCGGGGTGGAGCAGGGTAGTGGGTATCCCATTTATTTATACAGAGTCCGGCAGATTAATCTGACGATTTTGTATTCATCGGTATGTTGGCAACACTGCGAATAGGAAGTTGTTACAGTTGTAGTTGGGGTAGCGCTCGCTAATACTACCATTTTAGCTGCCATCATCAGTTGGTCGTGTGAGCACCGTGCTTTTGTGGTTGAAGCGTATTTCAAAAACAATGATTCTGTTATTGCTACGCAGCGTTTATTTCGTAGACATATTAATTAAAACCGAAACGCGTCTGTTCCAAGTAGGAATACGATATTGCTGTGGGTGAAAAACTTTCGTTTAACATCGTCTGCTTTGAAACTGAAACCAACAGGACGAAAGCGTTGTGTGAGAACTCCTGAAAATATTGAGGCTGTAAGGTTATCTGTGTCGCAGTCTCCACGGCGTTCCGTAGTGAAGCATGCTGTCGCACTAAGAATGTCTGACCGAAGTGTGAGAAGAATCCTTCATGATGACCTTCAGTTCCATTCGTACAAGATGATGTTCGTGTAACAACTTACTGAAAATGAGTACGCGTCTCGCAAAACAGCATGTGAGCTAATTTTCGAAAATTTGTAAGGTTGAATGAGTGCGTGAGGAACAATGGAATACATTTGGATGACATAATTTTCAAATGAAATATTCGAGTGAACTATTGAAATGCTGTAAGTGAAATTGTATAATTTGAATTTTCATTTGACCCATTAAACTTTGTTGTAGCTACTATGAATCGTGCTTTTTTTATTGACCCTCCAAAATCGTCAGATTATTCTGCCGGACCCTGTATATATTGGTTAACTTCTTAAACTGTTTCCTCCATCGAACAATGAATGTTAAAGTGAAACGAGTTTAAGTTGAAAGGATAGGTGGTTGGTTGTACAAGCACAGCGAGTGGGGGTGAGAAGAAAATCAAATTTCAGTCCGCTTCGTTAAGCTCTTCTCGATGGATGGCGGGGCCCCACTCAAATTGCATTCCCGAACACTGATCACCAGAGAACAATCGAGCGGCGATCTCCCTTCCCCTAACCCCTTCCCCTCCCACTCGCCACCCCTTTCACTCCCAACCACCCTCCCGCCACCCACTTTCAACATATCTCACTCGCTCGCGCACACTTAATCATTCTCTCACAAAACACTCTAACACATACACACACACACACACACACACACACACACCCACTATAATGTACCCGTTGGTTTCTCTTATCATTAGGCTACTAGACGTTTAAACCAGCCTTTCGGCTGATCACCTAAACAACAATCTTTTTCTGTATAATTGAATGGCTCAACAAAAAAAAACGTTGCAAGTGACAAAATTTACAAAAGTGAGGCTTCAGTGGAATACTTTCTATAAATTCTCTATTTGATGATAATAGTGAATTCTAAAGGGTAGAATTGTAACTAAAATCTCGGAAATTCTTGAAACAAAATCGTCATACAGTGAAAAATCATTATACAGCTAAGAATCAGATTGTATCTTTCACTTTCTGTAAAAATTTGTTTTTCTGACTTGCAACGTTTTTCCGTTGACCCATTCAATTACATATAAAAATCATAACTGTACGATAGAAATTACGGAAATTATGCAGATTTTTGTTAAGTAATGTTTAGACCAGAATTTCTTTTAATTGAGTTACTTTATGGAAACAATAATTAAGAGTTGGGATATTCAACGAACACAGAAAGCTGAGAAGGCAATGGAAAGTGTGTCTAAAGAAGCAAGACAAGAGAAAAAAAACAGGAAATTATATGAGGAAAAGAACAGTCTGGTGAGGATCAGTATTATGGTGCAAACCAATTTCAGGGTAAGTAAAACTTTACACCTCATTTCCCGCAAATTCACTTTTTTCCATAAAGGTAGACTACAGTTTTCTCATAAAATATTTAACTTGGAAGGATGAAATATCTTGAGTATGTTTCCAAGTATAGGGTGATTCAAAAAGAGCGCCAGTTTTGATATATCAAATTAAGAGATTTATTTTATTGAAAAACTGAAAATAAATACATCAACAAGTTCATCTTACCTTCCGATTTCATTTATGAAAAATGATGTCATGCATGTGTCCTCCTCTACTGCGCTGGCACGCATCAACTCTGTCCATGAAATTGGATATCACTGCACGACAAGTTTCGACTTCCATTTGCCCGATAACCCGTCGAATTAAACCCCACATACGGCAGTTCTGTTTATTAACAAACCCGTTTAAGTGGAAGTGCGCCTCATCACTGAAAATGATTTTGTTTGCGAAGGTGTCATCATCCTGCCGTTTTCTCAATACCCAGTCAACAAACTGTCGTCTCTTCTGGTGGTCTGCCACTTTCAAATGTTGCGTCAACTGAATTTTATACGGGTGATATTGGAGATCGTACCGAAGAATTCTCCGTACAGAAGAACATCGTAAACCCAATTGTTGAGAACGGCGACGTATTGATTTTGCTGGGCTAACAGCCACACTGTCACGACCCAACGCAACGTTCTGCTCAGTTCGGCCAGAACGACGACGTCCAGAAATTTTATGGTCGACTGTTGAACCCGTCTCAAAAAACTTTTTCATGAGCCTGCGAACTGTTGATTCATTCGGTGCTTCATACGTCCTAGAGTACCGCGAAGTCGCCTGACAGTAGCCGCATAACTCTCTCCACTCTGGTAAAATGTTTTGACGATTAACACTCGTTGTGCAATAGTAAACTTCTCCATGGTTAGACACAGACTGCGAGAGTACTACACTGCGAACAAGAGAAACTACAACTGAATCGTCAATCGGAATGTTCTCCGAAATAGAAATGAGGTCTAACAATGTTGCCAACCGATAAACAAAAATTTACCAGCCGTTTAAAAACCGGCGCTCTTTTTGAATCACCCGTTATAATTGTGACATATGGTACTAGAATCATTGCACTATTATTACTAAGTTCGAAATAAAATTTAAAAAAAATTCTACAAAAAATAATTAAATTGTGTTTGCATTTTCCAGAAAAAATTCTCGAAATGGTAACGCTAGGTCTTCATAAATAATTCTAGTACCAGAACATAAAAAGATGTCATAGAAAAGGCACAAAACATTAACGTTCCTAACTCTTAACGTTAGGAAGTTGGTAACGTGCTCGCCTCTCATCATGCGGTCTTGGGTTCGAATCCCATTCAGGCACATCATTTTTTCATACGTTACAAAAAATCATTTCATCATTCACCATCTGCATTAGCAGTAATTGCAGAACAGTCGGACATTAAACCCAAAAAATAAAAAATAAAAAAATAAAAACTCTTAACGGTTTCTTAGCAAGGTGTACCTAAAATGAGGTCAATTTAACATGGGTTAGATAGGAGGTATAGTGGTTCCCTTAATATTGGCTACCTATAGTACATTTGTTTTAGGAAGAAGCTTGTAAGGGGAGGGCGAGTAGGTAGAGTAGGGATAGTTTCAAGGGGCAAGTGTTGTCTCCTTCTCACTTAATGATCATTCCCTCTCTTTCTAACTGTATACTACTGTTACAACTATGAGGTGCTTCCCCCGCCACTAAACAGAACAGCTCAGCGGCACACAGCGTTCGTTGGAGGGAGAGCTTCTAGCTAGAACAAATGACCTATACATGCATAGTATGCCCAAAACGGGCAGGTAAAGTGTTATTTTAATTACACTCTATCTGTTAAGGATAGCACCTTGTAATAATGGTTTTGTGGATTTTAAAATGGAATTTGCCTCGAAATTTAACCTTTAGAGGACCAATACACATTTATAGTGGTCAGTGTATAAGACCAAAAAACTTGTCATGAATCACGCACGAATAAGAAAGGGAAAAGAATAAGAACATTGACCAAATGTACACAAAACTAATATCAAGCGCAAAACGTACTTACCAGTTTGAAACTTGATACATAAACACATATAATTACAACTCACCGCACAACCAACTTGTGATTCACCTTAAGTACATAAACATACAAAAAACACAACAAAGCACAAGTAATACAAAGATTAAAACGTATAAGCCTTAACGAAGCGGGAAGCACATCCGCACATGACACGTTTCAATGTACAAGTGGCCAACAAAGGGAAGAAGAAAGAAGGAAGAGGAAGAAAAAGCAAAGAGGTTTACAAGATAGTGCAACCCCGGTAAAAAATGCCTTAACACTATCTGTTTGGTCCAGGGCTAAAAAAATAGTTCTGTTTCTTATCACATAGTCAGCCACTTATATGACTGAACTATTTAATAAGAGAAGAGGTAGAGGTGTACTATGGACACTAGTCAGAGTTATCTCCTCTGAGAGTAATGAATTTCACTATGCAGCCAGACCCTGTGGTGAATGAAATGAAGGTGTCATTTGCAGGGTGGAGGGCCTGGCATGCTGATAAGCATACTCTTTCAACTCAGTGAGTTGTGGCAATGGTAAACCACCTCACTCCTTGTTTTTACTTAGTAAAACCTCTAGAGGTTCAAACCAGCCTACAGGCTGTTGACCTAAACAACAACAAAGTATTACGCCTAAAATTATGAAACCTCACCCAGGACAGATGACAGTAAAACGATGACGGCGAAAACTTAAAATGTTTGTCATTGTTTTTCGAATACCCTGCAGTTGTATTGTTGTATAACAAGTACGGGTATCGTTTGAATATCTTTCATAGTTGTACTGCACAACAAATGCATGTATTTATGATTTTACATTTTATACTATTAGTCTAACTTGTTTCTTATTTTGTGTTATTCCACGAAAGGCGTAACCTATTTACCACTTTATTAATATTACAATAACTTAACGAAATAGCAGAATAATGGAGAGAGAGAGAGAGAGAGAGAGAAAGAGAGAGAGAGAGAGACATCAACTACACGACGAATCACAGACTGTGTTTAGGTCATCAGCCTGCTTGGCTGGTTTGAACGTGTAGAGGTTTTACTAAGTAAAAACAAGGAGTGAGGTGGTTTACCATTGCCACAACTCACTGAGTTGAAAGAATATGCTTATCAGCATGCCAGGCCCTCCGAAAAGCACTCACTTTCCACCCTGTAAATGACACCTTTACTTCATTCACCACAGGGTCTGGTCTTCAAAGTTTTTTTTACACATTTACAAATGTTCGGTGTGTCCTCCTTGTGCAAACATCTATTCTAAACGATATCCAAACTCGTCCCACACATGTGCAAACGTATCTTTCGTTACTGAGTGCACCGCAGCAGTGATACGGTTCTGCAGGTCGGCCAGAGTTGTTGGTAGAGGCGGGATTAAAACTCTTTCCTTAACGTAACCAAATAAGAAATAGTCAGATGGGGTGAGATCAGGAGATTTCGGTGGCCAGAAGTTTACAGCCAGGTCTTGATTTCCAATCCGTCCGATCCAGCACTGAGGAAGGGTTTCTGCAACTACAGCCGCCCACTTGCGCGCATCTACTACAGGTTAAGAATGTGTAAAAAAACTTTGAAACTTCCTCTTTCCATTGGTATGTGAATTGTTCATTTTGCATTTATACTTAAATAAATATTATGAATTTATTAAGTTGGGTCCATCATTTATAATAACCCTTGTTGTTGTTTAGGTGGTCATCAGCCTCCTGATTGGCTGGTTTGAACCTCTAGAGAGAGGTTTTACTAAGTACAATTAGGAGGAGTGAGGTGGTTTACCATTGCCACAACTCACTCAGTGGAAAAGTACACTTATCAGCATGCCAGGCCCTCTGAAAAGCATATATTTTCCACTCTGCAAATGACACTTTCACTTCATACACCATAGGGTCCGGGTGTATAATGAAATTCATTACTTTCAGACGAGATAACTCTGATTAGTGTCACAATACACCTGTACCTCTTCTGTTCTTAAGTGATTCACTCATTTAATTGGGTGACCATGTGATAAGAAACACAACTATTTATTTTAGCCTTGCAACGAACAGATTGAGTGTAAATAATTTGAAACTCCACCTGTCTGTTATGGGCATAATCACAGACTAACACAACAGAAAAAGAAGTTATTAAACGTCTCCGTGGACCGGTGGTTAAAGTGCTACGCTGCAAAATACAAGATCCCGGTTTCGATTCCCAACCAGGGTCTATAAAATTATTACTCGCGCAAACCCCACCTTCCTTGATTCAGTGTAAGTTCAACGAATTATTCTCAAGTTCCTTCAAACCAGAAAAATGAAGAATAGAATTGGCCCGGCCCGGCCCTTGATCAGCACAATTTATATGAGCTTTTTACTAAAACATTTACTAAATTTAATTCTAATTCTAATTTCACGTCCTAAACACACTAGGCCTACTGTATTCACAACTTAACTGGATGTGAAATTTTTAATTCTAATTTAATTCTAATTTTTAATTCAGATTGAGGCATTTAATTTAGTAGTTATGCATTTTAGAGAAAACGTACGCCTACTATATAATCCAAATTGTAGAACATTTAAAAACTTACGCCATTTATTTCAAACTTACCGTTTGTTCAGCGACAATCACTTGTATTCATGAAAACTGCAAAAAATGAGATTTTCTTTTAAGATTGCATGTTTAGTACTACGCATTTTACGACAAAAATTTAATAATTAAGGTTAGTTAATAGGAAGTACGGAAGATGCCCCACTTTATGTACACGAGAAAACTCGTTAATTTATTTAAAGTCCAGCCTTTCTTAGTTTGCTCCTAATGTAAACAAATAATGACGTCATTGAGCATGCGCATTATAATACAAATGAGTACAAGGTGATTAAAAAGTAATAACAAAATACTTGTAAAAGTATTTAAATACAAAATACTTCTAAAAGTATTTATATAAATGAAATTGTTAGGCCTACATCACATTGTGACTGATGTTTTAAGTAGTTATAATTTAAAAGATAGTTAACTTAATAGGAATACGACATCCATAAAGTGGTGGACCCTAGCGTTCACCCTGTAGTAGTAGCTGGCTTTGGTTTGTTGACAGAAGGAGGAGCAAACTAACAACGGCTTAACTGCAGTTAAGTTAATTCAACTGTTGGTGATTATGGCACGTCATGTGGTCCTCTACGTGCGCTATTATTAGCAACATCATAGCACCTTGCACTGCACTCCTATGCAACTGCAACTGCCGCCATTTGTATTACGTCATTTCCTAATAACTTTAATAATAATTTATTGTAAGTAATTTACCGTTACTAAATACTTCGTGTTTACCCAACTTCTACAAACAATCTTTTCTCAACAGAGGTGTTTCGTTTAAAACGTAAAGTTCTAGTAACTTAACACATTTATTAGATACTAGCAACCCGCGCTCGCTTCGCTTCACACCAGCTAATGTACGCCCCATTAAATTATTTTAAAACCTCTCTCTCTCTCTCTCTCTATATATATATATATATATATATATATATATACAATATTTGTGGTTTTGTTGCTGTGGTAGCAAAGTAAATTGAATCGGTGAGTGGAAAAAGGGTAATATTCCAAAATCCTTATTTTCGAGAAATTAAAAATAAACTGTTTTGTGACTTTGTTTTTGGTTTAATAATAAAATGTTCAATTGGTCATTTGTGGTACTATATTAAAGCTTTTTAAACTTTAGAATTTGTTTTACAATAATCATGGGATTGATTTTTTATTATTAATATGTTGACTATTCACCTTTTTCTAGATTTACTTCAAGTAAATAGGAAAAATTAAGTTGAAAAAACAATATAATGTGTTAATATGCTACAAAACTTTATTTTTATTTCAAAATAATTCACAGTTACATTTTGATAATGATAAGAGAGAAACCAGTGATCCAACTGCTGTTCGCTGTTGAATAGAAGAAGGGTTTTATTCCCTGGAATATTATCCTTTTTCCACCCTACTAAATTTTCAATGTAGCTTAGCTGCTTTTAAAGTGGTGGAGTGTAGCGTGCACCCTGTACTAGCTGGCTTTGGTTTGTTGACAGAAGGAGGAGCCAACTAACAACGGCTCAACTGTACATGTAGGCTATATGTACAACGATGACAGAATAATTTGAAGCAATCAGCAAAATATGACAAGAGTGAAACAGTTATAAGTAATCGGTGTTATAAACAGTGAGAATATATTTTATGTGTGTGTGTGTGTGTGTGTGTGTGTGTGTAGATGTAGCAAGTATTTAATATTTCTATTGGTTTGTCAGATCGGAATACAAATTGATATAAGAAATACAAGAAGTGTGTAAGAGACGTCGGCGGCGGCATCTGTTTAAGTGTCTCAAGTGTCCAGATATCAACAGATGAAGTGAAGAGAAATCCTGTTTTATTATTTTATTAAGTGTACACGCACACCGTCATACGTCATACCATTACATGCCTATTACAAATGGATATCAGACCACATACGCCGTTCTAATTGGATTAACTAATTATCTTTAACTTTTTCATTCCTTTCAAAGCAACTGCATTCAGTTTTTAAACGTTGCAATTTTAATTAGTACAATTAATAAATAATATTATTTGGAAAAGATTTTATGTAGATTCAATCGAGTTCCATCAAATAATGTTCCCATAAGTAAAAATCTGGTGTGAAATACTCACACAACTTTCTTTTGCCAATGTAAATAATTAACAATAAACCTAACATTACTAATAAAACATTAGAAATAAACAAAAAACTAACCGCAATAAATATAACCTTATTTTAATCATGAGAGAAAGACGCAAAATGGCTTAAAAATACAGAAAATCACTCTTTCACGCTAAACTAGCTATGTAGAGAAAAATGCTTTAAATAAATTTGTAGATCTTTTAATTTCATATAAATTTGATTTAAACACTTTTTTGTCGTAAAATGCATACTAAGGCCGAAATCTTAAAAAAATCGATTTTTCACACGTTTTCGTGAGAAAGAAAAACAGAAAATCGCTAATTAGGGCTACCGCTAAACGAAGCGTTATAGAGTACAAAAGAAATGTTATAATTAAAAGTTGTAGAATTTGTAATTTTCTACAACTTTAATTAGGTATATAGTCTACATTTTTGCGCTAAAGTGTATATTAACGCCGCAATCTTAAAAAACAATTTATTTACGTGAAAAACGCCTCACCGAGAATTTCAGCAAACATGGCGCCTACCCTATCTTGTACAGCATATAAAAATTGAGTAAACCAGGCCATTTTTTAAAAAAAACACGTAGGACCAGTTTTTGAGAAAATATAAAAAAGTTAAAAAATTACACGAATAAACTACTACATCTGGTTGACTGATTTTGATGAAAATGTTCGTGTCGCGTCCGGTAGTGGTATGTAACTTAAATTCAAGTTTCAAGTTCGTACGATGTTCCGTTCTTGAGATATTCTGTTCACACACACAGAGCAATAGGTAAAAAGCAGTTGTGTGAGGGTGTCTGTTTAGGTGTATATTCGGGTGTTGAGTATATTTGTTAAAATCGACTTGAAAACAATACTTTCCTTCCTATTTATATGTATTCATATAGGCAAGAGAAAGTAAAGATATAAAACAAGAATGACGAATTTAATATTGTAATAGAATAACAATATTATAATAACAATAACTATAATCAGTTATAGAATGACAATAACAACATTGGCCAGCCCGTGGTGTAGTGGTCAACGCAACTGGCTACTATGCCGGGGTCCCCTGTTCGATTCCCGGTCAGGTCTGACATTTTTTTCATCTGTAAATCTGCACATATCATTACCTACGCACAAGCCCAAGGCTTATGTAGGCATCATCACTCAATAAAAAAAAAATAAAAAATAAGGAAGAGATGGTAACATAACGACTGCTTTATTAAGCGATAAAAATGGACGGACATTGTTGTTTAGTAGTTGTAATGGGAATGTTCGGGTTAAGAACCAACCGCCGGCCGTCGCTAAACTAACATCATCTTTTGTAAGAGAGATTGTGGCAGGGCAGGTGGGCACCTCAAACTGGACCATGAATTAATTAGCTGGACCCGATAAATATAGTTTGGTCATTATCGACGCTGCCAACACAATAACAAAGTCATAATTCAAACTATCGCCAAACGTTTTACCATTTATGATATAGTTCGCTTCACGAAATACGAACCCTATCTTTTTACTATCTCTTGCCTATATGAATATATAGGAAGGAGAGTATTGTTTTCATGTCCCACTCTTCACCCACCACATACACAAACAGACACCCTCAACACACACAATAACTGCTTTTTACCTATTGGTCTGTCTGTGTGTGTGTGTGAACAGAATATCTCAAGAACGGAACATCGTACGAACTTGAAACTTGAAATTTAAGTTACATACCACTACCAGACCCGACACGAGCATTATTTTAAAAGTAAACTAGGCGATTTTTAAAAAAACCGTAGGACCAGTTTTTGAGAAAATCGAAAAAAGTAAAAATATTGCACGAATAAACTGCTACTTCCGGTTGACCGATTTTGATGAAAATGTTTGTGTCGGGTCCGGTAGTGGTACGTAACTTAAGTTTTAAGTTTCAAGTTTGTACGATGTTCCGTTCTTGAGATATTCTGTTCACACACACACACACACACACACACAGACCAATCGCTAAAAACACGTTTTTTTGGGTTCAGGGGGTCTGTTTACGTGTAGATCCGGTGAAAACTCAATTTCGAAAAATCGAAATGAAAACAATACTTTCCTTCCTATATTCCTATTAACCCACCTGGTTGGTCTAGAGGTAAAGTCGTCGCCAAAATCAGCTGTTTAACAGTTGATTTTCGGAGACGAAGGTTCCTGATTGAAATCCTAGTAAAGGTAGTCACTTTTATACGGATTTGAATACTAGACAGTGGTTGTGGGTGTAGTTTGATGGTTGGGGTTCAATTAACCATACTCAGTGAGTGTGTCTGTAGAAGACTACACAGTCTCATTTACACGTCATGCACATCATCCTCATCTCATTGGGTCATCTCATTGCTTATTCTTCTCAATTCAACAGATTGCAAAGTACACACATTAGGGGTTACAAAAAGAAAAAAAAATTATATTCATATAGGCAAGAGACTGCCCATAACAGACAGGTGGAGTGTCAAATTATTTACACTCAATCTGTTCGTTGCAAGGCTAAAATAAATAGTTCTGTTTCTTATCACATGGTCAGTCAATTAAATGACTGAATCATTTAAGAACAGAAGAGGTAGACTTGTAAAAGACACTAATCAGAGTTATCTTCTCTGAAAGTAATGAATTTCATTGTACAGCCAGACCCTGTGGTGAATGAAGTGAAGGTGTCATTTACAGAGTGGAAAATATGTGCTTTTCAGAGGGCCCGGCATGCTGATAAGTGTACTTTTCCACTCAGTGAGGAAGGCAATGGTAAACCACCTCACTCCTCGTTTTACTTAGTAAAACCTCTGTAGGTTCAAACCAGCCTTTCGGCTGTTGACCTAAACAACAACATAGGCAAGAGAAATTAATAAATACATTATTTGTTAATATGCACCTTTTAAAGTGGGTGGCAGTTTAAGGATATCATTTTACAAGTAACACGTTTTCATTAGGATCGTTCATGAAATTACAAAAATTGGTGCAAAACCTTCTAAAACACCACATGGTGTTACCATTTTCGTAACATACCTACCGGTGGTCCCTCGTCATTTACGTTTCGAGAACATTGATAAAGTTTTAACTGAAGAGAAGCTCCGACGATTGTAGTAATTATAACAAACCATTAATAATAATAACAGTAATAAAAAATAGATTTAATCGTTTTATTATGATAGCAATTTATATAATAATCACTATAATATGATAATTTTAGGCTATAGAGAAACGGCACAACACACAACACACAAAACACAAAACACAAATGGTAACACTCATAACACGAACCAATTCTTCTCCCTTTATAATCGAATCCGCTCGCTATTAATATTAAACAAGACACGGTTGAATCATTATGATTATAATTTTTATGGTAGCTCCAGCCTGTCATAAATTTAAATTGTTATTATTTTTATGTTTGTGAATGGGTGTGTTTTTTAACGCGGAATTAAATCACCATAAATAACGCGTGTTGTTAATATCTCTATTAATGCGGACGCTCTGCTGCTGCCCACACCGCACTTCCTCTTTTGCTTAGTCTACCTTTAATAAAGATTGTCCACATTTTTAAGGCATGGGTGATGTGAATAAACATCTGGTGTGAAACACTCACACAACGTTCTCTTGCCAATGCAAATAATTAACAATAATTCTAACATTAGTAATAAAACATTAGAAATAAACACACAAACTAACCTCAATAAACATTAGTGAAATACGCAAAATTAAAATCGACCTCAGTTTGGCTTAAAAATACGGAAAATCGCTCATTCACGCTAAACTCGGCACTGTACAAAAAAATGCTTTAAACAAAAGTTGTAGATCTCTTAATTTTCTATAAATTTTATATTATACACTTTTGTCGTAAACTGCATTCTAAGGTCGAAATCTTAAAAAAAAAAGATTTTTCACACGTTTTCGTGAGAAAAAAACAGAAACTTGCTAATTACCGCTAAACTAAGCGTTATACAAAAAAATGTTTGCAATAAAAGTTGTAGGATTTTAACTTCTCTACAACTGTTATTACGTAACGTTTTGCGCTAAAATGCATATTAAAGCCGCAATCTTAAAAAGAAAATGTTTTTACGTAAAAACAGTCTCACCCAGAATTTCAGCAAACATGGTGCCTACCTTATCTTGTAGAGCATAAAAAAATGAGTAAACCAGTTGATTTTTTAAAAAAATCGTAGGAACAGTTTTTGAGAAAATCGCAAAAAAGTGAAAAATTACACGAATAAACTACTACTTCCGTTTGACCGATTTTGATGAAAATGTTCGTATCGGGTCCGGTAGTGGTATGTAACTTAAGTTTCAAGTTTCAAGTTCGTACGATGTTCCGTTCTTGGGATATTTTGTATACACACACACACACACACACACACACACAGACAAACCAATCGCTAAAAACATGTTTTGTTGGGTTCAGGGGGTCTGATAACGTGTAGATCCATTGAAAACTCGATTTCTAAAATTCGACATGAAAAAAATACTTTTCTTTCTATGTAATCATATATATATAGGCAAAAGAAAGTAAAAATGTAGAAATGTGAAATAAAGGCCATTGTAAAGAAGAAAGCCACAATATTCTGGTCGAGTAATAATATAATTTATAAACAAAACATTTGTACGCCTACAAACCACGTACAGTGGTGAAACAAGAGTTGTAGCAAGCTTACCCTAGTTAGTTAGCACATTTTATCCGCACCTAAGATGTTACAATTCGTCTAATTTCATGTTTTTCGACACAACATTTGGGAAAATTTCCTAGAAAGACGTTTACCTGATTTCTTATCTATCCATGATTTATTGCTTATTAATATCGATTATTTTTGTCCCACTTAATTTTTGCATATAATCTTTCCTAGTATATCTAAATTACGTTAAAAAATGTTGTATTATAACAGGTTCAACGACCTCAAGGTAATATTAATATTAATAATAATAATAAATAAATAATAAAACCGTGACAAATTTCACATCTTCATTCAATTTTAATTTACATTATTAAATTTCAAACAAAATATGTTGGTGGAAAACAGTACTGATTGTACATTAGGCCTAAAATACAAAAAGAAACATGGAGAGAATCGTATGAAATAGTTTATCACATAAATTTTGTAATCTAAAATTTTTTTTTTATTTTTAAAAACAGAAGAAGTGTGCGGGGGGGTACCGTGACACTAATCAAAGTTATCTTCTCCTCTGAAAGTAATGGATTTCATAATACAGTTGGAGTGTGTGGTGAATGAAGTGAAGGTGTCATTTGCAGAGTGGGCCCGGGGCATGCTGATAAGCGTACTTTTCCACTGAGTGAGTTGTAGCAATGGTAAACCACCTCACTCCTCTATCTACTAAGTAAAACTTCTCAACAGGTTCAAACCAGCCTACAGAGTGATCACCTAAACAATAATGTCATAACACTCACACATACACACACACACACACACCCACGTACACGTACACACTGGCACGGGCCAAGATAACGACTAAAGTATGTTTTCAGATCTGAATAATAACGGTAAAGACCTTTGAGCGCATGCGTAGTTACGCCACATAACTCCCTCGGGTATGGCACATCATCTAGTGTCTTTATAAACAGTTGAGCCGTTGTTTACTTTAACTGCCAACAAACGAAAGCCAGCTACTACAGGGTGCACGCTACACTCAACCACTTCATGGATGTCGTATTCCTATTAAGTTAACTATTTTTTAAATTATAACTACTTAAAGTACTAAAAACATCAGTCATGACATGATGTAGGCCTAACAATTTCATTTATAAAAATACTTTTAAAAGTATTTTGTATTTAAATACTTTTGAAAGTATTTAGTTGTTACTTTTTAATCAGCGTGTACACATTTAGATATAATGCGCATGCTCAGTGAGGTCATTATTTGTTTACTGCAGGAGCAAACTAAGAGAGGCTGGAATATATACGTATAGAAATGCAGGGGCAGTAGACGGCTGGTCGACCGGCGTCAACCATTACGCTATTTCGAGTCGGGTGGGGTGGGTGCCATTGACGTCACCGTAGTCATGGTAACCCATCTAACTCTTCACTCGGCCAATACAAGGGCTGTTAAAAACATTAGAAAGCGCTTTAAGCAGATGTACGTTTTTACATGACAATTGTTCATTTTTACTTTCTCTTGCCTATATGAATATAAATGTATAGAAGGGAAGTATTGTTTTCATGTCCCACTCTTCACCCACCATATACACCTAAACAGATCCCCTCACACCCACACACACAACTGCTTTTTACCTATTGCTATGTGTCTGTGTGTGTGAACAGAATATATCAAGAACGGAACATCGTACGAACTTAAAATTTGAAGCTTAAGTTACATACCACTACCGAACCCGACACGAATATTTTCGTCAAATCGGTCAGCCAGAAGTAGTAGTTTATTCGTGTAATTTTTCACTTATTTTGCAATTTTCTCAAACACTGGTTCTACGATTTTTTTAAAAATTGCCTGGTTCACTAAATTTTTTATGCTCAACAAGATAGGGTAGGCGCCATGTTTGCTGAAATTGTTGGTGAGGCTGTTTTCACGTAAAAAAAATTGTTTTTTTAAGATTGCGGCTTTTTATATGCATTTTAGTGCAAAAATAACAAAAGTTGTAGACAATTTAAAATCCTATAACTTTTATTTCAAACATTTTTTTTGTACAACGCTTAGTTTGGCGGTAATTATCGATTTTCTGTTTTTTCTCACGAAAACGTGAAAAATTGATTTTTCTTAAAGATTTCGGCCTTAGTAATAAATATTTGTAATGGTAAACTTTAGTGTATTAATTATTTAATAACCTAGATCCCGATACGGACCTTAGCGATATAAGTGTCACAGTATTGTTACCTACCGCATGCATGAACATTGGCGGTAAAGTCGGTGTAGTTTGCCACCGTTCATTTATTGAGATATTAAAATGATTTAAAGTTTTTGATGACAGTTGGTACGACTGGTTTTTGTAAGGTTAATTGCTTTCTGTTTACGGATTAAGGCAGGAACGCCCTGCAAGTGGATCAATTAATCTATTAACCTAAATTAATTCATTTTATATCATCTATAATAATTTATATGTAATTAAAAATTAATACCATCCGATTAACTACTTGAAAATTGACTTAATTCATTGAGTCGATCGATATCTCCTAGTAGGTGGACAAGTATAAAATATAATTTTACTAGTTTACATGGTAGGCATTTGTCGTGCCTAAATGCAGACGTTGAAAGGTGATAGGGGTAATGACTGATGAAAAAATCTGGTGTGAAACACTCACACAACTTTCTCTTGCCAAGGCAAATAATGATCAAAATAACCTAACATTAGTAATAAAACATTAGAAATAAACAACAAAACTAACCTCTAAAAACGAATCCTTATTTTAATCATGAGTGAAAGACGCAAAAAGAAAATCGACCTCAGTTTGGCTTTAAAATACGGAAAATCACTCTTTCTCGCTAAACTAGGCTCTGTAGAGAAAAATGCTTTAAATAAAAGTTGTAGGCCTAGATCTTTTAATTTCCTATAAATTTTATTAAATACATTTTTATCGTTAAATGCATACTAATACTGAATTCTTAAAAAAATCGATTATTACACGTTTTCGTGAGAAAAAAACAGAAAATCGGTAATTACTGCTAAACTAAGTTATACAAAAAAACTGTTTGAAATAAAAGTTGTAGGATTTTAAATTCTCTACATCTTTAATTGTAAAAATTTTTGCACTAAAATGCATATTAAAGCCGCATTCTTAAAAAAACAATGTTTTACGTGAAAATAGCGTCACCAAGAATTTCAGCAAACATGGCGTCTACCCTATCTTGTAGGGCATAAAAATTTAGTACACCAGGCGATTTTTAAAAAAATCGTAGGACCAGTTATTGAGAAAATCGCAAAAAAGTTAAAAATTACACGAATAAACTACTACTTCCGGTTGACCGATTTTAATGAAAATGTTCGTGTCGGGTCCGGTAGTGGTATGTACCTTAAGTTTTAAGTTTAAAGTTCGTACGATGTTCCGTTCTTCAGATATTCAGTTCACACACAGACCAATATGTAAAAAGCAGTTGTGTGTGTGTGTGGGTGTGAGGGTGTCTGTTTAGGTGTATATGGTGGGTGAAGAGTGGGACATGAAAACAATACTTTCCTTCTCCTATAATATTCATATAGGCAAGAGAAAGGAAAAATCACTTCAACAACTAAGGGGTTTCATTATTATTAAATTAAACTAAAACTTTTTAGTTTACTTTTGATTTGAAAACACCACTGTTCAAAGTTCCATCGAATACCTATACAAACGTTTTCACGGCAAGTGACACGAACACGAGAACCCACTGGTGCGTTCACTTTCCACCTTCCATTTACCTGATAATCCCCCTAGACGCCTTAAAAGACACCGACGGAGAGACCTGCTAATTTGATACAGAAATTTCATTGTTGGGGAGGCACCAATGGAGGCCTTACCCCTCTCATGCCTGTCATCTCATTTACATTATTATCATAATCATCGCATTTGCTTGTTGTAAAATTTTACACTTGTAAATAAAAAATTAAAGGGGAAAAAACTAGGTCGTAAGGGTGAAGGGATGGAGGGAGGGGTAATTGCCCTCAGTGCCCCCTCCCCTGTGAAGATCCGCCCTTAATACAAGAAATATTTAATGGTAGGCTTATATAGGATACAACAATATTTACCAAAAGATGAAATGGTGAAATGGCAGCCTCATTTGAAAAGCTATTAAAGTTAAGAGGTGAACATTAAACATTAACTAGTTAGCCTACTAACTAGTAGGCCCTAAGTATAAAGATAATTTGGTAGGCTTATTGTTTAATATTTATTACAGCCTAATAATTATAATTAGTATAGGCCTACCTGTTTATTGGCCAACCAACTAATCATAAAAACATATAAAATTATCATAAACATAGTTTTTAACATATAATTATTATAAATTATTATAGGCTACAAAAAAATGATTAAAAAATAGTTATACTATCCTAATTACTATCAAATTAAATCGTAAACAATAGTTAATAGTTATTTAAAAACTATCAAATATTAAAGTAGGAAATGAGGAACTAAGTAGGGCTAACGAAATTTTGTTAATGGTCGTATAAATTACAAGAGAAACATGAGTCTGTTCTTCATTTTGCTTTTGATCGTGTTTATTGTGAACACGTTTAAAATGTAAACACAGTTATTAGGTAAATATAAAGATACGATAATAAAACTGGCCACTCCAGCAGCGCTTCGCGCAGCTTCCGTGTCTCGGCGGCCTCAGAGGGGTAGATGGATCAGAATCATTTGATACAAGGTGAATTTCGGCCCCCAAACGGGTTGGGTGAATCACAATATTTTGGTATTTGAAGATATGAAAGTTTTTTTACTTTCTCTTGCCTATATGAATATACTGTATAGGCAAGAGAAAGTATTGTTTTCATGTCGATTTTTAGAAATCGAGTTTTCACCGGATCTATACGTTTTCAGACCCCCTGAACCCAAAAAACATGTTTTTAGCGATTGGTCTGTGTGTGTGTCTGTGTGTGTGTGTGTGTGTGTGTGTGTGTGTGTGTGTGTGTGTGTGTGTGTGTGTGTGTGTGTGTGTGTGTATGTGTGTGTGTGTGTGTGTGTGTGTGTGTGTGTGTGTGTGTGTGTGTGTGTGTGTGTGTGTGTGTGTGTGTGTGTGTGTGTGTGAACAGAATATCTCAAGAACGGAACATCGTACGAACTTGAAACTTGAAACTTAAGTTACATACCACTACCGGACGCGACACGAACATTTTCATCAAAATCGGTCAACCGGAAGTAGTAGTTTATTCGTATAATTTTTCAGTTTTTTGCGATTTTCTCAAAAACTGGTCCTACGATTTTTTTTTAAAATCGCCTATTTTACTCAATTTTTTATTCTCTACAAGATAGGGTAGGCGCCATGTTTGCTGAAATTCTCGGCGAGGCTGTTTTCACGTAAAAACGTTGTTTTTTTAAGATTACGGCTTTAATATAAATTTTAGCGCAAAAACTTATATAATAAAAGTTGTAGAGAATTTAAAAACCTACAACTTCTGTTTTCAACATTTTTTTGTATGACGCTTAGTTTAGCAGTAATTAGCAATTTTCTGATTTTTTCTCACGAAAACGTGTGAAAAATCGATTTTTTTAAGATTTTGGCCTTAGTATGCATTTTACGACAAAAGTGTATATAGTTTAATTTATAGAAAATTAAAAGATCTACAACTTTTATTTAAACATTTTTCTCTACAGAGCCTAGTTTAGCGTGAAATAGTGATTTTCCGTATTTTTAAGCCAGACTGAGGTTGATTTTCATTTTGAGTGTTTCACTCATGATTAAAATAAGGTTATGTTTATTGAGGTTAGTTTTTTGTTTATTTCTAATATTTTATTACTAATGTTAAATTATATTGTAAATTATTTGCATTGGCAAGAGAAAGTTGTGTGAGTGTTTCACACCAGATTTTTTTTGGTAAATCCCTAGTGTGTGTATGTTGCAATCTGTTGAATTGAGAACAATAAGCATCTCTGTGACCCAATGGTATGAGGATGATGTGTATGACGTATAAATGAGACTGTGTAGTCTTGTACAGACACACTCACTGAGTATGGTTAATTGAACCCCAACCATCAAACTACACCCACAACCACTGTCTACCATTCAAATCCGTATAAAAGTAACTATCTTTACTAGGATTCCAACCAGGAACCTTCGTCTCCGAAAATCACCTGTTAAACAGCTGATTTTGGCGACGACTTTACCTCTAGACCAATGAAAGTTAATGATTAAAATTTCAAAATTTCAACTTTGAATGTTGAGGTTTGAATGTATGATACTTTGAGTTTTTCGTTTTCTAATGCGACCTGAAAATTTTCGGGTTACCAAATTTTTATGTAATTTCCTTCGCTAAATAACATGCCGTTAAATGATTATTTGTATTCAGAAAATTTTTAAAAAATTTTGGGGTAGCAATCACCACAGGACCCTGATCTAAACTTAATTAAATTTAAATTCATCGTGGCTCTGGCTCTATGGGTTTGTGTAACGTTTTGTCAATAGCTAATAGTTATTTAAAACTATCAAATATTAAAGTAGGCCTCCGGGCCAGCCCAGTCAGTCAGCTGGTAGAGGGTCGCTATTATTTGTTAAGTAACACCGGTTGGGCAAGCGACTTTGTTTGGTGACCAATTGACAGCCATCCATGAATAAACTCTACTGGGGGTCCCTGTTCAAACTCATGTTCAATCTACGTCGAAAAAAAAATACAGCAAAAAGCAGCGATCAAATTGGGTAGTTGTCAACAATGTAAAGTTCCCGATAACAAATAAAAGCTAAAGAAAAAAAGAAAAAAGAATATTAAAGTAGGAAATGAGGAAGTAGGCCTAATGAAATTTTGTTAATGGTCGTATAAATTACAAAAGAAACATGAGTCTATTCTTCATTTTGTTTTTGATCGTGTTAATATTTATACGTGTTAATATTGTGAACACGTTTATAATTTAAACACGGTAATTAAGTAAATATAAAGCTGTTTAGATAATAAAATTATTAGTTTCATCTACTCGCAACAGACACGTTAAATTATCAAAGCGTAGTCCGTTATTAGCCTATTAAATTGTTGTGTTTTAGACGCACTCATAGTGCGCGGTATCACATAAAAATAGATTTAATTTTCAACCGGTTTACGCGATCTTCAAAATAGAGTTATTCTGCTAATACCGAACGTTTCGTCCGATAAATCCGCGAATAGATGATATGTGTCTCTATTTAAGTAGTCTACTAACGCGAGAGAAGCCGGATCACATAATATCCTGCTTTTTGTAGATGAAAAATCTGGTGTGAAACACTCGCACAACTTTCTCTTGCCAATGCAAATAATTAACAATATAACCTAACATTGTTAATAAACCATTAGAAATAAACAAAAAACTAACTTTAATAACATAACCTAATTTTAATCATGAAAGAAAGACGCAAAATGAAAATCAACCTCAGTTTAGCTTAAAAATACGGAAAATCACTCTTTCACGCTAAACTAAGCTCTGTACAAAAAAAATGCTTTAAATAAAAGTTGTACATCTTTTAATTTGCTACAAATTTTATTACATACACTTTTGTCGTAAAATGCGCACTAAGGCCGAAATCTTTAAAAAATCGATTTTTCACACGGTTTCGTGAGAAAAAACAGAAAATTGCAAATATTACTGCTAAACTAAGCGTTATACAAAACAATGTTTGAAGTAAAAGTTGTAGAATTTTAAATTGTCTACAACTTTTGTTATATTTAATTTTTGCGCTAAAATGCATAGGCTATTAAAGCCGTAATCTTAAGAAAACAATGTTTTTACGTGAAAACATCCTCACCAAAAATTTCAGCAAACATGGCGCCTACCCTATCATGTAGAGAATAAAAAATTTAGTAAACCAGGCGATTTTTAAAAAAATAGTAGGACCAGTTTTTGAAAAAATCGACAAAAGTGAAAAATTACACGAATAAGCTGCTACTTCCGGTTGACCGATTTTGATGAAAATGTTCGTGTCAGGTCTGGTAGTGGTATGTAACTTAAGTTTCAAGTTCGTGCGATGTTCTGTTCTTGAGATATTTTGTGTACACACGCACACACACAGACCAATCGCTAAAAACATGTTTTTAGGGTTCAGGGGGTCTGAAAACGTGTAGATCCGGTGAAAACTGGATTTTTAAAAATCGACATGAAAACAATACTTTTCTTCCTATATAAGTTATTCATATAGGCAAGAGAAAGTAAAAATATGTTCACATAAACGGACGTCGTTAGCGAGTTTCAAAAGCCGATTGGGCCAGCCCAATCGGTCAGCTGGTAGGGTGGCTATGTTAGTTAAGTACCACCGATTGGCGTTGTATGGTGACCATTGACACCCATCCGTGAACAAACTCATCTCTATCCACATGACAAATACACCGAAAAACCACCAATCAAAATCACTGCTTGTCAATACTGTACAGTTCCCGATGATAAATAAAAAAACCTGGTGTGAAACATTCACACAACTTTCTCTTGCCAATGCAAATAATTAACAATAAACCTAACATTAGCAATAAAACATTAGAAATAAACAAAAAACTAACCTCAATAAACATAATCTTATTTTAATCATGAGTGAAAGACGCAAAATGAAATTCGAACTCAGTTTGGCTTAAAAATACGGAAAATCACTCTTTCGCGCTTAACTACTCTGTAGAGAAAAATTCCTATAATTGAAATTTGTAGATCATTTAATTTCCTATAAATTTGATTATATACACTTTTGTCGTAAAATGTAGGCCTATACTAAGGCTGAAATCTTAAAAAAATCGAATTTTCACACGTTTTCGTGAGAATAAAACAGAAAATCGCGAATTACTGCAAAACTAAGAGTTATACAAAAAAAAAAAATGTTTGAAATAGGCTAAAAGTTGTAGGAGTTTAAATTCTCTACCTACATTTTTTATTATATAAACTTTTGCGCTAAAATACATATTAAAGGGGTAATCTTAAAAAAACAATTTTTTGTATGCATTAGGCCTTAGTACTATGCATTTTACGAGAAAAGTGTATATAATCAAGTGTATAGGAAATTAAAATATCTACAACTTTTATTTAGGTAATTTTTCTCTACAGAGCCTAGTTTAGCGTGAAAGAGTGATTTTCCGTATTTTTAAGCCAAACCGAGGTAGATTTCATTATGCGTCTACCACTCATGATTAAAAGGTTATGTTTATTGAGGTTAGTTTTTTTGTTTATTTCTAATGTTTTATTACTGGTTTTAGGTTTATTGGTAATTATTTGAATTGGCAAGAGAAAGTTGTCTGAGTATTTCACACCAGATTTTTTAAATTTGAATGACAAACCCTGATATTCAGTAAAGTGCTGAATAGTTAAGATAAGTTGAAAGAATTGTTTTTACTATCGCAATACTTTTTCAATAGGCTTAAAGTTTAACCCACCATTGGGTTGGTCTAGAGGTACAGTCGTCGCCAAAATCAGCTGCTTAACAGCTGGTTTTCAGAGACGAAGGTTCCTGGTTCAAATCCTAGTAAAGGTAGTTACTTTTGTACGGATTTGAATGGTAGACAGTGGTTGTGGGTATACTTTGATGGTGGGGTTCAATTAACCATACTCCTGTGAGTGTGTGTCTGTATAAGACTACACAGTCTCATTTACACGTCACACACGTCATCCTCATCTGATTGGGTCATCGGGTTGCTTATTGTTCTCAATTGAACAGATTGCAACTTACACATATTAGGAATAAAGTAAAAAAAGGCTTATAGTTTAAATGGAGATAACCGTGTTAGAGAGAACGGGTGATACGTAGGGGTCTAGAATTAATTGGATAAAGAAGAGATTCGGTTTTGACCCGGCCAAGCCAACACCAGTTTCCATTTAAAAACAACAATAGTTAATAGAGATACCTAATGCAGGTTGTCACACATAAAATACTTTACAGCTGGTAATTACAGGGCCACAAATAACTCAACTAAAACAACTATTTAAATAGGCCTATATATTATCATATTTCGGCTACTGATTTAACACACACACACACACACACAGATGAGAGGTGAAAATTATGATAATTTAAATGGAAAAAAATAAATATTTTAACGTGTTTGGCTAGAGGCGGTTGTTGGTTAGGTTATTACGATTCGTGTACGATGAGATGTAGAGAGAGAGAGAGATCGAGTGAGAGAGTGAGAAAGAGAGAGAGAGAGAGAGTGAGTGAGTGAGAAGATGGATCTGGATAACCTAATAGTTTTAGAACATAGTAATTACACACCGTTCTATCCCATCATTACTTTTTATACTATTGTACCACTAGTATAATTCAACTGTGTGTGACTAACACCGGTTGTTCAGTCATTAATATCCAACCTCTCCTTCTATTATCCTTATAAATTTTCAGATAAGTTAGTTAGGCTTACGAAGGGTTCACTCTACAGTCCTTTTTCTTGACAATTTTATTTACAATTATATATTATTTTAAAAATAAAAAAATTTGGTGTGAAACACTCACACAACTTTCTCTTGCCAATGCAAATAATTAACAATAAACCTAACATTAGTAATTAAACATTAGAAATAAACAACAAAACTAACATCATCAACCCACCGGGTTGGTCTAGAGGTAAAGTCGTCGCCAAAATCAGCTGTTTAACAGCTGATTTTCGGAGACGAACGTTGCTGGTTGAAATCCTAGTAAAGGTAGTTACTTTTATACGGATTTGAATGGTAGACAGTGGTTGTGGGTGTAGTTAGATGGTTGGGGTTCAATTAACCATACTCTCTCAGGAATGGTCGGCCTGAGTCTGTACAAGACTACACCTCATTTACACGTCATACGTATATCATCCTCATCTGATTGGGTCATACAGTTGCTTATTGTTCTGAATTGAACAGATTGCAACGTACACACATTAGGAATAATAAACCTTAACCTTATTTTAATCATATATGAAAGACGCATAATGAAAATCGACCTCAGTTTGGCTTAAGAATACGGAAAATCACTCTTACACCCTAAACTAGGCTCTGTAGAAAAAAAATGCTCGAAATAAAAGTTGTAGATCTTTTAATTTGCTATAAATTTTATTATATACAATTTTGTCGTAATATGTGTACATTAAAAAAAATTTAAAAATTAACGTACAACATGTTGTTGTTTAGGTGATGAGCCTGTAGGCTGGTTTGAACCAGTAAAGGTTTTACTAAGTAAAACGAGGAGTGAGGTGATTTACCATTGCCTTCCTCACTGAATGGAAAAGTACGCTTATCAGCATGCCGGGTCCACTCTGAAAAGCACATATTTTCTACCCTGCAAATGACACCTTCACTTCATTCACCACAGGGTCCAACTGTATAATGAAATTTATTACTTTGAGAGGAAGAGATAACTGTGATTAGTGTCACCTAACACACCTCTACCTCTTCTCTTATTAAATGATTCACTCATTTAATTGGCTGACCATATAATAAGAAATATAACTATTTATTTTAGCACTGCAACTAACAGATTGAGTGTAAATAATTTGACGCTCCACCTGCTGTCATGGGCTGTTATGGGCAGAACGTAGACTACAACATATGATTTGTTGTTATTTGCCGAATCGGTAGGACGTTTTACCTTACCGAATGGCGGCTAGCCAAACGACGGACGACGGCGGCTCCATAATTTAGTAGTAGTTCCATTATGGGCAGAACGCGTAGACTACAACATATAATTTGTCGTTATTTGCCGAATCGGTAGGACGTTTTACCTTACCGAATGGCGGCTAGTCAAACGACGGACGACGGCGGCTCCATAATTTAGTAGTAGTTCCATTATGGGCAGAACGTAGACTACAACATATAATTTGTTGTTATTTGCCGAATCGGTAGGACGTTTTACCTTACCGAATGGCGGCTAGCCAAACGACGGACGACGGCGGCTCCATAATTTAGTAGTAGTTCCATTATGGGCAGAACGTAGACTACAACATATAATTTGTTGTTATTTGCCGAATCGGTAGGACGTTTTACCTTACCGAATGGCGGCTAGCCAAACGACGGACGACGGCGGCTCCATAATTTAGTAGTAGTTCCATTATGGGCAGAACGTAGACTACAACATATAATTTGTTGTTATTTGCCGAATCGGTAGGACGTTTTACCTTACCGAATGGCGGCTAGCCAAACGACGGACGACGGCGGCTCCATAATTTAGTAGTAGTTCCATTATGGGCAGAACGTAGACTACAACATATAATTTGTTGTTATTTGCCGAATCGGTAGGACGTTTTACCTTACCGAATGGCGGCTAGTCAAACGACGGACGACGGCGGCTCCATAATTTAGTAGTAGTTCCATTATGGGCAGAACGTAGACTACAACATATAATTTGTTGTTATTTGCCGAATCGGTAGGACGTTTTACCTTACCGAATGGCGGCTAGCCAAACGACGGACGACGGCGGCTCCATAATTTAGTAGTAGTCCCATTATGGGCAGAACGTAGACTACAACATATGATTTGTTGTTATTTGCCGAATCGGTAGGACGTTTTACCTTACCGAATGGCGGCTAGCCAAACGACGGACGACGGCGGCTCCATAATTTAGTAGTAGTTCCATTATGGGCAGAACGTAGACTACAACATATGATTTGTTGTTATTTGCCGAATCGGTAGGACGTTTTACCTTACCGAATGGCGGCTAGTCAAACGACGGACAACGGCGGCTCCATAATTTAGTAGTAGTTCCATTATGGGCAGAACGTAGACTACAACATATAATTTGTTGTTATTTGCCGAATCGGTAGGACGTTTTACCTTACCGGATGGCGGCTAGTCAAACGACGGACGACGGCGGCTCCATAATTTAGTAGTAGTCCCATTATGGGCAGAACGTAGACTACAACATATGATTTGTTGTTATTTGCCGAATCGGTAGGACGTTTTACCTTACCGAATGGCGGCTAGCCAAACGACGGACGACGGCGGCTCCATAATTTAGTAGTAGTTCCATTATGGGCGGAACGTAGACTACAACATATGATTTGTTGTTATTTGCCGAATCGGTAGGACGTTTTACCTTACCGAATGGCGGCTAGCCAAACGACGGACGACGGCGGCTCCATAATTTAGTAGTAGTTCCATTATGGGCAGAACGTAGACTACAACATATAATTAGTTGTTATTTGCCGAATCGGTAGGACGTTTTACCTTACCGAATGGCGGCTAGCCAAACGACGGACGACGGCGGCTTCATAATTTAGTAGTAGTTCCATTATGGGCAGAACGTAGACTACAACATATAATTTGTTGTTATTTGCCGAATCGGTAGGACGTTTTACCTTACCGAATGGCGGCTAGCCAAACGACGGACGACGGCGGCTCCATAATTTAGTAGTAGTTCCATTATGGGCAGAACGTAGACTACAACATATAATTAGTTGTTATTTGCCGAATCGGTAGGACGTTTTACCTTACCGAATGGCGGCTAGCCAAACGACGGACGACGGCGGCTCCATAATTTAGTAGTAGTTCCATTATGGGCAGAACGTAGACTACAACATATAATTTGTTGTTATTTGCCGAATCGGTAGGACGTTTTACCTTACCGAATGGCGGCTAGCCAAACGACGGACGACGGCGGCTCCATAATTTAGTAGTAGTAGGCTAGTAGGCTAGTAGATGTAAGATAACTTACTAGACTATAGGCCTACTTGCTATTTGCACTTTGCTTTTAGATAGATAGGCCTACTCTAGATGATAAGTTAGTCGGACTAATTTCTAATTTATATACAGAGATGGCAACCACATAGGCCTACATGGATCGCACTATTATATTTTATAAATGCATAACGAATTGTATTCAGGTTATTCCTTTTATTTGTCACTGTCTAACAACTACTACGCCTATTCAACATTTTCTATAAATAATATCACAGAAATAATTTTTAAAATAGTTGCGCTATTTCAACACCATGATAAATTAGCACAAAATTTACACAATGCCGCCTACATTTTTTTAGTGCTACGACATCGTCATTGTCATCTCCAAATTCAACACTTTGTGTTTCGGGATGTTGATTCACGGTTCGTCAAGTTTGATTTTGTATTGATATATTTTTTGTTTCTTCACAGTTTGGTCTTTTTCAAACTACTAAGTACTAAGTACTACTTAGTACTAAGTGTCGTTTATGTTTTAATTCTAAGGACATTACTCAGATTTTCTCATATTTGCTTAAAGTTATTGTATTTATTAACTGATTGCAAAAGAAATACTATACTGTTAAAAAAAACCGGGTATAAAGCGGTGGGTCCGGTTTCGATTCCCGATTAAAATCTGGAAACGTAAACAGAGAGTAGGCTAATTATTAACAAACACACTGTGGGCAGAACCTCATGACCGAAACCGAAGCACTGCAATAAATTTGATGGAAAATATAAAATATGTACAGATGAATAGAAAAAAAATAGGTGTGCCGATAAACAAACATTAAGTAAGGAAATGTTTCAATAAGATAAGTGGATTGTTTATTAGTTTGTGGTTTGACAGCAGCCGTGTTGTGTTATCCGAACGCAATCCAAACAAACAACTATGATTTAAACGTTCTTCTCGTTCTGTATGCTAATCAAATAACGCGCTGGAATATTTTAATTTCTTCACTCCGGCAAGAGTAGTGTCTCCATTGAATTGTCCACTAATAAATAAACTCGGTCGAATATCTGAATGCAGATTAACAACCCCAATTAAGATAATTCCCGTCATTGAAACGAATAAATTAATTCAATCAAATATGTGCGACGTAGACGATTGAAAAATATTCGGGCGGAGTTTTATCATTTTAAACTGTTACCTGTAATAAACTAAATAAAGTCCAGCCTCTCTTAATTTGCTCCTAATGTAAACAAATAATGACGTCACTGAGCATGCGCATTATGTAAAAAAATGAGTAGGCCTACACGCTGATTAAAAAGTGACAACAAAATACTTTCAAAAGTATTTAAATAGAAAATACTTTTAAAAGTACTTTTATAAATTGAATTGTTAGGCCTACATCATATCATGACTGATGTTTTAAGTAGTTATAATTTAAAAAAATAGTTAACTTAATAAGAATACGACATCCGTAAAGTGGTTGAGTGTAGCGTGCACCCTTTCGTAGTAGGTGGTTTTTGTTTGTTGACAGAAGGAGGAGCAAACTAACAACGGCTCAACTGTAGAGAGGGCTAAGTAGACATCGTGTTAAGGAGCACCTGGTCGCTCGTCACTCGTTCAATATAATTACACAACTAATCGAATTCGGGAAATTTAGGTGAAAGTAATTGTATTGGGGTTTTGCGTTGGGAAGAAAGCATGGCGTCTAACAAGTTATGGATTAAGTGTATGAGGTGCAAGTTTCTTATTAGTGTAATAATTTTTGTGCGTTGAAATGAGTTAATTTTGCGGTGGAGGTGAATATAAGAGGGTGGTAGAAAGGTGTTAAAAGTTGGAAACGGCAGCTCTTTTCATTTTTGTTGATTTTTATAGTTTTCAGTAGTTGGCCTTTAATTTTTTTTTTAGGAAGAAATATTAGGGGTTAGATGAAATCGTGAAACGGTAGAGTTAAAGAAGAAGGTTGACCTCGGAGGTGAGCATTCACATTAAATCAACACCTTTTCCTCCCTCCCTCAATCCCACCTCTACCCTGTTTCAAGGGGGTCTACATACAAACAAACTTGTTAAGCTGTAAATTAGTGTAATTATTTTTGTGCTTGAAATTCGGTTATCCTTTTTTATTAAATCCTGGATAAAAATTTTACTCTCATCCTCAAAAACGAAGGCGGGAGTTGATAATTAACCATTATATTATACCTATTATTTATTTTACTGAGTGATGATGCCTATATAAGCCTTGGGCTTGTGCGTAGGTAATGATATGTGCAGATTTACAGATGAACAAAATGCCAGACCTGACCGGGAATCAAACCCGGGACCCAATTATTTTCAGGTATAACTCGGGTGCAGGCTACTATTTCATTAATTCTTACGAAATTGAAGGAAAACGCTCTGGGTATGGTATAGGTTGTTACGTTTGTCGTAATGAAATTAAAGCAGTCGCGCATGCGCACTGATGTTTTCCCCCTTTACCCCTGGTTGCAATCAAGGGCAAACTCCATGGGTGACTCAAGTGATTATAAAAGAGGCTAAAGTTGGAAAAGAGGTTTGCACATCGGAGATCGCGGTGTCCAATGAGAATGCAGGACACGGTTTACCGTTCGTCCCGGTTTGTTCATAATTTTAACGTTCATTAAAGTCTGTTCAACGGAAACTCAGTTGTAAACGTATAAATGATAGGTAGGCTACATTGTCATGTAAATCATTTTGCCGAGATTCAATTGAAACGGACGGTTTTAAAAATAATATTCACTTACGACAGTCGTCCGCCTATTCAATTGTCGGTCGATCCTTAACATTTTTTTCATTTCATTTCAAACGAGCAAACTAAACGGTTTCCGATCGCAAATAAAACAAGAAAATCGTAAAAGTTTCTCCCTTCACATAACCGTACCGTCCATCGTAAAAACTTGTAATTACAATAAACAATGTTTATAATTACTCAAAGTTGTTTCCTTTGATGGCGTTCTTTTAATTTATGCTCAGTTAAAGGCCTAATGGTGTACCAAATTCAATGAATCTTTCACGCCAAATAACAGTAGACTACGCCTATACGTTTATCACCGACCTAAGAAAAAAAAATCTGGTGTGAAACACTCACACAACTTTCTCTTGCCAATGCAAATAATTAGCATTACACCCTAACATTAGTAATAAAACATTAGAAATAAACAAAAAAATTACCTCTAAAAATATATAACCTTATTTTAATCATGGCTGAAAGACGCTAAATGAAAATCTAACTCAGTTCGGCTTAAAAATACGGAAAATCACTCTTTCACGCTAAACTAGGCTCTGTAGAGAAAAATACTCGAAATAAAAGTTGTAGATCTTTTTATTTCCTATAAAATTAATTATATACACTTTTGTCGTAAAATGCATTCTAAGGCCGAAATCTTAACAAAATAGATTTTTCACACGTTTTCGTGAGAAAAAAACAGAAAATCGCTAATTACTGCTAAACTAAGCGTTATACAAAAAAATGTTTAAATAAAAGTTGTAGGATTTTAAATTCTCTACAACTTTTATTACATAAATTGTTGCGGTAAAATGCATATCAAAGCCGCAATCTTAAAGAAACAATTTTTTTACGTAAAAACAGCCTCATTAAGAATTCCAGCAAACATGGCGCCTACCTTATCTTGTAGAGCATAAAAAATTCAGTAAACCAGGCGATTTAAAAAAAAATTGTTGGACCAGTTTTTGAGAAAATCACAAAAAAGTGAAAAATTACACGAATAAACTACTACTTCCGGTTGATAGATTTTAATGAAAATGTTCGTGTCGTGTCCGGTAGTGGTATGTAACTTAAGTTTCAAGTTTCAAGTTTGTACGTTGTTCCGTTCTTGAGATATTCTGTTCACACACATAGCAATAGGTAAAAAGCAGTTGTGTGTGTGTGGGTGTGAGGGTGTCTGTTTAGGTGTATATTTGGGTGTTGAGTGGGACATGAAAACAATACTTTCCTTCCTATATATTCATACAGGCAAGAGAAAGTAACAAACAAATTTTTATTCTGACAGCATAGCCTCTCGAATTTCAGCAGCCATGCCGCTTACCTTACATTGCAGAGCCCAAAATATTTCGTAAATAAGTCAACTTAAACAAAACCGTAAAAGCCGTTTTTGAGAACTTTAAAAAAAGTGAAAAATTTCACCGACAAACTGCTAGGCCTACTTTCGGTTAATCGATTTCTATGAATGTGTTGGTGTCAGTTTCCTCGCCTCTACCTAACGTAAGTGCCACGTTTCAAATTCGTACACTATAACTGTACCCACCGGGTTGGTCTAGAGGTAAAGTCGTCGCCGTGAGTCAGCTGTTTAACAGCTGATTTTCGGAGAAAGAAGGTTCCTGGTTGAAATGCTAGTGAAGGTAGTTACTTTTATACGGATTTGAATGGTAGAGAGTGGTTGTGGGTGTAGTTAGATGGTAACCATACTCAGTGAGTGTGTCTCTAGAAGACCACACCACCTCATTTACACCTCCCTCATACATATCATCCTCATCTCATTGCTTATTGTTCTCAATTAAACAGATTGCAATGCACACACATTAGGAATTAAAAAAAAAGAAGAAAATTATAACTGTCCTGAGATATTTTGTCCCCCCCCCACACAAAAACAAATCGGTAAACACGTGATTTTTGGGTTCAGGGGCCTGAAAACTCTATTTTAAAAATCAACATGGATATAAAACTTTCCTTCCCTAAATTTCAATTAGGGGAAGGAGATAAAGTAAAAAAATAAATTCAGTTTACAAGAATTCAGTTTTTAGTTTTGCCGGCCGTTTTAGCGTAGTTGGTAACGTGCTCGCCTTTCATCATGTGGTCCTGGGTTCGAATCCCACTCAGGCACGACATATTTTCATACGTTACAAAAAAAATCATTTCACCCTCCATTGTAAACAGTTACACCCCAACGCCGACGCTAATGACCACAGCACTTGATGCCACGTTAAAGAAATATTTTTTTTTGAATTCCTAATGTGTGTGCATTGCAATCTGTTGAATTGAGAACAATAAGCAATGAGATGAGGATGATGTGTATGAGGGAGGTGTAAATGAGGTGGTGTGGTCTTCTAGAGACACACTCACAGAGTATGGTTACCATCTAACTACACCCGCAACCACTCTCTACCATTCAAATACAAATAAAAGTAACTGCCTTTACTAGCATTTCAACCAGCAACCTTCACCTCCAACAATCAGCTGTTAAACAGCTGAGTCACGACGACCACTTCACCTCTACACCTCTAGACCAACCCGGTGAGTAAAATAAATATATAACAAAATCTGGTGTGAAACACTCACACAACTTTCTCTTGCCAATGCAAATAATTAACAATAAACCTAACATTATTAATAAAATATTAGAAATAAACAAAAAACTAACCTCAAAAACATAACCTTATTTTAATCATGAGTGAATGATGCAAAATGAAAATCAACCTCAGTTTGGCTTAGAAATACGGAAAATCACTCTTTCTCTCTAAACTAGGCTCTGTAGAGAAAAATGCTTTAAATAAAAGTTGTAGATCTTTTAATTTTCTATAAATTAAATTATATACACTTTTGTCGTAAAATGCATACTAAGGCCGAAATCTTAAAAAAATCAATTTTTCACACATTTTCGTGAGAAAAAAAACTGAAAATCGCAAATTACCGCTAAACTAAGCGTTATACAAAAAATTGTTTGAAATAAAAGTTGTAGAATTTTTAATTCTCTACAACTTTTATTATATAAGTTTTTGCGCTAAAATTTATATTAAAGCCGTAATCTTAAAAAAACAACGTTTTACGTGAAAACAGCCTCACCGAGAATTTCAGCAAACATGGCGCCTACCCTATCTTGTAGAGAATAAAAAATTGAGTAAAATAGGCGATTTTAAAAAAAATCGTAGGACCAGTTTTTGAGAAAATCGCAAAAAAGTGAAAAATTACACGAATAAACTACCACTTCCGGTTGACCGATTTTGATGAAAATGTTCGTGTCGAGTCCGGTAGTGGTACGTAACTTAAGTTTCAAATTTGAAGTTCGTACGATGTTCCGTTCTTGAGATATTCTGTTCCCACACACACAGAGACCAATCGCTAAAAACATGTTTGTGTGGGTTCAGGGGGTCTGAAAACGTATAGATCCGGTGAAAACTCGATTTCGAAAAATCGACATGAAAACAATACTTTCCTTCCTATATATTCATATAGGCAAGAGAAAGGAAAAAGAAAAAAAAATTAAGTTTTGGATGGATTCTTAACCAGTCATTTAAATTACTACGTATAAAATACATACAAGTTTTTTTTGATTTATTTTATTTAATATGTAGAAGAAGATGAAGAATGAAAAAAGGATGGAATGAAGTGAAGGTGGTTGGTTGTATGTGGGAAATATTTGTTAATTTGTTTGGATAACACGACCTTTAAACGTAATCTAAAATGTTAAATGCTTAACAAGAATATATAATATAAAAATAATGAAGATATTAATCGTTTATTGTCAACACGCAGCTATTTGGTATTTGGAGGGTTCCTTAATTGGATCATCATTCTAATCCCCCCCCACCCCGCCACTCCAACTGTGTCTTTATTTTGTGCACCACCTCACCTCTCACTGAAATTATTTCTTTTATTTTGTATGGGAACCACTTGACACAACTATCTACAACAGACAATTGTTGGGTTGTCCTTTTAAATGTTCATATATAGACAGAGTGTCTTACGAGTAAACGACAAACTTCTAAAGTGGTTTTCTCTCATCAAAATAATGAAAAAAGTTTATAACCCACCATTGGATTAATCTAAAGGTAAAGTGGTCGCCGCCGCCGCCGCCGCCGCTAGTCAGTCACTTGTGTAACAGCTGATTTCACTGGTCTGCAACATAAAAGAAAACTTTTTCCCCTTGGACTTTGATGGGTGATTGTAATGTATCTTGACCCCCTGAATCCAAATCTGACTTCCGTTTCTCTCCATCACCCACCGTTTTTGAGGGGCGCTCCCTCCCTGAAATTCTTGAAAAAACACCAAAAAGTGGTAAGGGGCGGGGGAGGTTACTCCATCCTCCAAAGGAAATGTTGTCTCAGTACATGCACATTATATGCATGGAGACCGAATGGGGAGGGGAAGGGGAGGTTAGTTTAGAGGCGTAGCAAGTGATAAGCTTAGCGACGATGAAACATTTTCAGTACATTTTTTTACGCCCAGAACCTCATCTTGTCACACAAGAGGAGCTTAACGATCTCGTCCGGGATTTAAATCTTCCAAAAAATAAACCCCAACTGCTCTGATCTCGGATTCAGTAACAGAAACTCCTGGAAAAAGAAGTGAAAATTTTTGTTTATAGATCCCGGCAAGCTACGTGTAAACAATTTTTTTCGGAGGACTGCGACTCAGTGTACTGCAATAATGTAAATGGATTAGTTATTGAACTTAAAATGCCAGATGATCCAAAAAATTGGCACTTTTTCATCGGCTCATTTAAAACCAGTTTAAAAGCTGTTCTGTTGGTAAATGGTGATGATTTGCCCTCAGTTCCGGTTGCATACGCGGTCAACATGAAGGAGACATACAAAAATATCAGGTGTATCCTTGAAAAATTGGTTACAAAGATCATCCCTGGAAACTCTGTGCTGATTTTAAGGTTGTGACTTTACTTACAGGACTTCAATGGGGATACACTAAACACTGTTGCCTTCTGTGTGAGTGAGATAGTCGAGCCAGCAATAAACATTATACCGTTCGAAATTGGTTCTTGCGCGAAAGTTTAGTTCCCGGTTAAAAAAATGTTACCAATGAGCCTTTGGTCCCAAGTGAAAATATATTTTTGTCTCCTTTGCATATCAAACTCGGTTTGATTAAACAGCTTGTGAAAGCTATCGATAAAACAGGAGACGGTTTTCAGTATTTGAAGAACAAATTTCCAGGTTTGAGTGAAACAAAAATGAAAAAGGGAATTTTGGTCGGACTATTACAGTCGGATCTATTAGAGAGCTTTTTACTGATTTAGTGTTGTCAATCACTTAAATCGAAAAGAAGAAAGAGATTGGGCGACATTTAAGGACGTGTGTGAAAATCTTTTAGGAAATAACAAAAGAGAAAATTATCTTGATCACATTGCTATCTGCATACGAGTCGATGGGTCGCAACATGTCAATAAAATTGCACAATTTACACGCGTATTTGGCCTTTTTCCCAGAAAACTTGGGAGCAGTTTCCAATGAACAGGGAGAAAGGTTTCATCAAGACAGTGCACGCTTCGAAAAACGGTTCTCTGGGAAGTGGAACTGAAGTATGTTAGCAGACTACTGCTGGTCACTCATGCGTGAACTCCCAGAGATTAGTACAAGAGAAAAGCTACCTCCAAGGAAAACCACTCTCTTCAAGTATGTGTATCCGATGACAAGTATCTTGAACCATAAACATTGTAAGTAAAAAAAAGCAAAAAATGTATAGATACATCAATACTCTGTTATTGTACTCTTTCAGTGTTAGGTAGGCTTTAAAGAACCATAAAAACTTGATAAAACTGCACAATATCATATCACACCAAACTACACCAGACTGATAAAAAGTTGAAATTTCCTGAAAAAGGGGGAGTGGCCCACCCCCTAAAAATGGTGGGTGATGGAGCAAAACGGGGGTCAGATTCGGATTCAGGAGCTCAAAATACATAAAGATCACCTATTAAAGTTCAAGGGGAATTTTTTATGCAGACCAGTGTTTTCGGAGACGAAGGTTCCCGGTTGAAATCCTAGTAAAGGTAGTTACTTTTAAATGGATTTGAATGCTAGACAGTGGTTGCCGTTGTACTTTGATGGTTAGGGTTCGATTAACCATACTCTCTCAGGTATGGTCGGCCTGAGTCTGTACAAGACTACACGTCATACACATCATCCTCATCTCATTCGGTCATCTCGTTGCTTATTGTTCTCAATTGAACAGATTGCAACGTACACACATTGGGAATTAAAAAAAAAAAAGTTATGTAAACATGGGTCCAGAAACGTTTCGTTAGCGAGTTACGGCAAGCGAAAGATTTCGCCTGGGTTCTGAACATACGCCTAAATATAGTTATCCTAGAGGTCTAGGAACCTAATTTTATTAGTAGATTTGGTGGTTTCTTATGTATTTTGATCCGAAATATTGAATAAAACAAGTTCCAGAACCATATTTCCAGTAGTTTTTGTAATATTCAATGAAAAACGGACAAATCTGTTCATAAAAATGGGGTTTTTTTTTAGGTTTGAAAAACAATAACTGTGTTAAATGGCTAATAAATGTGTAAATTTATTTAGCAAATTTTTTAGAAATTTTAATTCTGAAGAGAATGATGTAAATAGGCCAATAATAAGCAAACACAAAGCTTAAAAAATTTATGTTTAATTAAATCAACACATACGAAAAATAAGACTGAAAATTTATTTGCGGTTTATTTGCGAATACAATATTCAGTCAATTAAATAATTACAAAAATTTACATAATAAAACATTGTAGGTTGAGAAACAAGATTTTTAAAATACAGCATCGATTAAATTGATATTAGTTTATTGAAAATCGAGAATTAGCAATATTGCTGCAAAAACAATTGAATCCTAAGTTAGTTATTGTACAGCCGTCCGACAATAGAGTTGTCGCAGTAACTAGTCTATGATCTTTGGTTTGTGCAGTGTGTGTGTATTTGTGTATCATTGTGTTATTTGTACTTCATTCGTGTAAAGTCCAGCCTTTCTTAGTTTGCTCCTAATGTTAACAAATAATGACGTCACTAAGCACGCGCATTATATAAAAATCTGGTGTGAAACACTCACATAACTTTCTCTTGCCAGTGCAAATAATTAACAATAAACCTAACATTAGTAGTTAATAAAACATAAAAAATCTGGTGTGAAACACTCACACAACTTTCTCTTGCCAATGCAAATAATTAACAATAAACCTAACATTAATAATAAAATATTAGAAATAAACAAAAACTAACCTCAAAAACATAACCTTATTTTAATCATGAGTGAATGATGCAAAATGAAAATCAACCTCAGTTTGGCTTAGAAATACGGAAAATCACTCTTTCTCTCTAAACTAGGCTCTGCAGAGAAAAATGCTTTAAATAAAAGTTGTAGATCTTATAATTTTCTATAAATTAAATTATATACACTTTTGTCGTAAAATGCATACTAAGGCCGAAATCTTAAAAAAATCAATTTTTCACACATTTTCGTAGGAAAAAAACAGAAAATCGCAAATTACCGCTAAACTAAGCGTTATACAAAAACTTGTTAGAAATAAAAGTTGTAGAATTTTTAATTTTCTACAACTTTTATTATATAAAGTTTTGCGCTAAAATGCATATTAAAGCTGTAATCTTAAAAAAACGTTTTTACGTGAAAACAGCCTCACCCAGAATTTCAGCAAACATGACGCCTATCCTACCTTGTAGAGAATAAAAAATTGAGTAAACCAGGCGATTTTAAAAAAAATCGTAGGACCAGTTTTTGAGAAAATCGCAAAAAAGTGAAAAATTACACAAATAAACTACCACTTCCGGTTGACCGATTTTGATGAAAATGTTCGTGTCGAGTCCGGTAGTGGTACGTAACTTAAGTTTCAAGTTTCAAGTTCGTACGATGTTCCGTTCTTGAGAAATTCTGTTCACACACACACACACACACAGGCCAATCGCTAAAAACATGTTTTTTGGGTTCAGGGGGTCTGAAAACGTATAGATCCGGTGAAAACTCGATTTCGAAAAATCGACATGGAAACAATAGGCCTACTTTCCTTCCTATATATTCATATAGGCAAGAGAAAGTAAAAATCTGGTGTGAAACACTCACACAACTTTCTCTTGCCAATATAAATAATTAACAATAAACCTAACATTAGAAATAAACAAAAAACTAACCTCAATAAACATAACCTTATTTTAATCATGACTGAAAGACACAAAATGAAAATCAAACTCAGTTTGGTTTAAAAATACGGAAAATCACTCTTTCTCTCTAAACTAGGCTCTGTAGAGAAAAATGCTCTTAATAAAAGTTGTAGATCTTTTAAATTTTTATATATTTTACACTTTTGTCGTAAAATACATACTAAGGCCGAAATCTTAAAAAAATCGATTTTTCACACGTTTTCGTGAGAAAAAAAACAGAAAATCGCTAATTACCGCTAAACTAAGCGTTTTACAAAAAAATGCTTGAAATAAAAGTTGTAGGTTTTCAAATTCTCTACAACATTTATTATATAACATTTTGCGCTAAAATGCATATTAAAGCCGCAATCTTAAAAATAAAATGTTTTTACGTGAAAACAGTTTTACCCAGAATTTCAGCAAACATGGCGCCTACCCTATCTTGTAGTGAATAAAAAGTTTAGTAAATGAGGCGATTTTTAAAACAATCGTAGGACCAGTTTTTGAGAAAATCACAAAAAAGTGAAAAATTACACGAATAAACTACTACTTCCGGTTGACCGATTTTGATGAAAATGTTCGTGTCGCGTCCGGTAGTGGTATGTAACTTAAGTTTCAAGTTCGTACGATGTTCCGTTTTTGAGATATTTTGTATACACACACGCACACACAGACCAATCGTTAAAAACATGTTTTTTGGGTTCAGGAGCTCTGAAAACGTATAGATCCGGTGAAAACTCGATTTCGAAAAATCGACATGAAAACAATACTTTCCTTCCTATATAGCCTATTCATATAGGCAAGAGAAAGTAAAAATGTGTACACGCTGATTAAAAAGTAACAACAAAATACTTTCAAAAGTATTTAAATACAAAAAATACTTTTAAAAGTATTTTTATAAATGAAATTGTTAAGCTTACATCATATAATGACTGATGTTTTTAGTACTTTAAGTAGTTATACGTAATATAAAAGATAGTTAACTTAATAGGAGGAATAGGATAGTTGTAAAGTGGTGGACTCTAGTGTGCACCCTCTAGTAGGTGGCTTTTGTTTGTTGACAGACACTAGGAGGAGGAGGAGGAGGAGCTAACTAACAACGGCTCAACTATAGCTACATTGGTGTAGGCATAGCCTTTAGATCAGTTGGTGAATGCATCCGAATGGTTGCACTTATAATCGGCCTTTGTTTGTTTAACAGTTGTTTTGATGAACGTGACGTGACGTGACGTGACGTGACTAATGGTTTTTCTGGTCACATACTAAGTTAGTACTAAAGTCTAGTTAAGCCTAATTAGATATGATTTATGGCCGTTTAATCAGTTCTATTGGCCGTCACCTGAGGAGATACGCGTACATTCACTTATCTCTATGAGTCTAATTGTAATTGCATGATCATACACTCATTTTATGTGTCCCTACCACGTAGGCTACCCCACATAAAATATTATTTATTCGTTTTACAGTTAAAAGCTGAATGTTAGGCTAATAGTTGACATTACACCTATAGGCCTACGCGTACATTTCTTTGTTAAAATTCTGTTTGTGGTGATCTATTTTTACTTTCTCAACCGGAAGTAGTAGTTTATTCGTGTAATTCTTCACTTATTTGCGATTTTCTCAAAAACTGGTTCTACGATTTTTTTTAAAAATCGCCTCATTTACTAAATTTTTTATATGGTCTATAAGATAGGGTAGGCGCCATGTTTGCTGAAATTCTTGGTGAGGCTCTTTCACGTAAAAAAAATTGTTTTCTTAACATTACGGCTTTAATATGAATTTTAGCGCAAAAATGTATATAATAAAAGTAGTAGAGAATTTAAAACCCTACATCTTTTATATCAAACATTTTTTTTTGTATAACACTTAGTTTAGCGGTAATTAGCGATTTTCTGTTTTTCTCACGACAACGTGTAAAATCGATTTTATTAAGATTTCGGCCTTAGTATGCATTTTACGACAAAAGTGTAATAATCAAATTTATAGGAAATTAAACGATCTACAACTTTTATTTATAGAATTGTTCTCTACGGAGCCTAGTTTAGCGTGAAAGAGTGATTTTCCGTATTTTTAAGCCAAACTGAGGTTGATTTTCATTTTGCGTTTTTAATTCATGATTAAAATTAGGTTATGTTTATCGAGAATAGTTTTTTGTTTATTTCTAATGTTACTTTATATAGTTAATTATTTGCATTGGCAAAAGAAGATATCTTGAGATATTTTGAACACACACGCACGCACGCGCGCGTGCACACACATACACAGAGACCAATCGCTAAGAACATGTTGTTGTGAGGGTTGAGGGGGTCTGTTTAGGTGTATATTCGGGTAAAGAGTGTATTTGTTAAAATCGACATGAAAACAGTACTGTGACAATATCGAAACAAGGTGTGGTTCTCGAAATTTCTAGTAGGATTCACTCATAAAAATAGTAAAGATAGGATAATAGGACAATAGAAAAAGTAACAATGGGGTGGCTATTAAAGGGATATCTATTCATAAGAATTATTTAATAGGACTGCGCTATTGTATATGATAAAATGTCGGGTATTGTTGTACAACTATTTGTGAAACGGACCCGTAACAACTTTTATTCTATTTACAATAAGACCTAATGTTGACTAGTGTACAATAGATTTTTCTAGCACTCATTTATAAAGGGTTATTTTTGTACTTTATTATTTGCTAGGAGTTTCTCTGCTTTGCTAGAATTATCTTTTTGAATGAGTATATAAAGAAACCCCCGAGCGCGGTCAGCAGTGAGTTAGTATTCGTTTGATCTTCGACGAGCGATTATCGGGGTGTTATACAGGTTAACGATTCCGAGCATTGTGTTAATCAACGATTGTTATACTGTCATTGTTTGTGTGTGTATATTTGAAAAGTTATTGTGTATCTGTGTTAAATTCAGTTTTTGTGTATTCAGTCTCATTTGTATGTGTAGTCTATAAAATTGTACCGAATTTACTGGGCACCTGGAGTTGTTTATTTTTTGAGTCTATTAAAGTATAAACAAACTCCAGCTGATTATTATTTAAAAATTATTTAAAATTATTTCACATTGACAAAATTATTTTAATAAAGAGTTATTTATTCGAGTTGCTAGGCGACTAGAGAAGAACAAGATAAATTTTGTATAAAATATATTTCAGTGAGGGGCAAGATCGCGAACTGAATAGGTAGGCGTCCCTCATTCATGCATTAAAAGTGGTTTTTCTAAAATGATATACTCAATTAAATTGTTTTATTTCTATTTTATGTATATATTTTGAGAAAGTTATTTCAGATTTACTAATAGATTGATAATACGATGAATAGATTCATAACTTGATTGAGATTTAGTTGATTGCTGTTTATGTAAACAGACTGTTGTTATTTGGTTCGTTTACTATTTTTATGCAGTTTAAAACTATTTTAGTTTTATTTTTATGAAGGAATATTTAAAGTATACCACAAATTTGGCAACCCTAATCGTGGGGATGAATTCACGAATTAATAAATAGATTTATTCATAAATATGTCTGAAGGTAATCTCAGGAAATTGATAGATCTTCGCGTAGTGGATTTGAGATTGGAACTCGAAAAACGTAACAGACAAAGTAAAGGTGTGAAAGCTGTACTAATGGAACGATTGCAAAAGGCTCTACAGGAGGAAGGCCACGATCCTGATTCATATACATTTGAGATGGCTGCGCCCACAACAGAAGAGGAGATGACTGCGAATACAGGAGGAAGAGGAGCTGATGGGGTTAAAGGAAGTGACTACTCGGAGGACGAAGGTGAAGATGGAGCTGACGAGGGCGAGGACGAGGTAGAATGGCCAATACAGAGGAAAGGTTTGGTGCAGAAACCAGGTGATATTAGTTTTAGTCAAGATATTGATACAGGAAGTGTTAGGCTAAAGTCAGATGATAACATGCAGCTTATTTTGAACCTGTTGCAAGAGCAGGCTAGGAGATCTGAAGAGCAAGCTAGGAGACTTGAAGATAATATGAGTAAACTCGGTAGGGATTTAAGTAATAGAATAGATGACTTGGAGCAAGGTATTGAGAAAAAGATGGATGATAAATTGAATATTTTACATATAAAAATTGCAGAACAGGATAGAAAATTAGGTAATTTAGAGTCTGAGATAAAGGGAGTAGAAAATAATTTGGTTTTAGAGGTTAATAAGTGTAAGAATAATATAAGCATGTTAAATGAGAAGCATGACAAGGGTGTGAAAGATCTTAAAAAGAAAAAAAACATAAAAGAAATGAAAGAAGAGATTAAACAGCGTAATATAAAGATAATAAAAAATATAAGAAAAAGTTTAGAAGAAGTTAACAAAAATACTAAACCAATACAAAAAGAAGTACCAAATATTATAACAGATAGTAATGACAATAAGAATAATGATAAAAATGTGAGAGAAAAACAAATATTTGAGGTTATATCAACAAAAAATTATTTGGATGATGGTTTGAAAGAATTAAGAAATCAAGAAACAATAGATGGTCAAGTAATCACGGATCTTTCATTGGAAAAAGGAATTCAATCTGATTCAACAGAAAATAGCAAGAAATATTTAAAATTAATAAACAAGAAAAAAGTGATTTCACAGTTTATGAAAAAATTAATCTATGAAGGTATGAATGTTATAAATAAATATGATAAACATAGTGACTGGAAACCAAGTGTTGATAGGTATACAAACCACAATAAGTGTAAAGAAAAGAAATCAATGTACATTATGTTGTTATGTATGTTTATAGTTTATAGTTATTTATTAGTTTGTTTATAGTTGGTTATAGTTTGTTTATAGGTTATAGTTTAGGTGTTATAGGGTTATAGTTTGTTTATAGTTGGTTATAGTTTGTTTATAGGTTATAGTTTAGGTGTTATAGGGTTATAGTTTGTTTATAGTTGGTTATAGTTTGTTTACAGTTTATAGTTTATAGTTTATTTGGTTAGTAGAATTGTAAGGTCGCTTAGTAACAATTTTTAAAAACATTTTGGAATTAAATTTATCAAACAAATTCAAAATTTAGATTATCATAAAAATTTCTTTTTGTTTTCAAAATTGAATTGCGGGGATATTTGTAACGTACCGAATTTACTGGGCACCTGGAGTTGTTTATTTTTTGAGTCTATTAAAGTATAAACAAACTCCAGCTGATTATTATTTAAAAATTATTTAAAATTATTTCACATTGACAAAATTATTTTAATAAAGAGTTATTTATTCGAGTTGCTAGGCGACTAGAGAAGAACAAGATAAATTTTGTATAAAATATATTTCAGTGAGGGGCAAGATCGCGAACTGAATAGGTAGGCGTCCCTCATTCATGCATTAAAAGTGGTTTTTCTAAAATGATATACTCAATTAAATTGTTTTATTTCTATTTTATGTATATATTTTGAGAAAGTTATTTCAGATTTACTAATAGATTGATAATACGATGAATAGATTCATAACTTGATTGAGATTTAGTTGATTGCTGTTTATGTAAACAGACTGTTGTTATTTGGTTCGTTTACTATTTTTATGCAGTTTAAAACTATTTTAGTTTCATTTTTATGAAGGAATATTTAATTTTACCACAATTGGTTGTAAGTAGTGCTAAGTAAATTATTAAGTTATTTATTGTTTAGTATTTATTTTAAGTAAATTAATAAGTTATTTATTGTTTAGTATTTATTTTAAGTAAATTAATAAGTTATTTATTGTTTAGTATTTATTTTAAGTAAATTAATAAGTTATTTATTGTTTAGTATTTATTTTAAGTAAGTTAATAAGTTATTTATTGTTTAGTATTTATTTTAAGTAAATTAATAAGTTATTTATTGTTTAGTATTTATTTTAAGTAAGTTAATAAGTTATTTATTGTTTAGTATTTATTTTAAGTAAATTAATAAGTTATTTATTGTTTAGTATTTATTTTAAGTAAGTTAATAAGTTATTTATTGTTTAGTATTTATTTTAAGTAAATTAATAAGTTATTTATTGTTTAGTATTTATTTTAAGTAAATTAATAAGTTATTTATTGTATTTCTTTATTGTTGTTGTTGTTTAGGTCATCACCCAAAAGGCTAGTTTGAACCTGTAGAGGTTTTACTAAGTAAATCGAAAAATGAGGTGGTTTACTATTGCCTTCCTCACTGAGTGGAAAAGTACACTTATCAGCATGCCAGGCCCTCTGAAAAGCATATATTTTTCACTCTGCAAATGGCACTTTCACTTCATTTACCACAGGGTCTGGCTGTATAATGAAATCCATTACTTTTAGACGAGATAACTCTGATTAGTGTCGATGTGATAAGAAACAGAACTATTTATTTTAGCCCTGCAACTAACAGATTGAGTGTAAATAATTTGACACTCCACCTGTCATGGGCTGTTATGGGCAAATTAATTCATTATAACTAGTTTATTATTTATTTTGTAAATCTTTTAGTTGTAATAAATATTTGTAATTGTACACTTAAGTGTATTAATTATTTAATAACCTAGATCCTGCACCTAGATCCTGAAACGGACCTTAGCGATAAGTGTCACAATACTTTCCTTCCTATAGCCTATAGCAGATTCATATTAGGCATGAGAAAGTAATAAATAGATAAGCAATTTACCAAAACTTCAGTTGTTCTAATACATAATAAAATAATGTGAATGACGTAATATAGTTAATTTTCAGAAAGCCAAGATAAAACAGTTAAATGACACCAGACGTTTCCCCTTATTACTAAATTGCAGATGGTTTTGCTAATTAAATTCAACACAACTGTAAAATAAAAATAATGATGAATTATAAAATGTAAAATTATGATATTAAAAGAAGATCGTCGTGAATAAATAAATGAAATGTAATATTTTATAGATATTGTATTTGGATCGTTAAATTGAATAAATGATTAGCATTAGAATAAAGTTTCAGTTCAGTTAACGATCCCATCAAGCCGGATTACACTTTGTCACCGATTAAACCGTACTTAGTTCATTGCCGTGTCGACCAATCCGCATCCGACTAACTCTAACGGTGTAAACACGGCTTACGATTGTAGCAACGTCATTTTTTATATTCATATTTTACTAAAGTTAAATTGATCACTTTATTATGGTCATATTTGAATTGTAATTAGTAATAAAATGTATTGAACTCGGTGGGAATAACGGAGCTGTGACCTTGAACGGCCGGCCTTCCGATTACACCACTCTACCAATTGCATCTCCTAGGTTTATTGTAGGGTACCCTACTCCTAGGTAACGAAAATATTGGCTGGTCCCGTACAAGGAAACAGATGACGTATTTCTCTTCTTCTCCTTCTTCTTCTTCTTCTTACTATGAAGGATTAGGCATAAGCCTGTTCCGAACTCACAAACCATCCTGTACGTCTACTCAAACATCGTACATTTCGACTATTGCCATCTTCCTCGAGGTCTTCCCACCTCCCTTCTTCCACCTGGAACACTTTTAGAGGTATTCTCTCCTCCGGCATCCGTTCCAAATGTTGCCTTCATTGACTCCGGTACTCCTCCACTTTTTTTCAGTACCGATTTTTTTCTCTACAGAGCCTAGTTTAGCGTGAAAGAGTGATTTTCCGTATTTTTAAGCCAAACTGAAGTTGATTTTCATTTTGCGTCTTTCATATATGATTAAAATTAGGTTATGTTTATTGAGGTTAGTTTTTTGTTTATTTCTAATGTTTTATTACTAATGTTAGGTTTATTGTTAATTATTTACGTTGGCAAGAGAAAAGTTGTGTGAGTGTTTCACACCAGATTTTATTGTTTAAAGTCTGAGTGTTTTAACAATTGGTGCTAATGCAGACGATGAGAAGGATGATACATGAAAATGAGTGATGAAAAGTGCCAGACCTGATTGGGAATCGAACTCGGGATCCCGGCGTAGAAGCGAGTTGCGCCACCCACTACACCAACATGTTAATTTGTTACTTAAGCTTTAAAAAAAATTACGTAATATTATAATATAAAGAAACATAAACAAGATAATTTTCACCGAAGCTATTTTTAAACATAAAATTTTAGTTAAGTAATTATTGTTGAAGGCGATAATTAACCGTACAACCGGCAGGCATCGATTTTTTGACGCGTGGATCGTTTTCTGTAGGCCTACCTGCAGCATCGATAAATCGTATCGATCAACATTTTGAAACTATAACGTAAAAACTGTATCGCATAACCACGCCAACTAATAAATATTTTTAATCAGAAATAAAATAAAAATATTTTTGTTTTTTAAAAGTGATTGTTGTTGATGTATTATTCAATGAAATTTATGTATGATTCTCATGAAAGTCAGTTGGTGTTACTTGTTGTCATCTGCTTTGCTAAGGTCGTTCGCATTTACTCGTGTTCGTTTGTTTATAAGTAATTATAAAAATCTGTAACAAGGAGGTAAAGAGTGTTAACTCCAATTTTTGTAAAATTGAGGTAAAACTGCCTTTAAAATCAGAAAGAAATGCTCTAATCACGTGATAGTCTATACAAGATTTTTTTAAAAATCATTATTGAATGTGTTTTACTGATATTCAAGTAAATTTCGCTTGAATTTCTGTTGAATTTGGTGTTTTATTCGTCTGTTACTAAACAGTAGGCTACTGGTAAATTTTGACTTTTTTCAAACTTTGTGTATAAAATACTGCTTCTTTATAAAAGTAGTGTTAGTACTAGGTATTTCACTTTAGTTTTTTTCAACTTATTATATATTGAAGTTAACACTAATATACAACGTAAAAAAGTGAAAAAACACAGAAAGCCGTTAAAAAGTCCTGTTTGGGTGGGAAGGAAAGAAGAAGTATAGAAGTTGACAACGTTATTAAATAATAAATTTCGAGATAAGAAGTGTTTTCTGTAGAAACTGGGTATAAATTTCAAGTTTCTAACACCTACTGATATTTTGTTACAATAACGAAACGATAATACTGCTACTTATTGGCTCTTCCGAAAAATCACCAAAATGGAGTTAACACCTTTTACTTCTCACGTACATTCATTTAGATTCATTTAGATTTGTGTACGATAATCACCAATTATGATTTTATTATTATTAGTTATTGCGTAACACTATTCGTTGTTTTGATGATGTTTTCGTAGTAACTCAACTCGTGAGTGTGTTTCATAGGTTAAGTTTTATTTATTATTATTTCATTATGAATTTCAATGTAAATAATGAAATAGGCGATTTTGTAAATAGTGTGCTTGATGAAAGGGTTACCGATGAAAGCCCTAATATCAGCTTTTGTATAGTGTTTCTTTTATTTGCTTTTGAATTTTATATCATTTGTGCGTCGACATGAAAATATTCAGTTATGTAGTATTCTTGTATTCTTGTATTATTGACTATAGAAAGAAAAGTTTTCAGTCCATCAACACAATATTTATATCATATTCTTAACCCACCGGTGGGTTGGTCTAGAGGTGGTAAAGTCGTCGCCAAAACAGCTGTTTAACAGCTGATTTTCGGAGACGAAGGTTCCTGGTTCAAATCCTAGTAAAGGTAGTTACTTTTATACGGATTTGAATACTAGACAGTGGTTACCGGTGTGCTTTCATGGTTGGGGTTCAATTAACCATACTCCTGTGAGTGTGTCTGTAGAAGACTACACAGTCTCATTTACACATGATACATATCATCCCCATGACCCACATGGGGTTGCTTATTGTTCTCAATTGAACAGATTGCAACGTACACACATTAGGAATTAAAAACAAAAAAATATTCTGCAAAACAAAAAACTCTACAAAGTGACTATAATGGAATTCTAGTAAAAAATGAATATTCGTTTCAATTTTAGGGGGTAAGAGAGATTGATTATAACCGTATTCATATATGTAGTGAATCTAGGGGGAGTAAAAAGGAGGGACCCCTAAATATTTAATTTTTAGTAATAGTACATAAATATTTGAGATTTTCTGAGCATTTTGATGTATGATAATTATGTGTTACCAAGATTATGTAAAGTAATTACGTAATATTATGTAAAGAAACATAAACAAGTTAATTTTCACCGAAGTTATTTTTAAACATAAAACTTTAGTTAAGTAATTATTGTTGAAGGCGGTAATTAAGTGTGAATAAAAAATCCATCACGTACAATAAGTTAGGGTACAGCTGTAAGTGTAAGAGATTACGTGAAACATTAATAAACTATTATATGTTTAATAATGTAAGCGGAATGTATGCACGTGAACTATAACAACAACTATTTAAAACATTCATCCGAGTAAAAATAAAAACGACTTAAATAAAAAAAAAAAACACTCAACTTAAGTTAGACTCGGGCTACTTTCACTCCGCCTCAACGGAAGTTTCACCTCAACTTTTTCTTTTTTTAATTTTTTCTTTTAAATCGATGTATTTAAAAATAAACGAGTGAATTTTAATTTGTATAAATATTTTGTTAATAACGCGTGTTGGTTTTTGTTCGTACTTTTACTTTTGTCATTCATTTCCTTTATTTAATTACGATTTATTTTTAAGTTAAAAGTGAAATTTAATTCAACTTTTAAAAAAACTTAAGTCGTTTTTCTCCTTTTTTCTTTTGTACTTTCTCGCGGTTATTGGTTGACCTTAAGTGACATGCAATCACGGAGTTGAATTTTACGTGAAAAATCTGGTGTGAAACACTCACACAACTTTCTCTTGCCAATGCAAATATTTTTAACAATATACATAACATTAGTAACAAAAAATTAGAAATAAACAAAAAACTAACCTCATTAAAGATAACCTGATTTTAATCATAAGTTAAAGACGCAAAATGAAAATCGACCTTAGATTGGCTTAAAAATACGGAAAATCACTCTTTCACGCTAAGCTAGGCTCTGTAGAGAAAAATGCACTAAATAAAAGTTGTAGATCTTTCAATACTCTATAAATTTGATTATATACACTTTTGTCGTAAAATGCATACAAGGCCGTAATCTTAAAAAAAAATCTATTTTTCACACGTTTTCGTGAGAAAAAAAAAACAGAAAATTGCTAATTACCGCTAAACTGTGCGTTATACAAAAAAAATGTTTGAAATAAAAGTTGTAGAATTTTAAATTTTCTACATTTTTTATTATATAAATTTTTGTGCTAAAATGAATATTAACGCCGCAATTTAAAAAAAAAACCAATTTTTTTACGTGAAAACAGCCTGACCGAGAATTTTAGGAATTATGGCGCCTACTCTATCTTGTAGACACGTAAACGAATTGCGGTGACCCTACGTGTGTTCTCTTCGTCTATCAATCGTCACACTACAGATTAGTTTCCATTTGAAAACGAATTCCGACACATTCATTAAATTTACAACTGTCAAACTATTTGTACTATTTATGTAAAAATGTGAAAACTACATCTCCATAAAACTACTTCCGTATTTGAAATAGACCTATCAATCTGTCAGTACAGGACGTTTCTAAACGTTATTCGGTTATAAACAGGGCGATTTTTAAATATGAAACATATATATTGCGCAACTGAGACGTATTTGACAAAAGAAGCTTATGCGGATATGCATATTTTTAAAAATCCGACTTTTTTATGGTTTTGAAATTTTTGTCCGCCTTATTGGATTCAAATTTATTTTTCCTTTCTCATGCCTATATGAATATATAGGAAGGAAAGTATTGTTTTCATGTCGATTTTTCGAAATCGAGTTTTCACCGGATGTACACGTTTTCAGACCCCCTGATCCCACAAAACATGTTTTTAGCGATTGGTCTGTGTGTGTGTGGGTGTGTGTGTGTGTGTGTGTGTGTGTGTGTGTGTGTGAACAGAATATCTCAAGAACGGAACATCGTACGAACTTGAAACTTGAAACTTAAGTTACATACCACTACCGAACGCGACAGGAACATTTTCATCAAAATCGGTCAACCGGAAGTAGTAGTTTATTTGTGTAATTTTTCACTTTTTTGCGATTTTCTCAAAAACTGGTCATACGATTTTTTTAAAAATCGCCTGGTTTACTAAATTGTTTATTCTCTACAAGGTAGGGTAGGCGTCATGTTTGATTAAATTCTTTGTGAGGCTGTTTTCACGTAAAAAAATACTTTTTTTAAAAAAACGGCTTTAATATGCAATTAGCGCAAAAATTTGTAGAAAAAAAGTTGTAGAGAATTTAAATTAGCAGTAGAGAATTTAGTTTAGCAGTAATTAGAGATTTTCTGTTTTTTCTCACGAAATGGTGTCAAAACTTTTTTTTTTAGATTTCGGCCTTACTATGCATTTTACGACAAAAGTGTATAATCAAATTTATAGAAATTTAAAAGATCTACAACTTTTATTTAAAACATTTTTCTCTACAAAGCCTAGTTTAGCGTGAAAGAGTGATTTTCCGTATTTTTTACGCGAAACTGAGGTTGATTTTCATTTTGCGTCTTTCACTCATGATTAAAATTAGGTTATGTTAATTGAGGTTAGTTTTTTTGTTTATTTCTAATGTTTTATTACTAATTTTAGGTTATATTGTTAATTATTTGCATTGGCAGGAGAAAGTTGTGTGAGTTGTTCACACCAGACTTTTTTAAATGGAATGTTTGTCGTGGATACGTCATTTCAATGTGAAATTAAAAAAAAAACAATGGCGCAAACCGTTTTTCAATAGATGCCTTCGTGTTTTAGTTATAAGCATTCAAAGTTGCAATTTTGGGAAAATTGTGTTAGCAATAAAAAAGGTAGAACACACTGCATAAACCATTTTATTGCATTTTTCAATCATAAAGTATCTAATAACTAAGTTTAAATGGTGGTAAGACATGATAATAATTAGAAAAAAATATAATTATAAATAAATAATATAACAAATAACTTTTTTTTTAAATTTTACTCTCTCTTGCCTATATGAATATATAGGAAGGAAAGAATTATTGTTTTCACGTCGATTTTTCGAAATCGAGATTTCACCGGATCTACAAGTTTTCTGACCCCCTGAACCCGACATGAACATTTTCATTAAAATCGGTCAACCGGAAGTAGTAGTTTATTCGTGTAATTTTTCACTTTTTTGCGATTTTCTCAAAAACTGATTCTACGATTTTTTTAAAAATCGCCTGGTTCACTACATTTTTAATGCTCTACAAGATAGGGTAGGCGCCATGTTTCCTGAAATTCTTGGTGAGGCTGTTTTCATGTAAAAACGTTTTTTTTAAGATTACAGCTTTAATATGCATTTCAGCGCAAAAAATTTAGAGAATTTAAAATCCTACAACTTTTATTTCGAACATTTTTTTGTATAACGCTTAATTTAGCGGTAATTAGCGATTTTCTCTTTTTTCTCACGAAAACGTGTGAAAAATTGATTTTTTAAGATTTCGGCCTTAGTATGCATTTTACGACAAAAGTGTAGCCTATATAATAAATCTTATAGGAAACTTAAAGATCTACAACTTTTATTTAAAGCATTTTTTGTACAGTGCCTAGTTTAGCGTGAAAAAGCGATTTTCCGTATTTTTAAGCCAAACTGAGGTTGATTTTCATTTTGCGTCTTTAATATAATATGATTAAAATTAGGTTATGTTATTGAAGTTAGTTTTATTGTTTATTTCTGATGTTTTATTAATAATGATAGGTTTATTGTTAATTATTTGCATTGGCAAGAGAAAGTTGTGTGTGTTTCTCACCAGATTTTTTTTCTAATTATTATCATGTCTTACTACAGTTTAAAAAAAATTTAAATTTAAAAATTAAATTTTTGAACGCCCTGTACTTAAAACTAAAACAAACGTTTTTTCAACCGGTTCATATTTTTATATAAACGTATTAATGTCGGATGAAATCGATATATTATAGCTGTCACTAAATTTTAAACTATTTACTAATTTTTATTGGTGTAAAAATAATAAATTTTACAAAAATGTAAACCAGATTTTTTTTTATATATATTTATTGTAGCGTATAAAATAGGCCTACTCCAGTGGAGGCAATGATAGGGCAGCCTATTAGGCCTAATGATCCGGTTTCATGTAAAATAGGCTTACCTAAACATTCCTTTTAATATAATTTTAAATAATATCTGGTTTATTTAAAATGGTGTACAGTTATTCAGTTTATTGCGTGTCGTTATTTATTGGCAACCACTCTAACTCTAAGGCCTGCCAGTATATCTCACCAAACTATCTAGTGGTGTCGTTTCCATGGAATAGGCCTACACGCTAACAGATCCTCTCTCCACAACTGCTGCTCTTTCATTATTAACATCACTGAATACAATAGCTGTAGTATTGGTGTTTAGGTAATCAGTCGAAAGGCAAAGGGCTCGTTTCAACCTCTACACGGTTTACTACGTAAAACGAGGAGTCAAAAGTCTCCTCTGAGAAAATCGGGTCGGAATTTGAAAAATTCCAAGCCGTTCGTGACATATGCCCTTTTTAATTTCACACCTCCTTTGGAGGGGCTTAAATTAAGCAGGGAATTTTTTTCAAGGTTTTCACTATTTTTTCACTTACTTATTCACCTTGGTACGTGTGCTGTGTGAATTTCAGCCTCGTACTGCTATTGGCGCAAACGCCTGCATGGCCATTGCCTTCCTCGCTCACTGACTTGAAAGAGTCCCTCTGAAAAGCATCTACTTTCCACCCTGCAAATGACACCTTCACTTTATTCACCACCGTGTCTGGCTGTATAATGAAATTCATTACTTTCAGTGGAGGAGATAACTGTGATTAGTGTCACCTAACACACCTCTACCTCTTCTCTTATTAAATGATTCACTCATTTAATTGGGTGACCATGTGATAAGAAACACAACTATTTATTTTAGCCCTGCAACAAATAGATTGAGTGTAAATAATTTGACACTCCACCTGTAGTCTGTTACGGGCAATACATCATATCACGACTGATGTTTTAAGTGCTCACAATTTAAAACATAGTTAACTTGATAGGAGGAGGAATAGGAGGACATCCTTAAAGAGGTGGACTATAGCGTGCACCCTCTACTAGCTGGCTTTCGTTTGTTGACATTAAGATAGGGGGGCACCAGGCGTCCCGTACAAACGGGAAAGTCCCGTTTTTTTCACGTTGTATCCCTTTGTCCCAAAAAAACGTTGTCGGGACGTCAAAATGTTCCGTTTTCTCACTTTTATAAATTACATAATAGAGAAAAAAGACATTATTAAGTTGGCTGGAGCAAATGAAAAGTACACTAAAACTTAAAAATGTATTGCATTTTGTCAAATTCTGTTATCAGTTGTGTATTTTAATGGTATATCCTTGTTAATTTATAGTTTAGAAATAACTTTAATAATAAAGTAATAAAGTAAAGGGGAAATAGCAAGAAAGTGTATTGGAAAATGGTCCCTTCAAGATGGTAGTTTCTATATTGTACCAAACAAGGAAGTATATGAAACAATTGAGCCTTTAACCAGTATCATCAGGAAAAAAAAGATATCGTTCCTGGGACATATATTGAGAATGGAGGATACAAGATTACTAAGAAGGATGACTGATTTTTTCTGGCAAAAGAAGATGACACCAAACTGGATAAAGCAAGTCAAAAAGGATATGGAGGAACTAAACATCACAATAGCTGACCTCAAAACTAAGTCAGGGAGCTACAGGACATACAAACAGCGATCGGTTAGATTTAGGGAACAGATGAGGGTCAGGAAAGCCATGGTGATTTCGGACGCTGAGAGACTGAGAAGATCCGAAACATTGAAGAATTATTGGCGGAGAAGAGGAGAAGTACGGGAACGACAACTGCGGAGGCGTTTTGGTGGAACATCTGAAAGAGCTAGACGTTGAAAGATTGAACTCAAGTGTTCCTTTCTGGCCGTAGAAAAAAAAGGGGATCCAAGATGGCGGACAAAAATTTCAAAACCAAAAAAGATGTATTTTTAAAAATATGCAGATCCGCATAAGCTTGTTTCGCCAAATACGTCTCAGTTACGCAATATAAAGCTGTTTCCATACTTAAAAATCACCCTGTATACTTTATTGTAGGGCTAAAATAAATAGTGTTTCTTATCAACACATGGTCACCCAATTAAATGACTGAATCATTTAAGAAAAGAAGAGGTAGAAGTGTTAAAAGACACTAATCAGAGTTATCTCCTCCTCTCAAAGTAATGAATTTCATAATACAGTTGGATTGTGTGGTGAATGAAGTGAAGGTGTCATTTGCTGAGTGGGCCCGGCATGCTGATAAGCGTAGTTTTCCAGTGAGTGAGTTGTGGCAATGGTAAACCACCTCACTCCTCTATCTACTTAGTAAAACCTCTAGAGAGGTTCAAACCAGCCTACTACAGGGTGATCACCTAAACAACAACAATTATTACTACATTGTAGTGTCCCGTTTTTGGGTGGTAACAATGTGGTCACCCTACCTTAGGAGCAAACTAACAACGGCTCAACTCTAGTCTATCGGCCAATCAATGAAGAAAATGTACAACGGCTTGAAGATCGCTAAAAGGTTAAGGTGGATTGCCGTACTATAAATATTAAAATTTTCATGATATAATTGATGACGGTGGCGAATTGTACCGTTTTAAAATATTTCGATTGCTTTTTTCTACCCGAATATAATAGATGATTACGTGCGACCATATGGGCCTAACGGCGGCGGCGACTACCGTTAACCCTGTTAAAATTATGTAAATATGACCCCATATTAAAATGAGAATAAAATACATCACCGTATGTATTTATATTTAACTTATTAATTGGTCAATACGCATAAATACATAATAATATAAATACATTCTATTCCGTTTTTACAACGTAGGCCTACACTGCGGGTAATTACTTCATTACAAAATAGGTCTGCGCACAACTCACTTACTGTACAACTAGGCCAAAGTATTTTATTTCATTTAAATGCACCTTTCTCATCAATATTTAACGGTTGGCCACTGCATCTTACTTCCTCTCCTTTTTCTTCTCTCTTCAGGTGGCATCCCAACTAACGATTTTATACAAATTGCTGTCAAAATTTCAAATCGCTGTATTAAGGAGGTAGTCCTTACGTCTACTAAGAAGGTAGACATTACACACCTGGTTGGTCTAGAGGTAAAGTCGTCGCCAAAATCAGCTGTTTAACAGCTGATTTTCGGAGACGAAGGTTCCTGGTTCAAATCCTAGGAAAGGTAAAGTCCAGCCTCTGTTAGTTTGCTCCTAATGTAAACAAATAATGACGTCACTGAGCATGCGCATTATATCAAAATGTGTACACGCTGATTAAAAAGTAACAACATACTACTACTAGAAAATACTTACTACAATACTAGAAAATACTTTTAAAAGCATTTTTTTAATGAAATAGTTAGGCCTACATAATATCATGACTGATGTTTTGACTACTTTAAGTAGTTTTAATTTAAAAAATATTTAACTTATTAGGAATACGACATTTGTAAAGTGGTGGAGTGTAGCGTGCACCCTGTAGTAGGTGGCTTTTGTTTGTTGACACCACTAGGAGCTAACTAACAACGGCTCAACTGCAGTTACTTTTATACGGATTTGAATACTAGACAGTGTGGTTGTGGGTGTACTTTGATGGTTGGGGTTCAATTGACCATACTCTGTGAGTGTGTCTGTAGAAGACTACACAGTCTTATTTACACGTCATACACATCATCCTCATCTGATTGGGTGATGGGGTTGCTTATTGTTCTCAATTCAACAGATTGCAACTGACACACATTAGGGACTACAAAAAAAAAACAAATTTCAAATCGCTGTATTAAGTCACAGGTAGTTTCATAGCATTGGTGAGAATTAATCGTCAAAGAATCACGTTACAGGAAAACATTTTTTCCATTTATCGAAGACTATGAACCCCCGCTCGCTTCACAGCAGCTAATGTAGGCCTCATTAAATTATTTTAAAACCTCTCTCTCTATATTCAATATTTGTGGTTTTGTTGCCATGTGGCAGCAAAATAAATTGTTTTTCTGCACTTCCAACTCTAGAAAGTTCGACATAAAGTTGTCCATGAGTGATGGAGCACTCTTGTCTCAAATCGATTCCCACAGTTTTAAATGTTTGTCTCTGCGATTTACACGATTCACACGAATAAACCACTACTTCCGGTTGACCGATTTTGGTGAAAATGTTCGTGTCGGGTCCGGTAGTGGTATGTAACTTAAGTTTCAAGTTTCACGTCCGTACTATGTTCTGTTCTTGAGATATTTTGTATACACACACACAGTGACCAATAGGTAAAAAGCAGTTGTGTGTGTGGGTTGAGGGTGTCTGTTTAGGTGTATATTCGGGTGAAGAGTGTGTTTGTTAAAATTGACATGAAAACAATAATTTCCTTCCTATATATTCATATAGGCAAGAGAAAGTACAAATAGAGTGCGCGGACGTCCTGTCGGGAGAAGTTGTCCGGTGTTAAGGAGCGTGGACCGATACGTAAAGTATGGGACCAGGTGTACAGAACGTAGTTATGTGGCGTAACCGTTTGAAAATAATGTGCACGTAGATATTATAATGATTACCGGCCAGGTTATTGAGTATGCAAAAGTTGTGAACGGTGGACTCGATCTATAAGCTAAATTATTATAGGCTACACATATAAAGATGCAAACGTCTCTAGCTTAACTGGCTTGGTCGCTATTTACTAGCCTCACAAATCCAACCTCTTAATATAATGTCCCGTTGGATATTTTATGTTTAAAATCTGGTGTGAAACACTCACACAACTTTCTCTTGCCAATGAAAATAATTAACAATAATCCTAACATTAGTAATAAAACATTAGAAATAAAGAAAAAACTAACCTCAATAAACATAAACCTAATTTTAATCATGAGTACATATATCAGATGAATTGATGTCCCATAGCCGAGCGAGTGAGAGGGAGATATGTGGCATAACTACGCATGCGCTCAAAAGTCTTTACCGTTATAATCCAAATCTGAAAACATACTACAGTCGTTACCTTGCTTGTTAGTTTACTGAATGGATAAACGCTTGCTCACAACAATGAGTAAATTTTAAGACAATGTTATTGTAACGGCGCGTATGGGTTGTGCGAGTGAGAGCGTTATGCATTCTCTCACTCCCACGGCTAGGGGACTGCAGTTCATCTGAATACTGTACTATACGCGCGCCAGCTCATGATCTCTGTCGCCCGGGGTAGTGGGGCGGGTGGCGTAATAGAATGTGACTAATATATAGGGTGATTCAAAAAGAGCGCCGGTTTTGATATATCAAATTAAGAGATTTATTTTATTGAAAAACTGAAAATAAATACATCAACAAGTTCATCTTACCTTCCGATTTCATTTATGAAAAATGATGTCATGCATGTGTCCTCCTCTACTGCGCTGGCACGCATCAACTCTGTCCATGAAATTGGATATTACTGCACGACAAGTTTCGACTTCCATTTGCCCGATAACCCGTCGAATTTCCTCCTTCAAGTCATTGATGTTTCGGGGTTTATTGGCATACACCAATGACTTCAGATGACCCCAAAGATGAAAGTCACAAGGCGTCAAGTCACACGACCTTGGTGGCCATTGATGGTCGGAATTACGAGAAATGATGCGATCGATCCTGGAACCGTTCACGGAGCAACAACATTGTTTCTCGTGCAGCAACTGAATTTTATACGGGTGATATTGGAGATCGTACCGAAGAATTCTCCGTACAGAAGAACATCGTAAACCCAATTGTTGAGAACGGCGACGTATTGATTTTGCTGGGCTAACAGCCACACTGTCACGAACCAACGCAACGTTCTGCTCAATTCGGCCAGAACGACGACGTCCACAACTTTTAAGGTCGACTGTTGAACCCGTCTCAAAAAACTTTTTCATGAGCCTGCGAACTGTTGATTCATTCGGTGCTTCATTACGTCCTAGAGTACCGCGAAGTCGCCTGACAGTAGCCGCATAACTCTCTCCACTCTGGTAAAATGTTTTGACGATTAACACTCGTTGTGCAATAGTAAACTTCTCCATGGTTAGACACAGACTGCGAGAGTACTACACTGTGAACAAGAGAAACTACAACTGAATCGTCAATCGGAATGTTCTCCGAAATAGAAATGAGGTCTAACAATGTTGCCAACAGATAAACAAAAATATACCAGCCGTTTAAAAACCGGCGCTCTTTTTGAATCACCCGTTATTTGTCTTATCGTGCAGTACAAAAACATTTAGTCATCATATAAATATTATTATTATGTCTATGTATTTATTTATTATAGGCCAACGTATTATTGCTTTTCACAACGGATACACGTGTCACAATATACAGTTTTGTACATTTGTGCTAGGAAATGCGTCTCGGATGTGTCAATCATTATTCATGATTTTTGATCACTAAAGTGATTTTTATTTTGAAATTAAAGTGTGTTAACGTGCCAAAAGTTATTTGTTTTGTTTTAGGTAAATTTCAACGTGTATTTTTCATGTATTTTGTTTTATTTTAATATGTCTTCCCGGAAAAATAAAGCGGTAATTCATTCGGAAGTGCGACAAATTATTGCATCAGTTATAAAAAACTGTGATGAAGAATCGCGTAAAGGACTCGGAATTGGCTAAACCACTTGACTGAGGTAAAAAAAAATCATAATCATAATTTGCTACTAATTATTTATTTACGCCTATAAATATTAATGTTATGAAATATATATTTTTTAATTTCCTTATTTTCTATGCTACGTGCATATTTCAATTCCTGAGGACTGCCTGACTCAAACTGTAAATAATTACTAAATATTAATAAATACAATGAAAGAAAAGTAAAAGAGTTACTATATTATAGAATAAATTGAAATAATAAAACAAAAGGTTACTTTATAATGACAAGAACATTATGATAAATGGTTTTTTTATGAATAGTATAATGTTTTACTGCATGCCGTAACAGAAATTCCTCACACGGATCACGAGCTGACGCGCGTATAGTACGTGGCTCTATCACTTATGGATGTACTACAAACAGCACACAGAGGTGCTACAGTCAGCGCCCGTTACCTCGAAAGCAGGCAAGGATGGGGTAGCTAAACTGCAGTTGTATGGGGGCACACTGTTGTGTGGTGTGGGGGCGTGCCCCCTCCGACCCCGACCTTCAACCGGCACTATTTGTCTTTCGCTCTACCAGCAGCACATCTTTCTAGATTCCAGCATCTCTTTAACCCTGATAGTGCCAGCAGAATATTGTCAGTTGCCAGCCTACTTTTGTGCGATTTGTACCATGTTAGAGCCTATATATCTATTAGTCATAACATGACTATTTAATGACTTTTTTGTTTTGTTCATAATGAAAATTGATCTTGTATGACATTCAACTTAGAACACGTTTCTTACAATTATTTAAAAATAAAATGATACGTTGTCATTTTTTGTGGAAATTTCCTTTTTAATTTAAAAAAATAATTATTTTACTCAATTTCGCTTACATCACTTTAAATACAATTTAATTAAGCAAAAATTACAAAAAAATTCTTTTATGTACTGTAAAAAATAAAAATACTGCGATTAAAGTTTTTAAAATCCAATTTTTAGTTTTTTTAATCAATATTAATCAATTACATTCATAAAAAACATTTGTATATGTATTTTTTCAATCTACATATCTTACCAATATTATTTTCATAAGTTGTCTTTAACAATTGAGTGAAAAATAAAAATTCTATTAACTTTTTAGTTTACGTACTATTAAAATGACGACGCCGGAATTTTTCGATAAAACTGGTGACGTCGTAATAATAGGACGCACTCTAAGGGTTAATCTCCCTGGCCAATTTTGTGGTAGGTGTGTCCTTGGCTTGGAACAATGACAATGACAATGATGGCCTAATCATTTTCAATGAAAACTAATGTATAACTTTTTAATGCCGGTTGTTTTAAAATAAAACAAATCCGATAACGGAATGAAAGCGATGTAAAAGATTTGAAGAAAAAAAAAGAAGCCACAAATATGTTAGGCGTTTTTTATAAGTGATGCGGTATTTAATTAGTGAGATCTAATAATATTTACGATATTACTGTAGTTGTCTACACAAATAAACAGACAAACAAAACTAATTAATTAGGTAGCTAAAGTAAAGTAGCTTTCAGAATGTTAAGGCTAACGGAATATCTGTACCACACACTGCCTCCTAAACCTATCATGGAAATATAAAAACTGTTTAATAGGGCTACCGCTTTCAGATACGAAAACCGAACAAGAATCGATTTTAAATTCATTACTATTTAACCCTTTCTTACCCAGTGCGGTGGCATAGAAGTCACATAGGAGTGAAATAACAGACATATTTATAAAACTTTAATTGTTAGCGACTACTTTTGATTAAAGAGCGCTGGATGTCAAGTGTAATAATTTTCTGTACCCTAGCCATGAATCGAACATGAGACCTCCGCCTTGCAGTGTAAGAAGCTGACCACTCCGCCACGGATGCGACCATTAGTATCTTTTTAAGTTAATTTTAGTTTTAAATATTCGTGTTCATTTACTAAAATAAAGTAGCATTTCTTCGAGTATGTTGAATGTACATACAAGTATTTTTTTTTAGGCTGTAAATAGTGATTTTGTCCATTTTACCGGTATTTTTGAATTGTAACCTTTTTTAAGTCCTAAATAATGCTTTGCTACAAATCTAAGCAAAAGAATTTTGTTTAGGAAGTCTGCACATGATTTTTACTTATTCATATTGTTGGGAACTTTGATACCATTAAGCCCAATGTGACATATGTGTCACGCTTTTTTGACACGCCATCAAAAAAAGGCTGAAGGTCTAAAAGTGCTTTTATTTCACTTAAATGTCAGTAAAAAGTATGAAACAATGTACACATATTTGTTTGTGTATAGTTAAAAAATTTGGGATTGAAAGGGTTAACACTTTATGAAGTTCTAGAAGCCTCTCGAGCCACATTCCTTTTCTATATTGTCACAGTATAACTTTTTAATGCCGGTTGTTTTAAAATATTGGAAGAAAAAACAAGAAGCCACAAACATTTTAGGCGTATTTTATAAATGATGCGGTATTTAATTAGTGGGGTCTAATAATATTTACGATATTACTGTAGTTGTCTACAAACCCACCATTGGGTTGGTCTAGAGGTAAAGTCGTCGACAAAATCAGCTGTTTAACAGACAGCTGTTTTTCTGAGACGAAGGCTCCGGGTTCAAATCCTAGTAAAGTCAGTTACTTTTATTTTGATTTGAATACTAAACAGTGGTTAGCGGTGTACTTTGATGGTTGGGGTTCAATTAACCATACTCTCTCAGGAATGGTCGGCCTGGGTCTGTACAAGACTACACCTCATTTACACGTCATCCTCATCTGATTGGGTGATGGGGTTGCTTATTGTTCTCAATTGAACAGATTGCAACGTACACTGAAATTAGGGATTAAAAAAAAGAAAAAAAAAGAAAAAAGTTGTCTACAAACGCACCGGGTTGGTCTAGAGATAAAGCCGTCGCCAAAATCAGCTGTTTTTTTTGAGACGAAGGTTCCTGGTTCAAATCTTAGTAAAGGTAGTTACTTTTGTACGGATTTGAATACTAGACAGTGGTTGTGGGTGTACTTTGATGGTTGAGGTTTAACCATACATTAACCATACTCTCTCAGGAATGGTCGGCCTGGGTCTGTACAAGATTACACAGTCTCATTAACACGTCATACATATCATCTTCATCTCATTGGGTGATGGGGTTGCTTATTGTTCTCAATTGAACAGATTGCAACGTACACTAATTAGGAATAAAAATAAAATTAAAAAAAAAGTTGTCTACACAAATAAACAAATAAAAACTAATTAATTAGGTAGCTGAAATAAAGTAGCTTTCTGAATTTTAAATACCCCATTATATAAGGCTAACGGAATATCGATAACACACACTGCCTCCTAAATCTATCGTGGAAATATAAAAACTGTTTAATAGGGCTACCGCTTTCAGATACGAAAACCGAACAAGAATCACTTTTAAATTCATCCGATGGACGCAATCAATGTTGGATGTTGGGCCGGGCTCCGTTAATTAGAGCCGAGTCGTTGTGTCTCTTAACTGGACAACTGGATATAAAATGTGGCCACAGATCGTCCCTCTGTCTGTCTGCCGTTTTTATTCATTTCTTCACCTCATTATAAACGAACGAGGAAACCGTCTACCTACCTGGGTCACTCTCTTTAAGATTTCAATTTCAAATCGCTTCATCTACAGCGTGAAACAGTAGTCATTTGTTCGCTATCGTCTCACAATGTAGGCTGCGATAATTTCTCAAAATTTATTCAATCTGCTCGCTTAACACTTTTATTATGCTCTACAATCTACACTGTCTGTAAAGTGGTTGCTCGTATAGAGCAGCGCTTTTCAAACCTTTTCGGTGGCGTACCACTTAAGGGGAGCACTATACCTCGAAAATCGATTTTTTTAATTTTGGCGCCATTGCCTACTGTATAATTAGTTTTCTGTGTAATTAGATATGAAAATTATAATTTTTTTTTTATTCCTAATTTGTGTACGTTGCAATCTGTTCAATTGAGAACAATAAGCAACCCCATCACCCAATGAGATGAAGATGATATGTATGACGTGTTAATGAGACTGTGTAATCTTGTACAGACCCAGGCCGACCATTTCTGAGAGAGTATGGTTAATTAAACCCCAACCATCAAAGTACACCCACAACCACTGTCCACCATTCAAATCCGTATAAAATTAACTACCTTTACTAAAATTTGAACCAGGAACCTTCGTCTCTGATAATCAGCTGTTAAACAGCTGATTTTGGCGACGACTTTACCTCTAGACCAACCAATGGGTTAAAAAAAAAATTATAATTATTATTATTAATTATTATAATAATTATTACTATTAAATTATAATTATTATTGGGTTATTAAAAAAAATATAAAAGTACGATAGAAATTACGGAAGCTATGCAAATTTTTGTTAAGTAATGTTTTTACCAGAATTTCTTTTAATTGAGTTACTCTGTGGAAACAATAATTAAGAGTTGCGATATTCAAACAACACAGAAAGCTGAGAAGGCAATGGAAAGTGTGTCTAAAGAAGCAAGACAAGAGAAAAAAAATCTGGTGTGAAACACTCACACAGCTTTCTCTTGCCAATACAAATAATAAACAATAATCCTAACATTAGTAATAAAACATTAGAAATAAACAAAAAAACAACCTAATTTTAATCATGAGTGAAAGACGCAAAATGATAATCGACCTCAGTTTGGCTTAAAAATATGGAAAATCACTCTTTTGCGCTAAACTAGGCTCTGTAGAGAAAAATGCTCTCAAAAAAAATTACTTCTTCCTCGAGTTATTCATGAAAATTATATCGTAACCGACTCGACAAAACATATAGATAGAAACGCTTGCACATCAAAAAAACAGGTAACTTAAATTCAACTAAAAAGGAGAAAATATCGCACGAAGTTGAAAAACAATTAGGCCTAGAAATGCGATTCTATGCAAGGTATAAGTAATTAATTATATACACACACATACACACACACACATAACAGGTTTAAGAAATTCATATTTAGTTATTTGTTTGAAGGAGGTCAAATGTGCATCCGGTGGGTGATATTTGTAAACGGCTTAATAATTCTAGTTTGAGCAAACAACTATTGTACTGTACCAATAGTTGTTCAACTAGGACTACTCGATCGGTCAATTGCAACATAAATAAATAACATTTTAATTGAATTTAATCGTATGTACCGGGCAGGGCGGGTGTAAAAGGGTCAGCCGCCGATTATTGGACAAATGAATGAATTTTTATTAGTGGTTATTTATTCTCTTATCGACTACTCACTTTCCCGTTCATCATTAACGCACACCGGTCACGGAGAAAGTTATTTCTACTATATATATATGTTTTACACATATAGCCAGAATGAGTGACACCAGACTGACAAAAAGAATAATAAAACTTATTTCCACTTCACAGTTGGGCACCTCTTGGTACAAAGATACTATGGAAGACCTGCAAGAATTATGCATCACAATAAAAGACATTCACGACCGCAAAATTTGTAGAGAAAAAAATTCAGAAACCAGGAAATTCAGTTCAGATCGCAAGCCAAAAGAAAAGGGCGAAAATGGACAGACGAAGAGAAAAATGGCGCAAAGTAATAGGGATGAAAGGTTTTTGGGAAGCTAAAAGGAGGAACAGAGACACCACCAACAGCTAGATTTTTGTGTTTTTAGCGCTCTCATTAAGGGGAATATACGCAAATAATAATAATAATTATTATATATATATATATAAATACTATAAGTCCAAAATGAAGAGAAGAAGGCTACAGGCTACACTCCAGAAAAACAACCGAGAAAATGTCTAACCTAGCGGAGGCAGACATACGGGGAAAAGAAGGGTGCAATTCTATGGACACATCAGTAGACTCCCCCCAACACGACTCCACTAACTAACAACATTCTTACTTACATAGAAAAAGTTAAATCGACAACAACACCCCATCGATAGACTTAGATAAGGCACCCAACAGGTATTGGAGACAGAAACACATTCAGGAACAGGATAAACGAGTGGAATGTGATGCCAGAGAATGAGGTCCTTAGGAGGAAAGGGACGAGGTGGACGGAGGAGAGGAGGCGAACACATGGGGAGAGAATGAGAGAAGTATGCAAAATGAGAAAGAGTTCCCAACAAATGAGTCGGAAAGCTTTGCGCGATCCATACGCACATAATAATAATAATAATAATAATAATAATATAGGGCCTGTATATATGTGTGTGTGTGTGTGTGTGTGTGTGTGTCACCGGATGGCGACATTAACCCTTTATAGGGCAGTACTAAGGGGAAAATATATAAATGTTGTACACGTTAAATTTTGCTGTAAAGGGACTTGAATAATGTACGTATTTCTAGGGGCATAACAGTAAGATATTACTCTCTTTTGATGTTAAGTCCTGGTAAGTATAACTTATTAAGGAACGTTTTTTCAAAAGGAAATCACATAATGTTTGGTGGTAAGAATACTTATTAAAACAACTTGTAGAACAATGGGTCGAATAACTTATCTCAACTTTATATTAGCATGAATGTTTGTTTTTCCGTAAACAATTCGAGTTTTCTAAGCACTGTACAAAAGTAACAACAAAACAAAACGGTAGCGTAGACTGTAAAAATCCTTAGTACCACATTCGTACAACTCACGAATAAAATGGTCTCTGCACGCTAATTTCAAAATGTGGATAGCCTACTTACCAGAGAACAAATTATAACACCATAAAATACCAATAAGGTTCAACTGCATAGCTCATTTTCAAATAAAATCGACCTTATTGCCAGTGGTAAGTATAGTTACCAAAGACCTATAAAGGGAATTGGCAAACGTTATTTGTTTGGTGGCTTTGAAAAGGGCCGTTTAAGCGGTGGTCGTCTTGATGTGCAGCGTCAGTCGTAGTCATCGTCGCGGTGGCGGCGACGATGACTACGACCGACGCTTCCCATCAAGACGACCACCGCTTAAACGGCCCTTTTCAAAGCCACCAAACAAATAACGTTTGTCACTTAATGTCGCCATCCGGTGACAATAAAAAGGAACATTTTAAATAAAATTGTAGGTATTTAAATTTTTTACAACTTTGATTTATTCACTTTTGCTCTGAAATCCATATTAAGGCCGTAATCTAAAAAAAACATTTTTTTACGACATGGCAGCCTCCTTAAGAATTTCAGCCGACATGGTGCCTACCCTATCATGAAGAGCATACAAAATGTAGTAAATGAGGTGATTTAAAAAAAATCGTAAGCCGTTTTTGAGAAAATCGAAAAAAATGAAAAATGACACGAATAAACTACTACTTCCGGCCGTATTGGCGCAGTTGGTAACGTGCTCGCCTCTCATCATGCGGTCCTGGGTTCGAATCCCACTCAGGCACGGCATATTTTCATACGTTACATTAAAAAAATAATAATTTCATCCTCCGTTGTGCAATAGTGACACCCCAACGTCGTCGCTAATGACCGTTGTAGTTGATGCGACGTTAAATAAATGAATAGAAAAAAAACTACTACTTCCGGTTGACTGATTTTAATGAAAATGTTCGTGTCGGGTCCTCTAGTATTACCTAACTTAAGTCTTAAGTTTCAACTGCGTACGATATTCCTTTCTTGAGATATTTTGTTCACACACACACACACACACACACACACACACACAGACCAATCGTTAACATGTGAACATGTTGTTGTGTGGGTTGAAGGGGTCTGTTTACGTCTATATACGGTGACATGAAAACGATAATTTTCTTTCTAAGTAATTCATGTAGCCAAGAGAAAGTGAAAATAAGCAACACCATAATGAATTTTACGAATTGTACAGGAATATTGAAACGATATAAAAATAAAGGAAATAATACTTGGACAGACTGGATGTCTGTATATAGACTTAAGCATGTTTTTATAATTACGTATTATATTATTATTAATGTTATTTCCCATCCTTATAGACAGAGGGTCGTATTTGATCCCAATATATAACAATTATGATGCTAATTTTTAAATGTCTTGAAAAGCCATACGCTAAATAAATAAAGGAAATAATTTTTTGTGGACAGCACAAAACACACGTCTGCACTTCACATGATATAAATATATATATTTGTTTTCATTGTTATTTTTTTTCTTATTTTTTATCGGGAAATGTGCATTGTTAACAACTACCCAATTTGATTGCTGCTTTTTGCTGTATTTTTTTTTTGACGTGGATTAGACATGAGTTTGAACAGGGACCCCCAGTAGAGTTTGTTCATAGATGGCTGTCAACTGGTCACCATGCAAAATCGCTTGCCCAACCAGTGTTACTTAACAAATAATATCGACTTTCTACCAGCTGACTGACTGGGCTGGCCCGAAGGCTATATAAATATTGAAGACGTTACAGTTAATTATTCGTCAAATATTTTGTTTGCAGTTTAGACCTAGAGGTAAATTTGTCGCCAAAATCAGCTGTTTAACAGCTGATTTTTGGAGACGAAGGTTCCTGGTTGAAATCCTAGTAAAAGTAGTTACTTTTATACGGATTTGAATGGTAGACAGTGGTTGTGGGTGTACTTTGATGGTTGGGGTTCAATTAACTATACTCAGTGAGTGTGTCTGTAGAAGACTACACCACCTCATTTACACGTCATACACATCATCCTCATCTGATTGGGTGATGGGGTTGCTTAATGTTCTAAATTGAACTGATTGCAACTTACACAAATTAAGAAAATAAAGAAAGTTTAGACCTGACTATGCAAATCTGTTTTGGAAGTTTTGTAACTGTGGGTTCTAACCCATTAAAATTTTCAGAAAAAAACACCCGTGTAGCTTATATTTATGTTTGTCACCTGATCACCATACAAAATTGTACGCCTAACCCGTGTTACTTAACAGTTTAAGTGAATTTTTTACTTTCTCTTACGTATATGAATATATAGGAAGGAAAGTAGCCTATTATTTTTATGTTGATTTTAAGAAATCGAGTTTTCACCGGATATATACGTTTTCAGACCCACTGAACCCAAAAAACATGTTATTAGCGATTGGTCTGTGTGTGTGTGTGTGTGTGTGTGTGTGTGTGTGTGTGAACAGAATATCTCAAGAATTTTCTTTACAGAGCCTAGTTTAGCGTGAAAGAGTGATTTTCCGTATTTTTAAGCCAAACTGAGGTCGATTTTCATTTAGCGTCTTTCATATAGCTTATGATTAAAATAAGGTTATGTTTATTGAGGTTAGTTTTTTGTTTATTTCTAATGTTTTATTACTAATGTTAGATAATTCTTTGCATTGGCAAGAGAAAGTCGTGTGAGTGTTTCACAACAGAATTTTTTTTTTTTAGAACCGGTTGACTGGGCCAGTAATAATTGAAGACCGGTTCCTCCTCACTCGATAATAATAATAATAATAATAATACGTAAATCAGTCGTCATTGGAAACGATTTTCTCAGTTTGCCGTCTATTCAGTTCATTTGACGGTTTAAATTTATTTAACGCGAGAAAAAATTTCCAACGAAATGAATGGAAAGTATGTTAAATAAGGAAAGCGACAAACGTAAATATAAAGAACAGGTTTAATTCAATTGAATCGATCATGCAAATTGAATGGATACATTTAACTGTTTAATCTAGTGATCTATGAATAATGTGCTACCTAGATCAAGGATTACAGTGGCAGTGGCAGCCTTAATCCTGATCAAGTGGAACGGACATTGTTCCACCACACCAACTCACAACATCTTCTTACAAAAATATGGTGTGAAACACTCACACGACTTTCTCTTGCCAATGCAAATAATAATTAACAATAAACCTAACATTATTAATAAAACATTAGAAATAAACAAAAAACTAACCTCAATAAACATAACCTCATTTTAATCATATATGAAAGACGCAAAATGAAAATCAACCTCAGTTTGGCTTAAAAATACAGATAATCACTCTTTCACGCTAAACTAGGCTCTGTAGAGATAAATGCTTTAAATAAAAGTTGTACATCTTTTAATTTTCTATAAATTTTAATACACTTTTATCGTAAAATGCATAATGCATTTCGTGAGAAAAAACAGAAAATCGCTAGTTACCGCTAAACTAAGCGTTATACAAAATAATGTTTGAAATAAAAGTTTAGGATTTTAAATTCTCTACATTTTTCCACTAAAATGCATATTAAAGCCGCAATCTTAAAAAACAATTGTTTTACGTGAAAACAGCCTCACCAAGAATTTCAGCAAACATGACGCCTACCGTATCTTGTAGAGCATAAAGAATTTAGTAAACCAGGCGATATTGAAAAAAGTGGTAGGACCAGTTTTTGAGAAAATCACAAAAAGTGAAAAATTACACGAATAAACTATTTCTTTCGGGTGACCGATTTTGATGAAAATGTTCGTGTCGGGTCCGGTAGTGGTATGTAACTTACGTTTCAAGTTCGTATGATGTTCCGTTCTTGAGAAATTCTGATCACACACAGACAGACCAATAGATAAAAAACAGTAGTGTGTGTGTGTGTGGGTGTGAGGGTGTCTGTTTAGGTGTAGGGCTATATGGTGGGTGAAGAGTGGGGGACATGAAAACAATACTTTCCTTCCTATACATGTATATTCATATAGCCAAGAGAAAGTAAAAAATCACCTTATGGGCGTGCTAGTGTTCGAGTAGGCATAACTCAGACACGCAAAATTCACTCCTGCATACGCCTAGCCAGGATTTCTCCACTCCAATCCCGGACATTTTTTTTGAAGGGGCTGCATTTTTAGTAAATAACATATAAAATAAATTTGTTGTCTTCTTCTCCTCCTCCTCCTCCTCCACCTTCTCCTCCTGTTTCTTCTTCTTCTTACTCTCAAGAATTAGGTATAATCCTGTTCTGAACTCACAAACTGTCCTGTACGTCTACACAACACCGTACATCTCAACTACTGCCATCTTCTTCGAGGTCTTCCCACCTCCCTTCTTCCAACTGGAACAAGTTCCATCACTTTTATAGGTATTCTCTCCTCTGGCATCCGTTACAAATGTTGCTTCCATTGTTGGAGTGTACATAAGGAGATGTGAAAAATGGTCTAATTAAAAGGGCACTTAATTACAGTACGTAATTAAATTTTAAACTTGTATGAAATTATCCTAATTTTTAATTGAAATAATAATAATTTTGTTAATTAAATAATTGTTTTTGGGACATGTTAATATAATGCGGGCCCGATACGGTAGCTCGTTATCAGATGAAAAGATAATTAGAAAACAATTGACTGCTGGAAGTATGTGGCTGTGGTTGTAGGCCTACAGGAAGAGAGAGAGAGAGTGAGAGAGACCCAGTGTGAATTTCCGACTCTTGTTTGTTGGTGTTACAACATTTTAGGCATATTCATTATGTTTCTATACTTAGGTAAATAATGTAGTGCAAGGCAATTATTTTATATAAAAAATGAAGAAGCATGCGTAAGAATGTTTTAATACGTATTTACATGGAAATATTGCATTACTTGCGGAAGCCGAATAACAATATCTAATAGAATGTTAAAAATCTGGTGTGAAACACTCACACAACTTTCTATTGCCAATGCAAATAATTAACAATAAACCTAACATTATTAATAAAATATTAGAAATAAACAAAAAACTAACCTCAAAAACATAACCTTATTGTAATCCTGAGTGAAAGACGCAAAATGAAAATCGAACTCAGCTTAACTTAAAAAAACGGAAAATCACTCTTTCACGCTAAACTAGGCTCTGTAGAGAAAAATTCTCAAAATAAAAGTTGTAGCCAAGATCTTTTTATTTCCTATTAAATTGATTACATAGACTTTTGTCATAAAATGCATTCTAAGGGGGAAATCTTAAAAAAATCGATTTTTCACACGTTTTCGTGAGAAACAAACTGAAATCGCTAATTACCGCCCAACTAAGCGTTATACAAAATATTTTTATTCAATAAATTTTTGCGCTAAAAGGCATATTAAAGCCGCAATCTTAAAAAAACCATTGTTGTACGTGAAATCAGTCTCACCAAGAATTTCACCAAACATGGCACCTACTCTATCTTGTAGAGCATAAAAAATTCAGTAAATACTTTCAAAAGTATTTAAATACAAAATACTTTTAAATTTTTTTTTCTAAATGAAATTGTTTGACCTACATCATAATGATGACTGATGTTTTAAGTACTTTAAGTGCTTATAATTTAAGAAGTCATAGTTAACTTAATAGGAATACGACATCCGTAAAGTCGCACACTCCAGCGAGCACCCTGTAGTAGGTGGCTTTGATTTGTTGACAGTAGGAGCAAAATAACAACGGCTGCATTATAACTTTATTAGTATTTCAACCAGGAACTTTCGTCTCCGAAATCAGCTGTTAAACAGCTGATTTTGGCGACGACTTTACCTCTAGACCAACCCGGTGGGTCTTTGTTATAAAAGTAACTACAGTTGAGCCGTTGTTAGTTTGCTCCCTCCTAGTGTCTGTCAACAAACAAAAGCCACCTACTACAGGGTGCACGCTACACTCCACCACTTTATGGATCTCGTATTTTTATTAAGTTAACTATTTTTTAAATTATAACTACTTAAAGTACTAAAAACATCAGTCATGATATGATGTTAGGCCTATCAATTTCATTTAGAAAAATGCTTTTAAAAGTATTTAGTATTTAAATACTTTTGAAAGTAGTATTTAGTTGTTACTTTTTAATCAGCGGGTACACATTTTTATATAATGCGCATGCTCAATGACGTCATTATTAGATTACATTAGGAGCAAACTAAGAGAGGCTGGACAATAACTTTACAAGGATTTGATTCATGTAACGTTGGTCTCCAAAAATCAGCTGTTAAACTTGTGAGTCGCGTGAAGGCGGATTGAAACATATCGATAGATGAAAATAATTGGCGGCAACTATTCAGCGGCGGTACAGACAGGCTAACTGTTGTAACAAGACAAAGGCGTATGCGATAAATAGCAGACCAATTAACTCTACCTTAATAATAACAATCTGAAATACCTACTCTAATAGCCTACGGTATTTTTAAAAAGTGATTTATAAATTACTTGTACCCAATTACATTGTAATTATCGCTTTAATAATTATAATAATAATAATAATAATAATAATGATAAGGCGGTGAATTGAATTGTAGGGTATATTAACACAATGTTAATACTCGTACAACGAATCTTCTCCCAATAATACGTCAGAATAAAAAATTCGCAAACAGAAAGTTTGTTTCATTGAGGGTGCAGGGCATCCCTGTACCTTTCCATGTTAACGTTAGGAACATTTTCTCAAAAAGTGTTAGGTCTATCATTGTCCAATTTTTTACCACGGTCAATTCGTATGTTTTACACTCTAGGAGTTTGTTTCACACAAATATCACCAATAGATCCTGAGAAATTTTTTTTCTCAACGTAGATTGAAATCTTTAAAAAATTTTCTTCTACCTTTAAAAAAATACATTAAAAGTTGTTTTATGATTGAAAAAACTCCCAACATTTCAAGCTATTGTAAAAATTTGCTGGCAAAGTTTCATTGAAAATGAACAAGCAGTTTCTGAAAAAAATGTTCCTAACGTGCGAAAAAATGTAATTTTCGGGAAACGCAAAAAAACGAAAAGAAACACTATTATATTTTACTATATATATTTTTTAAATTCCTAATATGTGTTTTCGTTGCAATCTGTTCAATTGAGAACAATAAGCAATGAGATGACCCAATCAGATGAGGATGATGTGTATGAGGGAGGTGTAAATGAGGTGATGTAGTCTTCTACACACACACACACACACACACTCACAGAGTATGGTTACCATCTAACTACACCCACAACCACTCTCTACCATTCAAATCTGTATAAAAGTAACTACCTTCACTAGGATTTCAACCAGGAACCTTCGTCTCCGAAAATCAGCTGTTAAACACCTTATTTTGGCGACGACTTTACCTCTAGACCAACCCGGTGGGATAACTATACTATATAATTAAATATACTATTCTCTACCCATAACAGCAGACAGGTGGAATGTCAAATTATTTACACTCAATCTGTTCATTGCAGGGCTAAAATAAATAGTTCTGTTTCTTATCACATGGTCAGCCAATTAAATGACTGAATCATTTAAGAACAGAAGAGGTAGAGGTGTACTGTGACACTAATCAGAGTTATCTTCTCTGAGAGTAATGAATTTCATTATACAGCCAGACCCTGTGGTGAATGAAGTGAAGGTGTCATTTAAAGAGTTGGAAAATATGTGCTTTTCAGAGGGCCCGGCATGCTGATAAGCGTAATTTTACACTGAGTGAGTTGTGGCAATTGTAAACCACCTGACTCCTCGTTTTACTTAGTAAAACCTCTAGAGAGGTTCAAACCAGCCGCCAACCAGGCTGATGACCACCTAAACAAACATACTATTCTATACTATATATTACTATCATATATATTAAAGTGGGTTAGTAAATTTTAGTACTATATATTGAAACACTATATTTTAGAATGCTAGCAAGCAAGCAGCTGGCATTGCCAGCTTAGAGAACAGAAATTATTGTACAAGTTAAAAAATAATTCGATAATTTATTTTATTTGGTTCAAAAGTTATACCGATAAAGCGGTTTTCGTTTTCTTTGATGGGCTCCTTAAAGATGGATGAAATTTCTGGTGTAGCAGTAAATAAAAACATTAAAAATAAATATAATTTTGCCTCCTATACCCATAAGTTATGTATAAAACTGTTCAGAAAGAGTTGAATTTTCATTTAAGAAAATAAAAAGAAAATTGAAAATTTTTTTTTTGTGAATTTGAATTCATTGATGAAAAATCGTATCCATCATTCATTCAAACTTATATAAGATAAGAAAACGAAAGGATTTATTGACTGTCTAGGCTTACCTCACCTCACTGTTCACATTATGCAATTGACTCAAGAGTAACGAATAAGGAGCGGCTGTCGTGAAAAATACGCTATACCACTAACCTGAAACAGACAATGAAAATACTCAATCAAAAAAAAAACATGTGCTCATGAATAAGAGGAAAATAATAATAATAATAATAATAATAATAATACGGACAACATGCCTACAGTTGAGCCGTTGTTAGTTAGCTCCCTCCTAGTGTCTGTCAACAAACAAAAGCCACCTACTACCCTGTAGGGTGCACGCTACACTCCACCACTTTACAACTATCCTATTCCTCCTATTAAGTTAACTAGTTACTTTCTCTTGCCCTTAATGAATATATGAAAGAAAAGTATTGTTTTCATGTCAATTTTAACAAATACACTCTACAACGGAATATACACCTAAACAGACACCCTCAACCCACACAACTAACTACTGCTTTTTACCTATTGGTCTGTGTGTGTGTGTGTGTGTGTGTGTAAACAGATACCTCAAGAACGGAACATCGTACGAACTTGAAACTTAAGTTACATACCACTACCGGGCCCGACACGAACATTTTCATCAAAATCGGTCAACCGGAAGTAGTAGTTTATTCTTTTTCTTTTTTTGCGATTTTCTTAAACACTGGTAAAAATATTTTTTTAAAAATCGCCTGGTTTACTAAATTTTTTATCCTCTACAAGATAGGGTAGGCGCCATGTTCACTGAAATTCTTGGTGAGGCTGTTTTCACGTAAAAAAATAGTTTTTTTAAGATTACGGCTTTAATATGCATCTATCACAAAAATTTATACAATAAAAGTTGTAGAGAATTTAAAATCCTACAACTTTCATTTCAAACATATTTTGTATAACGCTTAGTTTAGCGGTAATTAGCGATTTTCTGTTTTTTTCTCACGAAAACTTATGAAAAATCTATTTTTTTAATATTTCGGCCTTAGTATGCATTTACGACAAAAAATATATAATCAAATTTATAGGAAATTAAAAGATCTACCACTTTTATTAAAAGCATTTTTCTCAATAGAGCATAGTTTAGCATGAAAGAGTGATATTCCGTATTATTCAGATAAACTGAGGTCAATTTTCATTTTGCGTCTATCACTCGAGATTAAAATAAGGTTACGTTTATTGTTTATTTCAAACATTTTATTACTAATGTTAGGTTTATTGTTAATTATTTGAATTGGCCAGAGAAACTCGTGTGAGTGTTTCACACCAGATTTTTTTGGCTTGAAGGGGTGACGATGAGAAATGAAGGTCTCTGGTAATTTCCATACCACGATATTTATGATTCATTGCCGATGATTGAAGCAAAATATCTTGTTGGGAATTGTACAGAAATGGTGAATCATAATAACGATAAGAGGTGAAGAGTGGATGTTGTGGGAAAATTTTGAAAGCAGGCCACTGTGTCAGTTGTCAGTTAACGACTGTCACGGCCACTCCGATTATTCGGACGGAGGGAGATCTTCCGTCGTTCCGTTTACAATCGGTTGCCGTGACAATCGCATTTAGTCACAAACCTCTTCAACACATCTTCATCTCGTCCGTTGTTATATATAATTCGCGCCTATTCCTTCCTGCATGTGGTCTGCTCCTAACAATAAGAAAAATATCGTCTCAAACACTCACACGACTCTTTCTCTTGACAATGCAAATATTTATTTATTTTTTTTTTTTAGCTTTTATTTTTGTTATCGGGAAATGTACATTTTTGACAACTACCCAATTTGATCGCTGCTTTTGCTGTATTAATTGACGTGAATAAGACATGAGTTTGAACAGGGACCCCCAGTAGAGTTTGTTCATGGATGGCTGTCAACTGGTCACCATGAAAAATCGCTTGCCCAACCGGTGTTACTTAACGAATAATAGCGACTTACTACCTGCTGACTGACTGGGCTGGCCCGAAGGCCGCAAATAATTAACAATATAACCTAACATTAGAAGTAAACAAAAAACGTTACCTCAAAACACATAACCTTATTTTAATCATGAGTGAAAAACGCAAAATGAAAATCAATCTCAGTTTGGCTTAAAAATACGGAAAATCACTCTTTCACACTAAACTAGTCTCTGTAGAGAAAAATATTTTATATAAAAGTTGTAGATCTTTTAATTTTCTATAAATTTGATTAAATATACTTATGTCGTAAAATGTATACTAAGGCAGAAATCTTTAAAAAAATTTCACACGTTTTCGTGTGAAAAAACCCGAAAATCGCTACTTACCGCTAAACTAAGCGTTATACAAAAAAATGTTTGAAATAAAAGTTGTAGGATTTTAAATTTTCTACTTTTTTATGTATTTTTTTGCGATAAAATGGATATTAAACCCGTAATCTTAAAAAAAAAATAAACAATTTCTTTACGTGAAAACCGCCTCACCAAGAATTTCAGCAAACATGGCGCCTGCCCTATCTTGTAGAGAATAAAAAATGTAGTAAACGGGGCGACTTTTAAAAAAATCGTAAGACTAGTTTATGAGAAAATCGCAAAAAAGTGAAAAATTACACGAATAAACTACTACTTCCGGTTGACCGATTTTGATGAAAATGTTCGTGTCGCGTCCGGTAGTAGTATCTAACTTAAGTTTGAAGTTTGTACGATGTTCCGTTTTTGAGATATTCTGTTCACACACACACACACACACCCACACACAGAAAGACCAATAGGTAAAATGCAGTTGTGGGTGTGAGGGTGTCTTTTTAGGTGTATATTCGGGTGAAGAGTGTATTTGTTGTGATCGACATGAAAACAATACTTTCCTTCCTATATATTCATTAAGGGCTAGAGAAAGTACAAATAGGACGATAAACACCACTCTTTTCATCAAATATCCTCCAATAATACAGAGTGATTCAATAAGATGGAAACAATTTCAATAAGCTGTATTTCCTGAAGTACATGTTATATTTTAATTCTGTAAATTACATTTTGAAAGAGAAAGTTTTAAATTTTAATTTACATAGGCCTACATGAAAGTTTATAGATGTTCAATGTGTCCTCCTCCGGCTGCACGTACAACATCTAGACGGTAACTGAACTCATCCCAAATTCTCTGACGCATGTCTTGGGTCACTGAGTTGACTGCAGCTGTGATACGATTCCTTAGTTCATTCAAATTGGTGGGAAGAGGTGGTATGTAAACTGCACTTTTCACGAACCCCCACAAGAAAAAGTCACAGGGTGTGAGATCTGGAGACCTCGGTGGCCGAAACTGAAGTGCAGAGTCGTCATTCGACATGCGACCTATCCATCGTTGACGTATGGATTCATTTAGGAAACGCCGAACATTGCGATGCCAATGGGGTGGAGCTCTGTCCTGCTGGAAAATGCAATCTCCTGAATCTTCATTCATTTGAGGAAATCCACCCCATTGGCATCGCAATGTTCGGCGTTTCCTAAATGAATCCATACGTCAACGATGGATAGGTCGCATGGCGAATGATGACTCTGCACTTCAGTTTTGGCCACCGAGGTCTCCAGATCTCACACCCTGTGACTTTTTCTTGTGGGGGTTCGTGAAAAGTGCAGTTTACATACCACCTCTTCCCACCGATTTGAATGAACTAAGGAATCGTATCACAGCTGCAGTCAACTCAGTGACCCAAGACATGCGTCAGAGAGTTTGGGATGAGTTCAGTTACCGTCTAGATGTTGTACGTGCAGCCGGAGGAGGACACATTGAACATCTATAAACTTTCATGTATGTAAATTAAAATTTAAAACTTTCTCTTTCAAATGTAATTTACAGAATTAAAATATAACATGTAGTTCAGGAAATACAGCTTATTGAAATTGTTTCCATCTTATTGAATCACTCTGTATAATCAGCTGATTGTAGGCTAATCGTGTGTCCCAGTTCGTAAGTGATACTTGAGTTGCTTATGACGTAGCTGTGACAATGTCGATATTTATGATGTTATGATTCAACGATTACTAATAATATAATTGTTTAGATTATTTTATAAAATCATTTATTCATAAAATGTATCTCATTTATTCTTTTGCAATAGTTAATATTATTTTGTTTAAGAAAAATCTACATGATATTATTATAAAAATATTTTCATAGGTTTGTTTTCAATACTTTTTGTTGTAAACAAAACTATTAAATTTGCCGGCCGCATTGGCGCAGTTGGTAACGTGCTCGCCTCTCATTATGCGGTCCTGGGTTCGAATCCCACTCAGGCACGGCATATTTTCATACTTTACAAAAAAATCATTTCATCCCCTCCACTATAGGTACAAAAGTTAAACCCCAACGTCGTCGCTAATGACCGTCGTACTTGATGCGACGTTAACCCTTTTCAACCCAGTGTGACATAGGCCTACCCCAACATAGTCCCACTCGATTGAAATAGGCTAACAGATATCAAAATTTTTAGTTGCTAGCGACTACTTTGGACTAAAGTACATAGGCCTATATAACTATATTTTTTAACTGTTAGTAAATTGTGATTTTATCCATTTTTACAAATATTTTTTAATTATAAATTTTTTTAAGTCTTATATATATATATATACAGGGGGATTCAAAAAGAGCGCCGGTTTTTAAACGGCTGGTAAATTTTTGTTTATCGGTTGGCAACATTGTTAGACCTCATTTCTATTTCGGAGAACATTCCGATTGACGATTCGGTTGTAGTTTCTCTTGTTCGCAGTGTAATACTCTCGCAGTCTGTGTCTAACCATGGAGAAGTTTACTATTGCACAACGAGTGTTAATCGTCAAAACATTTTACCAGAGTGGAGAGAGTTATGCGGCTACTGTCAGGCGACTTCGCGGTACTCTAGGACGTAATGAAGCACCGAATGAATCAACAGTTCGCAGGCTCATGAAAAAGTTTTTTGAGACGGGTTCAACAGTCGACCTTAAAAGTTCTGGACGTCGTCGTTCTGGCCGAACTGAGCAGAACGTTGCGTTGGTTCGTGACAGTGTGGCTGTTAGCCCAGCAAAATCAATACGTCGCCGTTCTCAACAATTGGGTTTACGATGTTCTTCTGTACGGAGAATTCTTCGGTACGATCTCCAATATCACCCGTATAAAATTCAGTTGACGCAACATTTGAAAGTGGCAGACCACCAGAAGAGACGACAGTTTGTTGACTGGGTATTGAGAAAACGGCAGGATGATGACACCTTCGCAAACAAAATCATTTTCAGTGATGAGGCGCACTTCCACTTAAACGGTTTTGTTAATAAACAGAACTGCCGTATGTGGGGTTTAGAAAACCCCACATACGGAAACTTGTCCCACATAGTCGAAACTTGTCGTGCAGTAATATCCAATTTCATGGACAGAGTTGATGCGTGCCAGCGCAGTAGAGGAGGACACATGCATGACATCATTTTTCATAAATGAAATCGGAAGGTAAGATGAACTTGTTGATGTATTTATTTTCAGTTTTTCAATAAAATAAATCTCTTAATTTGATATATCAAAACCGGCGCTCTTTTTGAATCACCCTATATAATAACTTTAATATTAAAATCATATTTAATTTTTTTGCTACAAGTGTAAGTAAGAGAATAGGCTATATTTTGTTTAGGAAGCCTGAAGATACTTATTTAATGAAGATTACTTATTCATATTGCTGGGAATGTTGATACCATCAAGTCCCAATGTGACGTAAGTGTCACACTTTTTGGTCCGGCCACCAAAAGGGCTGAGGTCTAAAAGTAATTTTATTACAATTAAATGTCAGTAAAATGTATGAACCAATGTACAGAAATTTTTTTTGTGTATAGTTAAAAAATTTGGGATTGAAAGGGTTAAATAAATAAATTAAAAAAAGTGCTTTTCTTATTCTTTTAGAATGAACAGTCTATAAGAATGCGATTTATAATGAATTAATTGGGTGTGTAAACAGTGAACTTAATAGGAATAAGCCAACGTGCGATTGTTTTTAAAATGTTTGGATTTTACTTGATATGAAGAGATGGGGCTCGGCTTGCCTTGGGATTAGTGAGAATATTGGAAGCAACGAGAGAGAGAGTAATATCAATTTGTGATTCCGTTAGATTGACGGAGATGGACGGACATAGAATACATAGGCACCGCGCATCAACTAATGATAATCACAGAAGAGAAGAGAACAGTCCCCAGTCAAAGTCCCGTACCTCATCTTACACGAAATCATTACATAAAGTTTAACTAATAAAATTATTTATTACCAAAACATTATGCTATTATCTTTGGCGTAATAAAAAAATGAAAAATGAAAAATATTCACCGCTGCTCGGCTATTACGTTCTAGGCTACAATCTCCGTTGCATATACAATTTGAAATTATTAAATTTATTGAATTTTTATGCGTATCCGTTTTATGACTCCTTTTTTCTTATTAGCCTATCTACAATTTTATTATAGGCCCACTCTTGCTTCTGTAATCTAACTATAGCCTATAATAGGCTAAAGGGTTTCTTAATTTCATATTTCACTGCTTTACTTTCTCTTGCCTATATGAATATATAGCAAAGAAAGTATTGTTTTCATGTCGATTTTTCGAAATCGAGTTTTCACCCGATCTACACGTTTTCAGATCCCCTGAACCCAAAAAACATGTTTTTAGCGATTGGTGTGTGTGTGTGTATGAACAGAATATCTCAAGAACGGAACATCGTTCGAACTTGAAACGTAAGTTACATACCACTACCGAACCCGACACGAACATTTTCATCAAAATCGGTCAACCGGAAGTTCTAGTTTATTCGTGTCATTTTTCACTTCTTTGCGATTTTCTCAAAAACTGGTCCTATTATTTTTTTAAAACTCGCCTGGTTTACTAAATTTGTTACGCTCTACAAGATAGGGTAGGCGCCATGTTTGCTGAAATTCTTGGTGAGACTGTTTTTACTTAAAAAAATTGTTTTTTACGATTACGGCTTTAATAAGCACTTTAGCGCAAAAATATATATATAATAAAAACTGTAGAGAATCTAAAATCGTACAACTTTTATATCACACATTTTTTTGTACAACGCTTAGTTTAGCGGTAATTACGCATGGGTGCGAAACGCTATTTAAGCTAAACCAGAAAAATAGAACCGATAGAATCGAAAAACTGGAAAGAAGAATCCTCAGAAAATGTGTAGGAAAAAACACAAAGTAGAGGGTGAATGGAGATTATTACCCAACGAACAAGTTTATCGAGAAAACGAACCAATAATAGACTCCATGAGGAAAAAGAGAATATTGTTCTTTGGCCACTTACTTAGAACACCGGAAGATAGAATAATTAACAGAATAATAAGGAATCTTTATTTCAAAAAAACAGTACCAATTTGGATTAAAGAAATTAAGGAAGATATGGAGGAATTGGGAATGACAGTGAGGGATTTGGAGAGTGAGACAGAGAAATTGAAGGCATTGAAGGATAAAAACATCAGATTCAAACAAAAGACAGACAACAGAGGAGTAAGAAGAGCGATTGTTTCAGATGCAGAAAGACAGGCAAGATCTGTCAGAATGAAAAAATACTGGGAAAAGATCAAAGAAAAGAACCAGAACAGAACTTCCAATAAGCTGACTTAAGTGATCCATTGCGGTCTCCAAAGTTAAAAAAAAAAAAAAAAGTGAAAAATTACACGAATAAACTACTACTTCCGGTTGACCGATTTTGATAAAAATTTTCATGTCGGGTTCGGTAGTGGTATGTAACTTAAGTTCCAAATTTCAATTTCGTACGATATTCCGTTCTTGAGATATTCTGTTCACATACACACACACACACACACACAGACCAATAGGTAAAGAGCAGTTGTGTGTGTGGGTGTGAGGGTGTCTGTTTAGGTGTATATGGTGGGTGAAGAGTGGGACATGAAAACAATACTTTCCTTCTCCTATAATATTCATATAGGCAAGAGAAAGTAAAAGCAGACAGAAACTGAGTTACAGCAATCTTGAAGATAACTTGCGTTTCAGCCTCTCAACGCTCCAACTCTCAGCTCACAAAATTTTCAAAAAACAAAGCTAAGTTTCTCATAAAATTACACGTAATTTTATTTGAAATAGGCCTATTTATAACTATAATTGGGTTGGCAACACTGAGTTTGTTAGAAGTAGAAGCGGTGCATATCGTTTCTGAATTTTTGTGAAATTTAAGTGGTACAAATAATTTTGTTGAATTCGGAGTGTGCATGTGCTAAAATAAAAACAACAGTTGTTAACGTAATTAAAGAAAAGTTTGCTGGTGGATTGTGAGTAGTTATTGATTTTTGTTTATTTAATGTCACGTCGAGCGTTTGACGGAAGCAGTAGTTGGGTTTGAATACTAAAGGGTGATTCAAAAAGAGCGCCGGTTTTTAAACGGCTGTTAAATTTTTGTTTATCGGTTGGCAACATTGTTTGACCTCATTTCTATTTTGGAGAACATTCCGATTGACGATTCAGTTGTAGTTTCTCTTGTATGCACAGCGAGTGACAGTTTGGTGCGGCTTTTGGTCGGGCGGTGTCATCGGCCCTTACTTTTTTGAAAATCAAGAAGGACAAGCCGTGACAGTAAATGGAGACCGATACCGTACGATGATTAGGGAGTTTTTGTGGCGTCATTTGGATGGAATGGACATTGACGAGTTGTGGTTTCAGCAGGATGGTGCCACCTGTCACGCTGCACGAGAAGCAATGTTGTTGCTCCGTGAACGGTTCCAGGATCGCATCATTTCTCGTAATTCCGACCATCAATGGCTACCAAGGTCGTGTGACTTGACGCCTTGTGACTTTCATCTTTGGGGTCATCTGAAGTCATTGGTGTATGCCAATAAACCCCGAAACATCAATGACTTGAAGGAGGAAATTCAACGGGTTATCGGGCAAATGGAAGTCGAAACTTGTCGTGCAGTAATATCCAATTTCATGGACAGAGTTGATGCGTGCCAGCGCAGTAGAGGAGGACACATGCATGACATCATTTTTCATACATAAAATCTGAAGGTAAGATGAACTTGTTGATGTATTTGTTTTCAGTTTTTCAATAAAATAAATCTCTTAATTTGATATATCAAAACTGGCGCTCTTTTTGAATCACCCTATATATATTTCCAAGAACAGTTTATAATAGTAGCTATATTTAAATCATTTTGATTTTGGACTTTGAACCTCCACGTACCAACTTTTGAATTATAATTTCACTAAAGCTGTTTGGTTAGCTGCGCCTGCGCAGTGATTTGTCGGCGGCGGTCGTAGTGCTGCTACGGTGCACTGCGTGTTTTTATCATTCTAGTGTTGTGTAGCATTATCAACAACTACTCTATAATAATTAACATTCATTGAATGAACTCTTTTCAAAACCTAATAGGTAATTAACTGTTGTTGTTTAAGTGATGAGCCTGGTTGGCTGGTTTGAACGTGTAGAGGTTTTACTAAGTAAAACGAGGAGTGAGGTGGTTTACCTTTGCCACAACTAACTCGGTGCAAAAATACCCTTATCAACATGCTGGGCCCCACTCTGCAAATGACACCTTCACTTCATTCACCACACAATCCAACTGTATAATGATGAAATTCATTACTTTCAGTGGAGGAGATAACTGTGATTAGTGTCACCTAACACACCTCTACCTCTTCTCTTATTAAATGATTCACTCATTTAATTGGCTGACCATGTGATAAGAAACACAACTATTCATTTTATTCCTGCAACTAACAGATTGAGTGTAAACAATCAGACACTGTCCGTGTCTGTCATGGGCAAAGGTAATTAACTAGTAATGTAATATTTAAGGTAACTTATTAGTTATAGAGTTAGGGTAGCAGACTAGTTAGAATGATTCACAGAAATATATGATAGCAAATTATAATACATATTATATTTTGTGGCCGGCAACACCCAAGTTTGGGCGAATGATAAATCACCTAATACTAGATTTGATTGCGGTGCGATTGAAAAATATTCGGCCATTTACAGTTAATGTGAGACTCAGTTTAATGTTTAAAATGAAACGGTTATTGTTTTCAACATGTTGTCACGAATTCCATTAGGCTGTGCCGTCTTTTTCCCTCCCTCCATTTAAATCAATTACCCCTTTCATCGAACCTACTATTTTTGTAATTTAACCATTGAACGTCTTCCTTGCATCAAGTAATATGGTAGACTATAAACCAGAAGCTCTCGGGTTCAACTACGGGCCAGGCCAGGTGGTTCTTCAACTGCACTGTAACTTTCTCGACACAGTAATCGACTACAAATTATCGCTTTTACACTCCATCTTTAATAAGAATACGACCGATTTTAATGCTGTTCAATTTTTTTTTAATCCCTAATATGTGTACGTTGCAATCTGTTGAATTGAGGAGAACAATAAGCAACCCCATCACCCAATCAGATGAGGATGATGTGTATGACGTGTAAAATAATGAGGTGTAGTCTTCTAGAGACACACTCACTGAGTATGGTTAATTGAACCCCAACCATCAAACTACACCCACAAAACACAATCTACCATTCAAATCAAAATAAAAGTAACTACCTTTACTAGGATTTCAACCAGAAACCTTCGTCTCCGAAAATCAGCTGTTAAACAGCTGATTTTGGCGACGACTTTACCTCTAGACCAACCCGGTGGATTGTTAAAATTTTACAACAATTCATAAATTTTCTCTAAGTAAAATATCGGACAAAAATACTACGTACAATTTATAAAATTAAACCCACTGGGTTGGTGTAGAGGTAAGGACGTCGCCAAAATCAGCTGTTTAACAGCTGATTTTTGGAGACGAAGTTTCCTGGTTGAAATCCCGGTAAAGGCAGTTTACTTTTATTCGGATTTGAATACTAAACAGTGGTTGTGGGTGTACTTTGATGGTTGGGGTTCAATTAACCATACTCTCTCAGGAATGGTCGACCTGAGTCTGTACGAGACTACACAGTCTCATTTACACGTCATACATATCATCCTCATGTCATTGGGTCATGGGGTTGCTTATTGTTCTCAATTGAACTGATTGCAACGTACACAAATTAGGAATTACAAAAAAAATTTATAAAATTCGCAAATTTTTCATTCCCTCTGAAATTTTTAATGTGTTATCACCGCCACCCCTTCTAATTAATCATTTACTGTGTTGCCGGCCTTTGTCAGCGCGGTAGGCCCTTTAGCGGCGCACCGACAAACCTTTCGGCTCCGCACCGACAGAGGCCTTTGTCATCAAGGCCAAGCCAGTAGCTGCTCTCTACCACAGCGCTTTCGACGACTATATAAAGAGCGCTGCACTGAGCCGGGCGATTCAATTCTGATCAAGACTCCGAGGGATTCACTTCGAACCAGACAGCAGACAAGACGTCCACCACGGCACACGGCTGCCGGACTCCAGCGAAGACTAATCGACGACCCCACAAGAGAGAAGATGATGCTTCCGCTCACCGACCCATCACCATAAGCCGTCGACCGGACCGTCATTGCCCGCAGCGGTCCCTCGACCGAGCCTTACGCTCACCGGACCCAAAGAAGCAGCCATCGACGCACTACTGCGGTGGAAGAAGATGACGTCTTCGCTGGACGACGACACGCCGCGTCGCCCAGCTCCTCGACCGCCACGACGACTACAACCACCGCTTAAACGGCCCTTTTCAGGGCCACCAAACTAATAAGGTTAGCCACTTAATGTCGCCATCCGGTGACAGTGTCTTAATTACAAACAGCATGTGGTATTTTAACGCCGTGAATTTTGAAGAAAGAGACTTATTTAAATACTTTCAAGGCCTCATTGGACCACTTTAGCTCATTTTCTGCCATGAGCTGTGAAACACTACTAACTCATTCATTCATTCTGCCACTACTATAACAACGCACGCACTGCCTTCCACAACAACTACACAGAGGGAGGGGGAGAGAGCTGCAACTCAAGCAGTAGTTCTCTCTCTTATCCCTTGGTCACCCAATTATATGACTGAACCATTTAACAACAGAAAAGGAAGGGACAGGTGTACTGTGACACTAATCACAGTTGTTGTTGTTGTTGTTGTTTAGGTCAACAGCCGAAGGGCTGGTTTGAACCTCTAGAGGTTTTACTAAGTAAAAAAGAGGAGTAAGGTGGTTTACCATTGCCAACACTCACTGAGTTGAAAGAGTATGCTTATCAACATGCCAGGCCCTCCGAAAAGCACTCACTTTCCACCCTGCAAATGACACCTTCACTTCATTCACCACAGGGTCTGGCTGCATAGTGAAATTCATTACTCTCAGAGGAGATAACTCTGACTAGTGTCTTTTACACCTCTACCTCTTCTGTTCTTTAATAGTTCAGTCATATAAGTGGCTGACTATGTGATAAGAAACAGAACTATTTTTTTTAGCCCTGGACCAAACAGATAGAGTGCAATTAAAATAACACTCTACCTGCCCGTTTTGGGCATTAATCACAGTTATCTCCCTCCTATTTCATAATACAGTAATTGGATTGTGTGGTGAATGAAGTGAAGTGAACGTGTCATGAAGGCAGAGTGGGCCCCCCCTATCCTCATAAGCATACTTTTCCACTGAGTGAGTTGTGGCTATGGTAAACCACCTCACTCCTCGTTTTTACTTAGTAAAGCCTCTACAGGTTCAAACCAGCCAACCAGGCTGATCACCTAAACAACAAAATTCGTTGACCGTTTTAAATATTTCGGAGAAATTATTCGAAAAAGAAACATCAACAATCTATAAAAGATGGAATAGAGAAATTAAAAGAACATGAAAAAATAATTTCCAAAAACAGAAAATACGACATTACAACACGATGTTAAAGTCACCGATTCGCTTTGCAACTGAAACGATTCCAACGATGCAACAACTTAAGAAAAGAGAGAGAAAATCATCATAAAAAGAATGAATGAATAAGCTACGTTAGAACAAGAAGAAATCAAATAAGGACATGACACAAGAACTAATCATAAAAAGAAGATGTAGTACATTTTATAGTCGTATAAAGACAATGAAAAGAATAGATTAAATATTAGACGAAATACATTAAACATGATATAAGTAATGGACAAACTAGCGTTCACACAAAATGGCTGTTTGCACAAGATTTCCACTTTAATATTAATATGCATTTTGGCACAAAAATGTCTATTATAAAATTTGTAGAGAATTTAAAATCCTATAATTTTTATCTCAAACATTTTTTTGCATCATGCTTAGTTTAGCAGTGATTAGCAATTTTCTGTTTTTTTCTCACGTAAACGTGTAAAAAAAAATCGATTTTTTTTTTAAGATTTCAGCATTAGCATGCTAATATTTTACAACAAAAATGTAGCCTACCTAATAAATTTTATAGGTAGACTAATTTAAAGATCCTAGACTTTTATTTAGTGCATTTTTCTCTACAGAGCCTAGTTTAACTTAAGTTACATACCACTACCGAACCCGACAAGAACATTTTCATCAAAATCGGTCAACCGAAAGAAGTAGTTTATTCGTATAATTTTTCACTTTTTTGCGATTTTCTCAAAAACTGATCCTACGATTTTTTTTTAAATCGCCTGGTTTACTCAATTTTTTATGTTCTACAAGATAGAGTAGGCGACATGTTTGCTGAAATTCTCGGTGTTTTCATGTAAAGAAATAGTTTTTTTAAGATTACGGTTTCATTATAAATTTAGTGCAAAAACTTTTATAATAAAAGTTGTAAGAGAATTAAAAACCCTACAACTTTTATTTATTAACATTTTTTTGTATAACGCTTAGTTTAGCAGTAATTAGCGATTTTCTGTTTTTTTCTGACGAAAACGTGTGAAAAATCGAATTTTTTTTATGATTTCACCATTAGTATGCATTTTACGATAAAAGTATATATGATTAATTTTATAAGAAATAAAAAGATCTACAACTTTTATTCAGAGCAATTTTTTCTCTACAGAGCCGAATTTAGCGTGAAAGAGTGATTTTCTGTATTTTTAAGCCAAACTGAGGTTGATTTTCATTTTGCGTCTTCCAGTCATTATTAAAATAAAGTTATATTTTTAGAGGTTAGTTTTTTTGTTTATTTCTAATGTATTATTACTAATGTTAGTTTTATTGTTAATTATTTGCATTGGCAAGAGAAAGTTGTGTGAGTGTTTCACACCACATTTTTTGTTTGTTATTTTACTTATTTTATTTAATAAAATATTAATTTAATTTAATATTAATTAGCCTACCAATTTTTTTTCTAATTTAAAGTTGTGACACCCTTTCGGTTTACATAGTTTACCGGAATGATTTTACATTTCAGAACCATGTGACCCATTTTTGTGTCATTGTAAAAAATGTAATAGACGACTGGGTTTAGTTTCAAAGTTTTCTAGACTATTTCTTTCAACCGAAATAAACTAAATAAATAATAAAATTAAAAATAATAATAGAATTTCAGTTCAGGAAAACAAGAAAGACTACCTGTGTACGCAATTACTTATTATTTGAAAGAAGCTAACTATTTGAAAAGGTTACGTGTACAATGTCTCTCTCTGAAACCCTAGGTTTTGAAACCACATTAGTAATACACGACTTAAAAATGTATTGTTGTTTTTTTTTGTAATTCCTAATGTGTGTTCGTTGCAATCAGTTCAATAGAGAACGATAAGCAATGAGATGAGGATGATGTGTATGAGGGAGGTGTAAATGAGGTGGTGTAGTCTTCTACACACACACACACACTCACAGAGTATGGTTACCATCTAACTACAGCCACAACCACTCTCTACCATTCAAATACAAATAAAAGTAACTGCCTTTACTAGGATTTCAACAAGGAACCTTTGTCTCTGAAAATCAGCTGTTTTGGCAGCTGATTTTGGCGAAGAGTTTACCTCTCGACCAACCCCCGGTGGGTTACAAATGTACTGTGACTCATTTTTCATGCATGTGGCCCATTTTGACTTTCTCTTGCCTATATGAATATATAGGAAGGAAAGTATTGTTTTCATGTCGATTTTAAGAAATCGAGTTTTCACCGGATCTATACGTTTTCAGACCCCCTGAACCCAAAAAAACATGTTTTTAGCGATTGGTCTGTGTGTGAACAGAATATCTCAAGAACGGAACATCGTAAGAACTTTAAACTTGAAACTTAAGTTACATACCACTACCGGACGCGACACGAACATTTTCATCAAAATCGGTCAACCGGAAGTAGTAGTTTATTCGAATAATTTTTCAGTTTTTTGCGATTTTCTCAAAAACTGGTCCTACGATTTTTTTTTAAATCGCCTATTTTACTCAATTTTTTATTCTCTACAAGATAGGGTAGGCGCCATGTTTGCTGAAATTCTCGGTGAGGCTGTTTTCACGTAAAAACGTTGTTTTTTTAAGATTACGGCTTTAATATAAATTTTAGCGCAAAAACTTATATAATAAAAGTTGTAGAAAATTTAAAAACCTACAACTTCTGTTTCAAATATTTTTTTGTATGACGCTTAGTTTAGCAGTAATTAGCGATTTTCTGGTTTTTTCTCACGAAAACGTGTGAAAAATCGATTTTTTTAAGATTTTGGCCTTAGTACGCATTTTACGACAAAAGTGTATATAACCAAATTTATAGGAAATTTAAAGATCTACAACTTTTATTTTGAGCATTTTTCTCTACAGAGCCTAGTTTAGCGTGAAATAGTGATTTTCCGTATTTTTAAGCCAGACTGAGGTTGATTTTCATTTTGAGTGTTTCACTCATGATTAAAATAAGGTTATGTTTATTGAGGTTAGTGTTTTGTTTATTTCTAATATTTTATTACTAATGTTAAATTATATTGTAAATTATTTGCATTGGCAAGAGAAAGTTGTGTGAGTGTTTCACACCAGATTTTTTTTTTTTTTTAAATGCAAGGTCATCCATCCACTGATTTATTTTCTCCCTTGTTAAAATTAAATTGCAACTTCTAATGCTACAAAAAATAATAAAATAAATGTATGGTTATTCAATGTAATACGTGATTTTTCATTGCCCAATAAAATTGTGTAAGGGGGCGTGAGAAGTTTTCTTTTTTGGTAAAAGGGGGCGTAAAAGATAGAAGTTTGGAAACCGCTGGTCTAGAGGTGGAGTCGTCGCCGCGTGTCAGCTGTTTAACAGCTGATTTTCGGAGACGAAGGTTCCTGGTTGAAATCCTATTAAAGAAGTTACTTTTATACGGATTTGAATGGTAGACAGTGGTTGTGGGTGTAGTTTGATGGTTGGGGTTCAATTAACCATACTCAGTGAGTGTGTCTGTAGAAGAGTAAACAGTCTCATTTACACGTCATACACATCATCCTCATCTGATTGGGTCATCTCATTGCTTATTGTTCTCAATTGAACAGATTGCAACGTACAGAAATTAGGGATTACAAAAAAAAAGTTAAACAAATTTGGGCAAAGTTGTGCACAATTGTAAACTTTGTTTTTAGGCAAAGTTTTATACGACTACAAAACGTTAGTAGTTAGATGTGACTGGAGGCGTGACTAACAGAAGTTAACATAAAGTTATATTGTTTATTATTTACATTGGCAATAGAAAGTCGTGCAAGTGTTTGCACCGGATGTTTCTTTTTAAATATTTAATTTTAGCTGATTAAGCGGCAAACGACTTAATGTAATAAATAGCAAAAGATGTTACTCTGTAAATAATTGTTTTTGAAATGACGTTGAGAGTGTGACGTAAATGGTCAGTGGAGCCACCTTTCACCTTTGCCCTTACAAAGCGTAGGCTAATAAAAAAAAGTTAACAGGTGAAAAAACAATACGATGAAATAATAATGTTAACTGTTTGACGAGCGAGCGATCATTTAAAAGAAATAAAAACAAAACAAAACATTTACGGTTGGACATTATGTTAGTTGAGTAGCCTACTAGCATTTAACTTCATTACAGTCAACGAACGGTTTTCCCATCAACCGCCGCATAACTACTGTTCACTCCCATACAACTCCCCCCGATCTTTAACACTTTTTACTTCCTCCTGCCTGTATGAATACAGTAACTTATATAAGAAAGAAAGTATTGTTTTCATGTCGATTTTAACAAATACACTCTTCACCCGAATACACACCTAAACAGACACCCTCAACCCACACAACTGCTTTTTACCACCTATTGGTCTGTGTCGTTGAACAGAATATCTCAAGAACGGAACATCGTACATTTTCATCAAAATAGGTCAACGGGGAGTTGTAGTTTATTCGTGTAATTTTTCACTTTTTTGCGATTTTCTCAAAACTGGTTTTTTTTTAAAATCGCCTGATTTATTCAGTTTTTTATGCTTTACAAGATAGGGTAGGCGCCATGTTTGCTGAAATTCTTGGTGAGGCTATTTTCACGTAAAAACATTGGTTTTTTAAGATTATTGCTTTAATATGCCTTGTAGCGCAATAATCTCCTACAACTTTTATTGCAAACATTTTTTTGTATAGTGCTTAGTTTAGCGGTAATTAGCGATTTTCTGTTTTTTTTTTCTCACGAAAACTTGTAAATAATCGATTTTTTTTAGATTTCGGCCTTTGTATGCATTTTACGACAAAAATGTAGCTTTATAATCAAATTTAACTTATAGCAAATTAAAAGATGTACAACTTTTAATTAAAGCATTTTTTTGTACAGTGCCTAGTTTAGCTTTAAAGAGTGATTTTCCGTATTTTTAAGCCAAACAGAGGTTGGTTTTCATTTTGCGTCTTTCATATATGATTAAAATTAGGTTATGTTTATTGAGGTTAGTTTTTTTATTTATTGCTAATGTTTTATTACTAATGTTAGAATTATTATTAATTATTTGGATTGGCAAGAGAAAGTTGTGTAAGTGTTTCACACCAGATTTTTTTTCAAAGAATGCCGTCAAGTAGTAATTGTAAACCGCGGATACTAAATCAGCGGATACGGGGGTCCCACTGTATAGACCACACCTAGACGGTGATCGCTTCGTTTTGTAACTTATTCAATTTACTATAGTACATTTGTTTTAGGAAGAAGCTTGTAAGGGGAGGGCGAGTAGGTAGAGTAGGGAAAGTTTCAAGGGGCAAGTGTTGTCTCCTTCTCACTTAATCATCATTCCCTCTCTTTCTAACTGTATACTACTCTGTTACAACTACAAGGTGCTTCCCCCACCACTAAACAGAACAGCTCAGCGGCACACAGCGTTGGAGGGAAAGCTTCTAGCTAGAACAAATGACCTATACTTCATTACACACAATTCAATTCAAACTCTGTTCTAAACTGGTACGTTGCTCACAATGGCCCGCCACTTTTCAAAATCGCTAATTGCCGCTAAACTAAGCGTTATACAAAAAAAAAAGTTTGAATTAAAAGTTTAGGATTTTAAATTCTCTACAACTTTTATTGTATAGGTACATTTTTGCGCTAAAATGCATATTAAAGCCGCAATCTTTAAAAAAAAAACAATTTTTAACGTGAAAACAGCCTCACCAAGAATTTCAGCAAACATGGCGCCTACCCTATCTTGTAGAGCATTAAAAATTTAGTAAACCAGGCAATTTTTAAAAAAAATCGTAGAACCCGTATATGAGAAAATTGCAAAAAAGTGAGAAATGACACGAATAAACTACAACTTCCGGTTGACCGATTTTGATGAAAGTGTTTGTGTCGGGTACGGTAGTAGTATATAACTTAAGTTTCAAGTTTCAAGTTTCAAGTTCGTACGATGTTCCGTTCTTGAGATAGGCCTATTCTGCTCACACACACACACACACACACACACACACACACACACACACACACACACACACACACACACACACACACACTCACACACACACACAAACACACACACACACACACGCACACGCACACGCACACGCACACACACACACACACACACACACACACACACACACACACACACACACACACACACACACACACACAGACCAATAGGTAAAAAGCAGTTGCTGTGTGGGTTGAGGGTGTCTGTTTAGGTGTATAATTATTCAAGTGAAGAGTGTAGTTGTTGTGATCGACATGAAAACAATATTTTCCTTCCTATATACTGTACTGTCCGCGTCAAAAGTAATAGGAACCCGAGTTTGAAGCTCAATTGTTAAAAAACTACTGCATCGATTTTAACGGACCATATGTCAAATTAATGCCTGTTTAATTCTGCGTTTAACGGTGAAAACTTGAAATTTTTATCTACTTTTTTTAAAGTGATATTGACATTGGAACAAAAAAAGCACCCGTTTTTGAAGACATTTTACGGATTGTGCAAACTTATTGGTATATAACTCCGTAAATACTCATCCGATTTTAATGAAATTTTGTCACAGTTTAGATTAGAGTGTTGCTATTGTGCACACTGAATCTCAGGACCATAGCTTTTTTATTTCTCTATTTTTTGCGCTTTTTGCAACCCCTTCCTATCTCGCCAACCGATAACTTTCTGAATTCGCGACCGGGACCGTTGGATTCGCAGTAGATTCAATAATATAAATCACTTATTTATTTAATTCAGCGACTGCTGAGTCTTTTGGAATTAATTTTTTAAATTGTGGACCTTGCGGGGGGTAGAAAATCTCGCTACTACGTTGCCTACTACAGTTGTACGATAGTTTGTTCTGAGAAGAACGGTTTTAAATAAAACGGTTTTTTTGACGCTATCACAGTGACTGTCAAATAGGCCTACCTTCTGAAAGTGTGCAACGACAAGTACTGGTGAGCTATGGAATATGCCTATGGAGGGGGTAAATGTGTGTTGGAGAACCAGCCGTAAGCGTAGCGCTTCGCGTTGATTCCTTATCCTCGCATCAGTGGGGGGGGGGAATTTTTGCTATTTCTGCCCTTTAAAATCAAAATTTTGCAAAATCCTTTCTTAGTGCGCGCTTACACAACATAAGAAAGCTAACTTCCAAATTTCAAGTCTGTAACTGTTATAGTTTCGGCTGTGCGTTGATTATGAATCAGTCAGTCAGTCAGTCAGTCAGGACTTCTTCTTTTATAAGTATAGATTCATATAGGCAAGAGAAAGGAAAAATGTAAAAATATTTTGGGAATAAAATTTATTATTTATTTTGTAGGGTAGCCGTACTGTTGTTATTGTTCAGGTGATGAGCCTGTAGGCTGTAGGCTGGTTTGAACCTGTAGAGGTTTTACTAAGTAACAACGAGGAAAGAGGTGGTTTACAATTGCCAACACTCACTGAGTGGAAATGTACGCTTATCAGCATGCCGGGCTCTCTGAAAAGCACATATTTTCCACCCTGCAAACGACACCTTTACTTCATTCACCACAGGGCCTGGCTGTATAATGAAATTCATTACTTTGAGAGGAGATAACTGTGATTAGTGTCACCTAACACACCTCTACCTCTTCTCTCATTAAATGATTCACTCATTTAATTGGGTGACCATGTGATGATAATCCGCCTGTCTGTTATGGGCAGCAGCCGGCCGCATTGGCGAAGTTGGTAACGTGCTCGCCTCTCATCATGCGGTCTTGGGTTCGAATCCCATTCAGGCACGGCATTTTTTCATACGTTACAAAAAATCATTTCATCATTCACCGTCTGCATTAGCAGTAATTGCACAACAGTCGGACGTTAAACCAAAAAAAAAAAAAAAAAAAAATGTTATGGGCACACGTCAAAGGTAAGCGCTTTAAAATAATGATGACAATGCCACGGATCGCCGCGTCCTCTCATGAAAGCGATTTTTGTTCCTAAATTAAATTAATTGTAACGTTAACACATTACAAATTTTAAAAAATGTAAAAATATTTTGGGAAATAAAATTTATTATTTATTTTTAGAGTCACGGCCCTAGTGATAGCCCTATTTAGGAGAAATTCAGTGCATTTTGCCGTCTGCCATTTACATGTACAATTGTACGTCTACCATAATAGAAGCAGTTGTTTATTTTTTTTAGGAGATCCTCGTTTAGTATTCCAGTATTCCGGTATTTGGGTATCGCATGGTTCCGTATGGATCCGGACCGTTAAAAACGCAAACAAAACTCGTTTGACTCGATACTTGTTTTAGAATAGCAAGTACCGTTCGCCTCTCTTCATATTTTATTATATTTCATTTTATTAAAATACATTTTTCATACTAAAAATTCCTTCTTAAATTTATTACTATTAAAGAGAAAAAATAAAAAAACATTTACAATTTTATTTCACGTTTCTTTCGGAGGAAGGACCGAGAGAAGAAGAAATTCAGGTTTGTCAGCGATTCAAGTGCCGTCTGTTGCGGCGAGAACTCTTTAAATCTTCCCAAAAATATTTGCTTTTCGTTGTTGCAGTATGTCACGATATTTACCGGTTTTTTAACAGTACCATAACATGTTTCGGCAAATCGACCCGGTTTTCTCGTGACTATTTAACCTACATTATATTTTTATTAAACATCTCGTCCGAATATTCGTAATAAGGGTGAACAGATTGTGGATAATCCGGGTTTCCAGAATACACAGGGAAGCGATTCCCGTAAACAGTGCCTTAAGTCTGTCTACGCCAAGAGTACTTTGACGTAGGCAACCACCAATACAACTGAGCATGCGTATTAATTAAAAATACCCACACCATGATCAACACACAACAATTCCATACAAGACTTTTATTCGCTCTAAGCTTAATATAACAAAAATGTTCAATTCATTTGTTAGAAAATGTTTTATAAATCTAACATTTAGTTACCATTAATAACTAAAACTTTTAATATTGTTACTCTTTTATTGTAATTTTTCGTTGTTACATTATTTACTATTATTATATTATTATTTATGATTAGTAGGTTTTTATTATAGACTCAGTTTTACTTTTGGTCACAAGTAATAATATAAGATTAATGCGCTTGAATTATAACAGGAGAGTAAACAATTCCAGTGATACGTTGTTTATCATTTCAGATTATTTATTTCATATCATTAAAATAATTAATGTCTGTGACTAGTTTAATACAACTGTTTGAACTTGCCCGTGTTTAACTCATTTTTAGTTTTATCAGTTATCTTTTGGAATTTGTAACGGTTCGTTTTGATTTTCTTCGAAGACTGAAATTGAAAAGTTTTATAAGTTGTGTTTTGTTAACATGCGTGATGAAAGTGAATGTGTTGAGTTTTAGAAACATAAAAGCGGTAAACAATAAAAAGTAGAAAAAAATTGTTTTGTTTGTTAAATGTAATGTTTAAAACAATTAATTAAGGAGTTTTTATGAAACTTTTTAAAGAAAATTTTAATGAAACACCAAGTAATCAGAACGGTATAATTGAAAACGCTTAAAGGATTATGTTTATTTTAGCTGGATGTAGATTGTAGATTTTTATGAATATGATGGAACGTAATAACGGGTGACTCAAAAAGAGCGCCGGTTTTTAAACGGCTGGTAAATTTTTGTTTATCGGTTGGCAACATTGTTAGACCTCATTTCTATTTCGGAGAACATTCCGATTGACGATTCAGTTGTAGTTTCTCTTGTTCGCAGTGTAGTACTCTCGCAGTCTGTGTCTAACCATGAAGAAGTTTACTATTGCACAACGAGTATTAATCGTCAAAACATTTTACCAGAGTGGAGAGAGTTATGCGGCTACTGTCAGGCGACTTCGCGGTACTCTAGGACGTAATGAAGCACCGAATGAATCAACAGTTCGCAGGCTCATGAAAAAGTTTTTTGAGACGGGTTCAACAGTCGACCTTAAAAGTTCCGGACGTCGTCGTTCTGGCCGAACTGAGCAGAACGTTGCGTTGGTTCGTGACAGTGTGGCTGTTAGCCCAGCAAAATCAATACGTTGCCGTTCTCAACAATTGGGTTTACGATGTTCTTCTGTTCGGAGAATTCTTCGGTACGATCTCCAATATCACCCGTATAAAATTCAGTTGACGCAACATTTGAAAGTGGCAGACCACCAGAAGAGACGGCAGTTTGTTGACTGGGTATTGAGAAAACGGCAGGATGATGACACCTTCGCAAACAAAATCATTTTCAGTGATGAGGCGCACTTCCACTTAAACGGTTTTGTTAATAAAAAAAACTGCCGTATGTGGGGTTTAGAAAACCCTCGCGTGGTTAATGAAAGGGAAATGTATGCACAGCGAGTGACAGTTTGGTGCGGCTTTTGGTCGGGCGGTGTCATCGGCCCTTACTTTTTTGAAAATCAAGAAGGACAAGCCGTGACAGTAAATGGAGACCGATACCGTACGATGATTAGGGAGTTTTTGTGGCGTCATTTGGATGGAATGGACATTGACGAGTTGTGGTTTCAGCAGGATGGTGCCACCTGTCACGCTGCACGAGAAACAATGTTGTTGCTCCGTGAACGGTTCCAGGATCGCATCATTTCTCGTAATTCCGACCACCAATGGCCACCAAGGTCGTGTAACTTGACGCCTTGTGACTTTCATCTTTGGGGTCATCTGAAGTCATTGGTGTATGCCAATAAACCCCGAAACATCAATGACTTGAAGGAGGAAATTCGACGGGTTATCGAGCAAATGGAAGTCGAAACTTGTCGTGCAGTAATATCCAATTTCATGGACAGAGTTGATGCGTGCCAGCGCAGTAGACGAGGACACATGCATGACATCATTTTTCATACATGAAATCGGAAGGTAAGATGAACTTGGTGATGTATTTATTTTCAGTTTTTCAATAAAATAAATCTCTTAATTTGATATTTCAAAACCGGCGCTCTTTTTGAATCACCCTATACTTAGTAAATTAGGCGAGTTTTAAAAAATCGTAGTAGTCTACCAGTTTTTGAGAAAATCGCAAAAAAGTGAAAAATGACACAAATAAACTACTTCTTCCGGTAGACCGATTTTGATGAAAATGTTCGTGTCAGGTCCGGTAGTAATATGTAACTTAGTTTTAAGTTATAATTTCGTACGATGTTCCGTTCTTGAGATATTTTGTTCACACACACACACACACACACACACAGACCAATCATTAAAAACATGTTTTGTTGGGTTCAGTGGGTCTGAAAACGTGTAGATATGGTGAAAACTCGACATGAAAACAATACTTTCTTTCCTATATATTCATATAGGCAAGAGAAAGTAAAAAGGTCATTTTTCACATTGTTTATACAATTAACCTTCCTACACTTGACAATAGGCCTATTGGAAATGGTGAGATATAACTATGACAGGCCCCTATAGGCCTACTGAGAGGTTTTTGTTTCGTCTGCAATGTTACAGGAATATGAAGTAGGTATTCAGTACCGACGGGGAATCCAAAAAAATCTGGTGTGAAACACTCACACAACTTTCTCTTGCCAATGCAAATAATTTAAACAATATAACCTAACTTTTTTTTTTATTCCTAATCTGTGTACGTTGTAATTTGTTAAATTGAGAACAATAAGCAACCCCATAACCCAATGAGATGGGGATGATGTGTATCACGTGTAAATGAGGTGTAGTCTTGTACAGACCCAGGCCGACCATTCCTGAGAGAGTATGGTTAATTAAACCCCAACCATCAAAGTACACCGACAACCACTGTCTAGTATTCAAATCCGTATAAAAGTAACTACCTTCACTAGCATTTCAACCAGATACGACGACTTTACCTCTAGACCAACCCGGTGGGTTGTACCTAACATTAGTAATGTTTTAACCTAACATTAGTAATAAAACATTAGAAATAATCAATACCACCGAGTTGGTCTAGAGGTAAAGTCGTCGCCAAAATCAGCTGTTTAACAGCTGATTTTTGGAGACGAAGGTTCCTGGTTCAAATCCTAGTAAAGGTAGTTACTTTTATACGGATTTGAATACTAGACAGTGGTTGGCGGTGTACTTTGATGGTTGGGGTTTAATTAACCATACTCTCTCAGGAATGGTCGGCCTGGGTCTGTACAAGACTACACCTCATTTACACGTCATACACATCATCCCCATCTCATTGGGTTATGGGGTTGCTTATTGTTCTGAATTGAACAGATTGCAACGTACACAAATTAGGGATTACAAAAAAAAAAATAAACAAAAACTAACCTCAATAAACATAACCTTATTTTAATCATGAGTGAAAGACGCAAAATGAAAATCGACCTGTTTGGCTCAAAAATATGGAAAATCACTCTTTCACGCTAAACTAGGCTCTGTAGATAAAAATGCAGTACCGACGGAAATATGGCGATCCAAAAAAACCTATAAGAATGGTGGTGAATATGTGAAACATATTTTTGAGTGGGAGTGACAATATGAAGAGAACCGGGCGTCAAGTAAATTCTCAAGGAAAAGACCAGTCAGGCCTTTCTTCACTTACACACTCCAGTAAGATATGAATGAGTGTGCGAATAAAAAGTAGTGTGATTTTTTTTAATTCCAACATAACAATATAAGTAATGAGTAAATAAAGAGACAGACGGACGTATCACATGATTGTATCACATTTTTTTTCTCTCTCTCTCTCTCAATAGACCTGGATGCGTACCTATACCCACCCACTTACTCCTAATCATCTACATCTTCTGCCTTCATTCACTCTCTCTTCTCTTTCAATTCATTTCTCACACTTTTACTATACAATTTTCTCACCTATTGTTTTTGATTTTTTTTTCATTTATTCTAACCTATGTAGTATTTTTACTTTCTCTAAATCATTCTATTCCGTGTGTCCCAAGAGCGCACAAGTATTGCGATCCTCATAAAAATGGTACTAGGATCTTCATAATCATCGGCCGATCAGGTCCAGGTGCGCATGCGCCTGGATGAGTGTTATATTAAACGATTATGCCCACAACAGATACGAAATGGAGTGTGTAAATTATTTACACTCCATCTGATAGTTCTCTCTCTCTCTTTCACATTTAACAACAGAAGACTCTATTTTCTTGAGATATTCTGTACACACACACACACACACACACGCACACACACGCACACACGCGCACACACACACAAACACACGCGCGCGCGCGCGCACGCACGCACGCACACACACACACACACGCGCACACACACACACACACAGACACGCAGACCAATAGGTAAAAACATGTAGTTGTGTGGGTGTGAGGGGGTCTGTTTAGGTGTATGTATATTCGGGTGAAGAGTGTATTTGTTAGAAAAAGTAAACCAGGCGATTTTAAAAAAAACATGGTAGGACCAGTTTTTGAGAAAATCGCAAAAAAGGGAAAAATTATACGAAGAAACTACTACTTCTGGTTGACCGATTTTGATGAAAATGTTCGTGTCGGGTCCGGTAGAGGTATGTAACTTAAGTTTTAAGTTTCAAGTTCGTAAGATGTTCCGTTCTTGAGATATTCTGTTCACACGCACACGCACACACACACACACGCGCGCGCACACACACACACACACACACCAATCGCTAAAACCTGTTTTTTGGGTTCAGAGGGTCTGAAAACGTGTAGATCCGGTGAAGAGTGGATTTGTTAAAGTCGACATGAAAACAATACTTTCCTTCCTATATATTCATATAGCTGGCAAGAGAAAGAAAAAATTGATTTTTTTCGAAGTTCAAAAGTGACCACACGAGTATTTTCCACTGAGTCCCTCCTTAAATAAAACAAAAAACAAAATATTTATTTTTGTCGAACATAAAGAACGATAGAACAGCCCTCTAGTTTTCATTGACATAAAAAAATGAACGCTTAGTAGAAAGTGAACCGATTAAAGAAATATCATTTCATTTACGTAATTTAAATAGCAAAACCTGGTGTGAAACACGCATACAACTTTCTCTTGCTAATGCAAATAATTAACAATAAACCTAACATTAGTATAAAAACATTAAAAATAAACAAAAAAACTATCCTCGATAAACATAACCTAATTTTAATCATGAGTGAAAGACGCAAAATGGCAATCAACCTCAGTTTGGCTTAAAACATGGAAAATCACACTTACACGCTAAACTAGGCTCTGTAGAGAAAAATGCTCAAATAAAAGTTGTAGATCTTTAAATTTCCTATAAATTCGATTGTATACACTTTTGTCGTAAAATGCATACTAAGGTTGATATCTTAAAAAAATCGATTTTTCACACGTTTTCGTGAGAAAAAACAGACAATCGTTTATTACCGCTAAACTAAGCGTTATACGAGCGTTATAGACCTACTCGTACAAAAAATGTTTGAAATAAAAGTTGTACGATTTTAAATTCTCTACAACTTTAATTCTATAAATTTTTGCGCTGAAATGCATAGGCCTATTAAAGCCGTAATTTAAAAAAAACAATTTTTTTACATGAAAACGGCCTTGCAAAGAATTTCAGCAAACATGGCGCCTACTCTATCTTGTAGACCATAAAAAAAGTTAGTAAACCAGGCGATTTAAAAAAATTGTAGGACCAGTTTTTGAGAAAATTACAAAAAAGTGAAAAATTACACGAATTAACTACTACTTCCGGTTGACCGATTTTTATGAAAATGTTCGTGTCGGGTCCGGTAGTGGTATGTAACTTAATTTTAAAGTTTCAAGTTCGTACAATGTTCCGTTCTTGAGATATTTTGTACACACACACACACACGCGCACGCACGCACACACACACGCGCGCGCGCACACACTCGTATACACACACACGTACACACACACGCGCACACACACACACACACACACACGCACGCGCACGCGCGCGCGCACACACACACACACACACACACACACACACACACACACAGACCAGTCGGTAAAAACATGTATTTTGGGTTCAGGGGGTCTGAAAACGTGAAGATCCGGAAAAACTCAATTTCGAAAAATCGCCATGAAAACAATTCTTTTTTTCCTATATATATAATATATATATATATATATATATATATATATATATATATATATATATATATATATATATTCATAATATATATTCATAATACACTTCACTGAATAAAAAAATTGATTTTTTCGAAGTTCAAAAGTGACCACACGCGTATTTTCCACTGATTCCCTCCTTAAAGAAAACAAAAAAAAAATTATTTTTGTCGAACATAAAGAAAGATAAAACAGCCCTCTAGTTTTCATTGACATAATAAAATGAACGCTTAGTAGAAAGTGAATCGATTGAAGAAAAATGTAATTTCATTTACGTAATTTAAATAGCAACAAAGTTACTTGAGCCTAGTGCTCGCTCGTACGGCGATAATTAAAATTGTAAAATTGCAAAGAAAAATGTTAATTAGGTTGTAATTGTGAAGGAATGTACCAAGTTAATTGAAAACTATTCGATATCAGTTTTCTTTTCGTCTGAATCACTTACAGTAAAAATATTTTTCTTATAGCTAACAAGTTACTACGTCATTTCACTTTCTTATACAGTATCGCATTAATAGCTACTCCCGGTTTACACTTTAACACTTTCTCCTGAACTCTAACCAATATACCGAAGGAAAGTTTGGCTTTAATGTCGATTTTTCACGATAAATACAATTTATAGGTCACCTGAACCCTTTTTTTTAAATTCTCAATTTGTGTACGTTGAAATCTGTTGAATTGAGAACAATAAGCAATGAGATGACCCAATCAGATGAGGATGATGTGTATGACGTGTAAATGAGACTGTGTAGTCTTCTACAGACACACGTCTTCTACAGACACACTCACTGAGTATGGTTACCATCTAACTATACCCACAACCACTGTCCACTATTCAGATCCGTATAAAAGTAACTACCTTTACTAGGATTTGAACCAGTAACCTTCATCTCCGAAAATCAGCTGTTTAGCAGCTGATTTTGGCGACGACTTTACCTCTAGACCAACCCGGTGGACCTGAACCCTAAAAAAATATTTTTATTGAGATGTATATAAATACATCTAGATAATCAATCGCGTGTGTGTGCGTGAGAGAGAGAGAGAGAGAGAGAGAGAAAGAGAGAGAGACAGAGAGACAGAGAGACCAAAATATCTGAAAAACGAAATACCATAATGTTGAAAGTTAGAGCTTAAATTACACATTTCATAAAATAGGTCAACCGGAAATAGTAATTTATTGGAGCGATTGGTCACTTTTTGCACGCCAACGGAGAGATAGAAAAGAGGGCGCCCAAGCAAAGCAAGAAAAAATTTCAGCAGACATGGCGCCTACCCTATCATGTACAGTATAAAAAGTTTAGTAAATTACGCGAATTTTGTACAGTTAATTTAGAGAAATCGACATGAAAACAATACTTTCCTTCCTATATATTATTCATGTAGGCAAGAGAGAGTAAAAAGTCGACTCTCGAAAAGAATAATCGGTTAGATATGCCTACCCACCGGGTTGGTCTAGAGGTAAAGTCGTCGCCGTGAGTCAGCTGTTTAACAGCTGATTTTCGGAGACAAAGGTTACTGGTTGAAATCCTAGTAAAGGTAGTTACTTTTATACGGATTTGAATACTAGACAGTGGTTGTGGTTGTAGTTAGATGGTAACCATACTCTGTGAGTGTATGTGTGTGTGTGTAGAAGACTACACCACCTCATTTACACCTCCCTCATACACATCATCCTCATCTCATTGCTTATTGTTCTCAATTCAACAGATTGCAACGTACACACATCAGGGATTACAAGAAAAACAGATAGGCCTACGTGGTGGTGAGGGCAGACCCAGAGAGGAGGCTCTCAGTGCAATTTGCTCCCTCAGATTGGCTACAACTAATATTCGTAGCTGCGATAAAGATAACAATTTTCAGTTACTAGGTCTAACCTATATTTAGTATCATTTTTGGTAATCACCAGTAAACTGAATTACTCCACTCTCACATCCATTTCTAGTGACAGACTAGTTGTTAAACCGTGGGTTCCGTCGATGAGAGCTTATTATCGTGAGTAATAGGCTCGTTTTACGGTAATTTCAAAATGTTATTCTATTTTAGGGTTTCATATTTCATTATTTTCAGTAAAGTTATGTTAAATTGTAATTGAATTTTAAACAATTCACTTTGTTTAAATAATTCCATTACTCGTTAGTTATTTAGTGTTAGGGTTGATGAGGTGTTAGTGTATTAGTTAAGAAGTGTTTGTGGGGTGGTTAATAGATGATAGTGTTATGTAAGTAGCATTGATAGTGTACTGTTCTCCTCCCACCGCATTAAAGGCGCAATCGTCCACTTATACCGCGTTACCAGTACTTATAGATTTTTACACCTTAAATCGAGTTTTCAAAACTTTTTCTAGTTAGAACCCCCCCCCCCCGGATTGCCTCTCGCCACAATACCTCCTGGATCCGCCTTTTTGGCTAGTTGTACACGATACGTCGGATGACCACGAAAGAGATGAGCCGGTCTATTAGAAGTCGCAACAGACGCTACAGGTCTAATACTTGAAATAAAGGTAGACGGGGAGAAAATAGGCCGATTACAGCAAAACCTCCTTAATCCGGCATTCTATAGTCCGGAATTGTCTATAATCCGGTATCAACGGCAATAGACAACAATTATAAAATTGCCTTCTTCTTCACAATGAACATTGTAAAGTGAGCAACCCGACACTCAACAGCCACAAAGCGTCACGCTCTGAGTTTGTAAACTCAGTACACTTTTTTTACACGTTTGTAAAATTTGCTGAGTCAAATAAACAATAGTACAGTATGGCCGAAGTTATGAACTTGTGTAATAGGATTGTAATAGGAGATACACATACGAACACCTAACGCATAACGGACAGTGGAAACAAAACATAACGAACAGTACGCACGTAACAAAACAAAACATAACGAACAGTACGCACAAAACAAAACAAAACATAACGAACAGTACGCACGTAACGACATTCCAACGTAAACATAAACACTCTTACAGCATCAACATCAATGTACCACCAGATGATCTTATTTACACAACGTCAGATGTGAGTACAAAAAAAAAAAAGAAAAAGACAATTTTTTTAATTTAAATAAATTGGATTGTTGTCCTCACTCTCTTTTAAAACTTTTAAAGGGATAGGTGATATACAATTTTTATAAAAAACAGAAAACAAAATATTAATAATTTATTAATTTTTTTTCAACTTTATTTTGATGAAAGTATTTTAGAAGATTTAATAATTACTCCAATTGAATTTAAAGAATTTTAATTTTTTTTAAGAATTTTAATTGTTTTAAGAATTTTTAATTGTTTTAAATATTTCAACATTGGATCTGATAAGATTTTTTTTCTTGAATAAAACAAAACACTAGTTGGATTTTCGATAAAAGCTTTTGAATTTTATTTCACGAACCTGGGACGTAACAAAAATGGTGCATCGACCGGGAAATTAAACAAGGATAAACCAGGACAAAACAAGGATAAACCAGGATAAAAACAGGGATAAACCAGGATAAAACAAGGATAAACCAAGATACGACAAGGATAAACCAGAATATAAATCAGAATATCATAAAAACTAAAACAAAAATTCAATAAATAACATCAATAAATCTTCTAAAATTCATAAAAATCAATTATCAATAACAATTTCAAAAAACGTAACAATCTCACATCTGGCAAGTGTATTGAAATTATCTGGTAAGGCATTGTTTACATACATTTAAATAGTCATCATTACAGAAAACAATAAACAGGTAGAAACATGGATAGACAAGTAGCACCAATTCTTGACCCCACTAAATTAGACGAAACAAACGTTAATTTCCAATTACGAATACGAAAAAGTACAACAATAGGAAACGTAAGACAAAAAAGACAAAGGTTACAAAAACTCTTAAATAATGGACGACAAATTGACTTAACTACGCTACATAGGTTTGACATAGACAAACAACTGACGGAGTGTCAAAACTATTTGGTAAAGTTACGAAACCTAGAAAATTTAACTGAAGTAGAAAAGTATAATGCTGAAACATTTGATGATAGGCTTAATAAATTATTAACATTCATATTAACTAATAAACCAGATAAACTTGTAGGATTTCAAAATTTAAAGGGAGAATTTGATATTTGGAAACTTAATAGGTTACAAAATTTCGAAATTGAGCCTAATTTAGAACAAAACAACATAAATATTGAAAACGCACATTTAGGAAATGATTTCTTACTTGATCAACAAGAAAATTTTGGTGTTAACCATATTAATATTTTACATTCCCCAGTAATGCAAAATCCTGTTCTTAGAAACGAAACTCCTGATATATTAATACCGAATGCAGTAGGTAATCATAATCCAGCCTATTTTAATCGTGAGTTAAATTTCAATTGGACGAAAATTGCAAATCCAATTGAAAATGAATTAAAGCAATTAACTATAACTGATGGACGTGATATTGATATACTAGTACGAAATATCAAAATAATTAAACAAATTCAGAAACGCTATGCAGTAGATTTACCTTTAGTATTGTTAACTCAATTTATGACAGGCTTTACTGAACAAATCTTTGAGAATTCAATTAAAAATAATCATAATTTCGATCAATTTCATAGAGATTTAGTCAACAAATTAATAACGCCAAAAATGAAAGAAATATTAAAACTCAAATTGTTGTACCGAAATCAGTCGCAAACAGAGACACTTAATGAATACATAAAAGAAATTTTAGAACACCATGAGGTATTAAGATTAGATCTAACAGAAGGTGAGTTAATTAATATAATTTTAACCGGTTTAAATGAAGTATACGCCGCACATATAGGTATAATTGGCCAACCTCGTAACTTACAAGATTTCAATAAACTAGATACCTATGTCTATGAGAGAGTTTATGCTAGGACTCTGAATGACATCGGCGTATCTAAAATAAGTGATACGAGCGTAATACAAGATATAAATAGCATGGTACCTTCACGAGGTAAACAAAATATATTAAAAGATACAACTTACAACACCGTTAGATCACAAATGCCTGCAACCACTTTAAAATGTTTCTATTGCCATAAATTAGGTCATATCAAACGAAATTGTAAACTTTTACAACAAAAAGGAAATAATAATGTTTCAAAAAACTAAATGTTTACAAATGTACTGACCATAAACATATGATGTGCATTTGTAAAAATAATTCAAGTAAATATTTAAAGTTGAAAGAAAATAAGTTAAATTGTAATTATTCTTTAAAAACATTACCAATAAAAATTAAAAATAACATATTTAATGCCCTTATCGATTCAGGTTCCACCCATAATATTATAAATCAACAACTGTATACATTTTTAAAAAATAAAAAGGCAATTATAGAGGAAGAAAACATTAATACAATTTGTCTCACAGCTGATCGATTTCCTTTAAAAATAAATAAACAAATTTGGATTAAGGTTAATCTTCAAAAATTATCATGGAAAGTGAATTTTAAAATATTATCCAAATTACAACACCGAATAATACTCGGGATGAATTTTTTACAAACAACCCGCGCAATAGTTAACCCAACAAAATCTTTCATAACTTTTGATTGGGCAAGAGGTAAACAATTTCACTTAACCGACCTATCTCCAGAACAAATTAACAACGTGGAACAAAGTGAGTATATTAAAAATACAATTAATGATTTATGTAAAGAATTTCCTGATGTTCTTACAACTAAATTAGGTTGTACTCATGTATTGAAATACGATATTGTACTTAAAAATAATGAAATTATTAAATCTAGACCCTATCCTTTAAATCCGATAAAAACGTTTCAAATGAAACAACAAATTGACAAATTATTAAAAGATAAGGTAATTCGAGAAAGTATTTCCCCCTATTCTTCCCCAGCATTTTTAATTCCGAAACCAAACGGAACTAGTCGTCTAGTTGTAGATTATCGTCAAGTTAACCTAATAATTGATTCAGAGGCACAACCTTTGCCGAATATAAATCATGCGTTCCAATGGTTTTCCAATGCAAGATGGTTTAGTACGTTAGATTTAGCACAAGCGTACCATCAGATCCCATTGACAGAAAAATCTCGTCAAATTACTGCATTTTGTACACCAGATGGTTTGTACGAATATGAAAGGTTACCTTTTGGTTTGTCGACTGGTGCGCAAGTTTTAACTCGCCTTATGAATACATTATTCAAAAATATTAAATATAAATTTGTATTTAATTATATGGATGATATATTAATATATTCAAAAAGTTTTACAGAGCATGTTAAACATATCAAAATAGTATTGTCAATTTTACGGAAAGCTGGCATTACAGTTAATCCTGATAAAGTGACATTTGCTGTAAATGAAATACCGTTTCTCGGACATGTATTGTCGTACAAAGGAGTCTCTATAGACTCAAATAGGACACAAAAAATATTACAGTACCCACAGCCTATGACAGTAAAACAAGTACATCGATTTTGTGGTATGGTTAATTATTTTTCCAAATTTATCAAAAATTATGCTGATAGAATTGAACCACTAAATAAATTACGTCGCAAAAACACTCCGTTTATCTGGCACGACGCTCAAAAACTTGCGTTTGAAGATCTCAAACAGGCAATCGCTAATCCACCGGTATTAGCAATTCCAGACTTTTCCAAAACTTTCATTTTGCAGACGGATGCGTCTGATACAGGTCTAGGAGCTGTCCTACTTCAGGAACAAGAAGGATCTAGGAAACCTATAGCGTATGCTTCTAAAACACTAACAGAAGCAGAACGAAAGTTTTCAGCATATGAAAGAGAGTGTCTTGCAGTTGTTTTCGCAACGGATCATTTCAGGACCTATTTAACACATCGCGAATTTCTTTTAGAAACTGATAATCAAGCCTTAGCCTGGCTTCTTTCCAAACCAAAACAGTTAGGTAGATTAGCTAGATGGTTACTCCGAATATCTGTCTTTAAATTTAAAATTAATCACATCCGTGGTTCAGATAATAATGTTGCCGATGCATTATCGAGGATGTATGATCTAAATAACGAAGATATTCCGCAGGATATAACTTATATTAATAGTTTATTGTCACAATTCCCCCTATCTTTTACAGACGTCAAACTACATCAGGAACAGGATACCTTTATCCTACAACAAAAACAACAAAAGAATAGTAAATTTTGTTTATCCAAAGGAGTCCTATGTTCAAAAAATAAACATAATAATCCAACCAAAATCGTACTTCCCGACTCTTTAAAAGATTTAGTATTTAAATATTTTCATGATTCGGAGATTGGTGGACACTTAGGTGTTGAGAAAACTATACACAAAATCACACGATATTTTTATTGGCCAGCTATATATCGAGAAATTCCTCTGAAAGTCAAGGCTTGTACGACCTGCCAACGAAGCAAACCTGGGATAAATTATAAATGGGGAAATCTCAGTTCCAGAGTTCCGACAGCGCCATTTGACACACTGTTTCTTGATACCGTCGGTAGCCTAGCAAACACCAATCAAGGATATAAATATATTCTAGTGGTAGTCGATAGTTTCTCAAAATTCACATGGTTAGCCCCGTTAAAAAACACTAATACATCCTCTATTATACATGAATTAAAACGTATTTTCCAAAGTTATTCTATTCCAAGATTGATTGTCACAGATAATGCTAAAAATTTTAATTCCATACTGTTTAAAAACTTTTGTTTCAATTTAGGCATAAAACGAACCACCCTCTCACCCTATCACCCTCAACCATCGCATGCAGAACGTTTAAACCGAAATCTTAGGTCTATCCTTATTGCGTATCATGCAAAGACTCAAGCAACTTGGGACAAATCTTTATTTTGGTTTCAATTAGCTTTCAATATGGCTCAACATAATGCTCATGGGAAATGCCCATTTGACATATTGCATACCTTTCCAGCTCATACTCCATTAGATAGAGCATGGAATATCCAAGATATCCTCCATAGAAATCCTATACGTTCTAGTAATATGATGTGTGATATTAGAAGAAAACTAGTTAAATCACATAATGATATGGCACGTCGATATAATGCTACACGCCATCCCAATCCATTTTCAGTGGGAGATAAAGTTCTGCTAAAAACTCACCCCGTTAGTTCAAAACGAAAAAATATTTGTGCCAAAATGGCGTATCGATGGTCTGAACCTTTTTATATCATCGGCTTCTCTACTCCAGTTACAGCATTACTTCGTAAGACTGTAGGAGGAGATATCACTAAAGAACATATTTCTAATATTAAAAAAGTTAAATAGTATACTCATAAATTACATAATTTATTTTTAGGTGCTGTCTGTAGCGATCCTCGAGTTTGGGATGATTGTAATAAAAAAAAAAAAAATGCTGTTTGCATGTTGTTTGAATGTTTTATTGAATGGGGCCTCAAATGAATGTATATTACCATCTCAAGCCGACAACTGCTACATACTCATCTTCTCTTTTTTATTTTAACACTCACCCCCTTTATTTTGCTTACACGTTCTGTGTGCTTCTCTTTACTCTCCAGGGGGAGGGGAAGATTGTAATAGGATTGTAATAGGAGATACACATACGAACACCTAACGCATAACGGACAGTGGAAACAAAACATAACGAACAGTACGCACGTAACAAAACAAAACATAACGAACAGTACGCACAAAACAAAACAAAACATAACGAACAGTACGCACGTAACGACATTCCAACGTAAACATAAACACTCTTACAGCATCAACATCAATGTACCACCAGATGATCTTATTTACACAACGTCAGATGTGAGTACAAAAAAAAAAAAGAAAAAGACAATTTTTTTAATTTAAATAAATTGGATTGTTGTCCTCACTCTCTTTTAAAACTTTTAAAGGGATAGGTGATATACAATTTTTATAAAAAACAGAAAACAAAATATTAATAATTTATTAATTTTTTTTCAACTTTATTTTGATGAAAGTATTTTAGAAGATTTAATAATTACTCCAATTGAATTTAAAGAATTTTAATTTTTTTTAAGAATTTTAATTGTTTTAAGAATTTTTAATTGTTTTAAATATTTCAACATTGGATCTGATAAGATTTTTTTTCTTGAATAAAACAAATTAATTACAAATTAATTAATAAATTTAATTAATTAGAAATTAATATAACCTAATTTTTATATTAATTAATTTATCTCTAATTATTATTAATTCTAATATAGTAAATTGTAATTATTCAAATTAAATTAGACGAAACAAACGTTAATTTCCAATTACGAATACGAAAAAGTACAACAATAGGAAACGTAAGACAAAAAAGACAAAGGTTACAAAAACTCTTAAATAATGGACGACAAATTGACTTAACTACGCTACATAGGTTTGACATAGACAAACAACTGACGGAGTGTCAAAACTATTTGGTAAAGTTACGAAACCTAGAAAATTTAACTGAAGTAGAAAAGTATAATGCCGAAACATTTGATGATAGGCTTAATAAATTATTAACATTCATATTAACTAATAAACCAGATAAACTTGTAGGATTTCAAAATTTAAAGGGAGAATTTGATATTTGGAAACTTAATAGGTTACAAAATTTCGAAATTGAGCCTAATTTAGAACAAAACAACATAAATATTGAAAACGCACATTTAGGAAATGATTTCTTACTTGATCAACAAGAAAATTTTGGTGTTAACCATATTAATATTTTACATTCCCCAGTAATGCAAAATCCTGTTCTTAGAAACGAAACTCCTGATATATTAATACCGAATGCAGTAGGTAATCATAATCCAGCCTATTTTAATCGTGAGTTAAACTTCAATTGGACGAAAATTGCAAATCCAATTGAAAATGAATTAAAGCAATTAACTATAACTGATGGACGTGATATTGATATACTAGTACGAAATATCAAAATAATTAAACAAATTCAGAAACGCTATGCAGTAGATTTACCTTTAGTATTGTTAACTCAATTTATGACAGGCTTTACTGAACAAATCTTTGAGAATTCAATTAAAAATAATCATAATTTCGATCAATTTCATAGAGATTTAGTCAACAAATTAATAACGCCAAAAATGAAAGAAATATTAAAACTCAAATTGTTGTACCGAAATCAGTCGCAAACAGAGACACTTAATGAATACATAAAAGAAATTTTAGAACACCATGAGGTATTAAGATTAGATCTAACAGAAGGTGAGTTAATTAATATAATTTTAACCGGTTTAAATGAAGTATACGCCGCACATATAGGTATAATTGGCCAACCTCGTAACTTACAAGATTTCAATAAACTAGATACCTATGTCTATGAGAGAGTTTATGCTAGGACTCTGAATGACATCGGCGTATCTAAAATAAGTGATACGAGCGTAATACAAGATATAAATAGCATGGTACCTTCACGAGGTAAACAAAATATATTAAAAGATACAACTTACAACACCGTTAGATCACAAATGCCTGCAACCACTTTAAAATGTTTCTATTGCCATAAATTAGGTCATATCAAACGAAATTGTAAACTTTTACAACAAAAAGGAAATAATAATGTTTCAAAAAACTAAATGTTTACAAATGTACTGACCATAAACATATGATGTGCATTTGTAAAAATAATTCAAGTAAATATTTAAAGTTGAAAGAAAATAAGTTAAATTGTAATTATTCTTTAAAAACATTACCAATAAAAATTAAAAATAACATATTTAATGCCCTTATCGATTCAGGTTCCACCCATAATATTATAAATCAACAACTGTATACATTTTTAAAAAATAAAAAGGCAATTATAGAGGAAGAAAACATTAATACAATTTGTCTCACAGCTGATCGATTTCCTTTAAAAATAAATAAACAAATTTGGATTAAGGTTAATCTTCAAAAATTATCATGGAAAGTGAATTTTAAAATATTATCCAAATTACAACACCGAATAATACTCGGGATGAATTTTTTACAAACAACCCGCGCAATAGTTAACCCAACAAAATCTTTCATAACTTTTGATTGGGCAAGAGGTAAACAATTTCACTTAACCGACCTATCTCCAGAACAAATTAACAACGTGGAACAAAGTGAGTATATTAAAAATACAATTAATGATTTATGTAAAGAATTTCCTGATGTTCTTACAACTAAATTAGGTTGTACTCATGTATTGAAATACGATATTGTACTTAAAAATAATGAAATTATTAAATCTAGACCCTATCCTTTAAATCCGATAAAAACGTTTCAAATGAAACAACAAATTGACAAATTATTAAAAGATAAGGTAATTCGAGAAAGTATTTCCCCCTATTCTTCCCCAGCATTTTTAATTCCGAAACCAAACGGAACTAGTCGTCTAGTTGTAGATTATCGTCAAGTTAACCTAATAATTGATTCAGAGGCACAACCTTTGCCGAATATAAATCATGCGTTCCAATGGTTTTCCAATGCAAGATGGTTTAGTACGTTAGATTTAGCACAAGCGTACCATCAGATCCCATTGACAGAAAAATCTCGTCAAATTACTGCATTTTGTACACCAGATGGTTTGTACGAATATGAAAGGTTACCTTTTGGTTTGTCGACTGGTGCGCAAGTTTTAACTCGCCTTATGAATACATTATTCAAAAATATTAAATATAAATTTGTATTTAATTATATGGATGATATATTAATATATTCAAAAAGTTTTACAGAGCATGTTAAACATATCAAAATAGTATTGTCAATTTTACGGAAAGCTGGCATTACAGTTAATCCTGATAAAGTGACATTTGCTGTAAATGAAATACCGTTTCTCGGACATGTATTGTCGTACAAAGGAGTCTCTATAGACTCAAATAGGACACAAAAAATATTACAGTACCCACAGCCTATGACAGTAAAACAAGTACATCGATTTTGTGGTATGGTTAATTATTTTTCCAAATTTATCAAAAATTATGCTGATAGAATTGAACCACTAAATAAATTACGTCGCAAAAACACTCCGTTTATCTGGCACGACGCTCAAAAACTTGCGTTTGAAGATCTCAAACAGGCAATCGCTAATCCACCGGTATTAGCAATTCCAGACTTTTCCAAAACTTTCATTTTGCAGACGGATGCGTCTGATACAGGTCTAGGAGCTGTCCTACTTCAGGAACAAGAAGGATCTAGGAAACCTATAGCGTATGCTTCTAAAACACTAACAGAAGCAGAACGAAAGTTTTCAGCATATGAAAGAGAGTGTCTTGCAGTTGTTTTCGCAACGGATCATTTCAGGACCTATTTAACACATCGCGAATTTCTTTTAGAAACTGATAATCAAGCCTTAGCCTGGCTTCTTTCCAAACCAAAACAGTTAGGTAGATTAGCTAGATGGTTACTCCGAATATCTGTCTTTAAATTTAAAATTAATCACATCCGTGGTTCAGATAATAATGTTGCCGATGCATTATCGAGGATGTATGATCTAAATAACGAAGATATTCCGCAGGATATAACTTATATTAATAGTTTATTGTCACAATTCCCCCTATCTTTTACAGACGTCAAACTACATCAGGAACAGGATACCTTTATCCTACAACAAAAACAACAAAAGAATAGTAAATTTTGTTTATCCAAAGGAGTCCTATGTTCAAAAAATAAACATAATAATCCAACCAAAATCGTACTTCCCGACTCTTTAAAAGATTTAGTATTTAAATATTTTCATGATTCGGAGATTGGTGGACACTTAGGTGTTGAGAAAACTATACACAAAATCACACGATATTTTTATTGGCCAGCTATATATCGAGAAATTCCTCTGAAAGTCAAGGCTTGTACGACCTGCCAACGAAGCAAACCTGGGATAAATTATAAATGGGGAAATCTCAGTTCCAGAGTTCCGACAGCGCCATTTGACACACTGTTTATTGATACAGTCGGTAGCCTAGCAAAAACCAATCAAGGATATAAATATATTCTAGTGGTAGTCGATAGTTTCTCAAAATTCACATGGTTAGCCCCGTTAAAAAACACTAATACATCCTCTATTATACATGAATTAAAACGTATTTTCCAAAGTTATTCTATTCCAAGATTGATTGTCACAGATAATGCTAAAAATTTTAATTCCATAATGTTTAAAAACTTTTGTTTCAATTTAGGCATAAAACGAACCACCCTCTCACCCTATCATCCTCAACCATCGCATGCAGAACGTTTAAACCGAAATCTTAGGTCTATCCTTATTGCGTATCATGCAAAGACTCAAGCAACTTGGGACAAATCTTTATTTTGGTTTCAATTAGCTTTCAATATGGCTCAACATAATGCTCATGGGAAATGCCCATTTGACATATTGCATACTTTTCCAGCTCACACTCCATTAGATAGAGCATGGAATATCCAAGATATCCTCCATAGAAATCCTATACGTTCTAGTAATATGATGTGTGATATTAGAAGAAAACTAGTTAAATCACATAATGATATGGAACGTCGATATAATGCTACACGCCATCCCAATCCATTTTCAGTGGGAGATAAAGTTCTGCTAAAAACTCACCCCGTTAGTTCAAAACGAAAAAATATTTGTGCCAAAATGGCGTATCGATGGTCTGAACCTTTTTATATCATCGGCTTCTCTACTCCAGTTACAGCATTACTTCGTAAGACTGTAGGAGGAGATATCACTAAAGAACATATTTCTAATATTAAAAAAGTTAAATAGTATACTCATAAATTACATAATTTATTTTTAGGTGCTGTCTGTAGCGATCCTCGAGTTTGGGATGATTGTAATAAAAAAAAAAAAAATGCTGTTTGCATAATTAAATTGTAATTAGAGAATTAGAAGAAATTAGAAGAAATTGTAATTATTCCCGGTCGATGCACCATTTTTGTTACGTCCCAGGTTCGTGAAATAAAATTCATAAGCTTTTATCGAAAATCCAACTAGTGTTTTGTTTTATTCAAGAAAAAAAAATCTTATCAGATCCAATGTTGAAATATTTGAAACAATTAAAATTCTTAAAACAATTAAAATTCTTAAAAAAAATTAAAATTCTTTAAATTCAGTTGGAGTAATTATTAAATCTTCTAAAATACTTTCATCAAAATAAAGTTGAAAAAATTAATAAATTATTAATATTTTGTTTTCTGTTTTTTTTATAAAAAATTGTATATCACCTATCCCTTTAAAAGTTTTAAAAGAGAGTGAGGACAACAATCCAATTTATTTAAATTAAGAAAATTGTCTTTTTCTTTTTTTTTTTTTGTACTCACATCTGACGTTGTGTAAATAAGATCATCTGGTGGTACATTGATGTTGATGCTGTAAGAGTGTTTATGTTTACGTTGGAATGTCGTTACGTGCGTACTGTTCGTTATGTTTTGTTTTGTTTTGTGCGTACTGTTCGTTATGTTTTGTTTTGTTACGTGCGTACTGTTCGTTATGTTTTGTTTCCACTGTCCGTTATGCGTTAGGTGTTCGTATGTGTATCTCCTATTACAATCCTATTACAATCTTCCCCTCCCCCCGGAGAGTAAAGAGAAGCACACAGTACGTGTAAGCAAAATAAAGGGGGTGAGTGTTAAAATGAAAAAGAGAAGATGAGTATGTAGCAGTTGTCGGCTTGAGATGGTAATATACATTCATTTGGGGCCCCATTCAATAAAACATTCAAACAACATGCAAACAGCATTTTTTTTTTTTTTTTATTACAATCATCCCAAACTCGAGGATCGCTACAGACAGCACCTAAAAATAAATTATGTAATTTATGAGTATACTATTTAACTTTTTTAATATTAGAAATATGTTCTTTAGTGATATCTCCTCCTACAGTCTTACGAAGTAATGCTGTAACTGGAGTAGAGAAGCCGATGATATAAAAAGGTTCAGACCATCGATACGCCATTTTGGCACAAATATTTTTTCGTTTTGAACTAACGGGGTGAGTTTTTAGCAGGACTTTATCTCCCACTGAAAATGGATTGGGATGGCGTGTAGCATTATATCGACGTGCCATATCATTATGTGATTTAACTAGTTTTCTTCTAATATCACACATCATATTACTAGAGCGTATAGGATTTCTATGGAGGATATCTTGGATATTCCATGCTCTATCTAATGGAGTGTGAGCTGGAAAAGTATGCAATATGTCAAATGGGCATTTCCCATGAGCATTATGTTGAGCCATATTGAAAGCTAATTGAAACCAAAATAAAGATTTGTCCCAAGTTGCTTGAGTCTTTGCATGATACGCAATAAGGATAGACCTAAGATTTCGGTTTAAACGTTCTGCATGCGATGGTTGAGGGTGATAGGGTGAGAGGGTGGTTCGTTTTATGCCTAAATTGAAACAAAAGTTTTTAAACATTATGGAATTAAAATTTTTAGCATTATCTGTGACAATCAATCTTGGAATAGAATAACTTTGGAAAATACGTTTTAATTCATGTATAATAGAGGATGTATTAGTGTTTTTTAACGGGGCTAACCATGTGAATTTTGAGAAACTATCGACTACCACTAGAATATATTTATATCCTTGATTGGTTTTTGCTAGGCTACCGACGGTATCAATAAACAGTGTGTCAAATGGCGCTGTCGGAACTCTGGAACTGAGATTTCCCCATTTATAATTTATCCCAGGTTTGCTTCGTTGGCAGGTCGTACAAGCCTTGACTTTCAGAGGAATTTCTCGATATATAGCTGGCCAATAAAAATATCGTGTGATTTTGTGTATAGTTTTCTCAACACCTAAGTGTCCACCAATCTCCGAATCATGAAAATATTTAAATACTAAATCTTTTAAAGAGTCGGGAAGTACGATTTTGGTTGGATTATTATGTTTATTTTTTGAACATAGGACTCCTTTGGATAAACAAAATTTACTATTCTTTTGTTGTTTTTGTTGTAGGATAAAGGTATCCTGTTCCTGATGTAGTTTGACGTCTGTAAAAGATAGGGGGAATTGTGACAATAAACTATTAATATAAGTTATATCCTGCGGAATATCTTCGTTATTTAGATCATACATCCTCGATAATGCATCGGCAACATTATTATCTGAACCACGGATGTGATTAATTTTAAATTTAAAGACAGATATTCGGAGTAACCATCTAGCTAATCTACCTAACTGTTTTGGTTTGGAAAGAAGCCAGGCTAAGGCTTGATTATCAGTTTCTAAAAGAAATTCGCGATGTGTTAAATAGGTCCTGAAATGATCCGTTGCGAAAACAACTGCAAGACACTCTCTTTCATATGCTGAAAACTTTCGTTCTGCTTCTGTTAGTGTTTTAGAAGCATACGCTATAGGTTTCCTAGATCCTTCTTGTTCCTGAAGTAGGACAGCTCCTAGACCTGTATCAGACGCATCCGTCTGCAAAATGAAAGTTTTGGAAAAGTCTGGAATTGCTAATACCGGTGGATTAGCGATTGCCTGTTTGAGATCTTCAAACGCAAGTTTTTGAGCGTCGTGCCAGATAAACGGAGTGTTTTTGCGACGTAATTTATTTAGTGGTTCAATTCTATCAGCATAATTTTTGATAAATTTGGAAAAATAATTAACCATACCACAAAATCGATGTACTTGTTTTACTGTCATAGGCTGTGGGTACTGTAATATTTTTTGTGTCCTATTTGAGTCTATAGAGACTCCTTTGTACGACAATACATGTCCGAGAAACGGTATTTCATTTACAGCAAATGTCACTTTATCAGGATTAACTGTAATGCCAGCTTTCCGTAAAATTGACAATACTATTTTGATATGTTTAACATGTTCTGTAAAACTTTTTGAATATATTAATATATCATCCATATAATTAAATACAAATTTATATTTAATATTTTTGAATAATGTATTCATAAGGCGAGTTAAAACTTGCGCACCAGTCGACAAACCAAAAGGTAACCTTTCATATTCGTACAAACCATCTGGTGTACAAAATGCAGTAATTTGACGAGATTTTTCTGTTAATGGGATCTGATGGTACGCTTGTGCTAAATCTAACGTACTAAACCATCTTGCATTGGAAAACCATTGGAACGCATGATTTATATTCGGCAAAGGTTGTGCCTCTGAATCAATTATTAGGTTAACTTGACGATAATCTACAACTAGACGACTAGTTCCGTTTGGTTTCGGAATTAAAAATGCTGGGGAAGAATAGGGGGAAATACTTTCTCGAATTACCTTATCTTTTAATAATTTGTCAATTTGTTGTTTCATTTGAAACGTTTTTATCGGATTTAAAGGATAGGGTCTAGATTTAATAATTTCATTATTTTTAAGTACAATATCGTATTTCAATACATGAGTACAACCTAATTTAGTTGTAAGAACATCAGGAAATTCTTTACATAAATCATTAATTGTATTTTTAATATACTCACTTTGTTCCACGTTGTTAATTTGTTCTGGAGATAGGTCGGTTAAGTGAAATTGTTTACCTCTTGCCCAATCAAAAGTTATGAAAGATTTTGTTGGGTTAACTATTGCGCGGGTTGTTTGTAAAAAATTCATCCCGAGTATTATTCGGTGTTGTAATTTGGATAATATTTTAAAATTCACTTTCCATGATAATTTTTGAAGATTAACCTTAATCCAAATTTGTTTATTTATTTTTAAAGGAAATCGATCAGCTGTGAGACAAATTGTATTAATGTTTTCTTCCTCTATAATTGCCTTTTTATTTTTTAAAAATGTATACAGTTGTTGATTTATAATATTATGGGTGGAACCTGAATCGATAAGGGCATTAAATATGTTATTTTTAATTTTTATTGGTAATGTTTTTAAAGAATAATTACAATTTAACTTATTTTCTTTCAACTTTAAATATTTACTTGAATTATTTTTACAAATGCACATCATATGTTTATGGTCAGTACATTTGTAAAAATAATTCAAGTAAATATTTAAAGTTGAAAGAAAATAAGTTAAATTGTAATTATTCTCTAATTACAAAATTTCTAATTAATAAAAATTAATAATAAATTTTTTTACACTTGCTATAATAACACTTGCTTATAATAAAACAATTGCTTATAATAAAAAAAATACTAATCGTAAGAAGCAAGTAGATATTAGATCTTTTTCCCAGCCATCTACCAGCGCTGTTGCTAAAAACCACCAATAGTACAGTACTGTATTTCATACTGTATTCAAATTTATTTCATCATGTACTGTACTGCATTAAAATGCATTTTAATATTTCTCCTGTACTTTATATTGTTTAAATAACCCATGTTTAAATAATAAATACATAGCCTACAGTAAAAGTTTCTTGTGCAAATTGTGTTATTACTTTCTCTTGCCTATATGAATATATAGGCAAGAGAAAGTATTGTTTTCATGTCGATTTTTAGAAATCGAGTTTTCACCGGATCTATAAGTTTTCAGACCCCCTGAACCCAAAAAAAATGTTTTTAGCGATTGGTCTGTGTGTGTGTGTGTGCGCGTGTTTGTGTGTGTGTGTGTGTGCGTGTGCATGTGCGTGTGCGTGTGTGCGTGTGCGTGCGTGCGTGCGTGTGTGTGTGTGTGTGTGTGTGTGTGTGAACAGAATATCTCAAGAACGGAACGTCGTACGAACTTGAAACTTAAAACTTAAGTTACATACCACTACCCGACCCGACACGAACATTTTCATCAAAATCGGTCAACCGGAAGTAGTAGTTTATTCGTATAATTTTTCACTTTTTTGCGATTTTCTCAAAAACTGGTCCTACGATTTTTTTTTAAATCGCCTGGTTTACTATATTTTTATGCTCTACAAGATAGGGTAGGAGCCATGTTTGTTGAAATTCTGTGTGAGGCTGTTTTTACGTAAAAATATTTTCTTTTTAAGATTGCGGCTTTAATATGCATTTTAGCGCAAAACGTTATATAATAAAAGTTGTAGAGAATGTAAAATTCTACAACTTTTATTTCAAACAATTTTTTGTATAACGCTTATTTTAGCGGTAATTTGCGATTTTCTGTTTTTTTCTCACGAAAACGTGTGAAAAATCGATTTTTTAAATATTTCGGCCTTAGAATGCATTTCACGACAAAAGAGTATATAATAAAATTTATAGTAAATTAAAAGACCTACAACTTTTATTTAAAGCATTTTTCTCCACAGAGCCTAGTTGAGCGTGAAAGAGTGATTTTCCGTATTTTTAGGCCAAACTGAGGTCGATTTTCATTTTGCGTCTTTCACTCATGATTAAAATAAGGTTATGTTTTTGAGGTTAGTTTTTTGTTTATTTCTAATGTTTTATTACTAATATTAGGTTTATTGTTAATTATTTGCACTGGCAAGAGAAAGTCGTGTGAGTGTTTCAGACCAGATTTTTTTTTTTATACGACTCGTGTATTTTTATAAATAACCTCCATAGTCCGGAATTTCCTTTAATCCGGCAAGCTTCGAGTCCCAAACGTGCCGGATTAAAGAGGTTCTACTGTATTTTGTACACCCGGTATCTATTCTAGAGAGCTGGTGAGCCTACTCGGGGTTATTACGTGAGTTAAGAAGTAAAATATATAAAAGTTAAGTTAAACCTAACTCAGGTAGAAACACTTTTATGTAGAGCAGTTTGCATTTTAAGTAGTAAGTAAACGTACACCGCCTCAGGAGTGTCTGCAATCTTCCATTCCATGTTTTCCATCCCACTAAATAAACTGTTTACAAAGTGTTAACACACTACCACCACCTTAATGTTTATTTTTATCGTTGCCCAATAAATAAATCACAAATAGTCGGTCGGTCGCTCTAATGATAGCCTTATAGCCTAATATAGGCTAAGTGAACTCCAAATGGTCATTCTAGGTTTGCACGTTTCTACATCGCCAAAACCCACACAGTAACGATACATCCACGCTTTAAGGGGAAATTCCACGACAGTTTTAACTCAAAATTTCAATTTTTGGTTATTTATGTTTTTCAATACTTTTGGCCTAGATCTACCAATAAAACATTAAATTACGTCAAAAAAAAAAAATTTTTATAAAATAATTAAGTTTTTATCAGGTTTACAAAGAAATAATACCATGTTACAAAGAACGAATATTTTTTCATAATTTTATACTGCTCGTTTTGGTGCAAAGAGAATTTCAGTTTTTAAAATATATTTTTTTTTTATTCCTAATTTGTGTACGTTGCAATCTGTTCAATTGAGAAGAATAAGCAATGAGATGAGGATGATGTGTATGACGTGTAAATGAGACTGTGTAGTCTTGTACACACACACACACTCACAGAGTATGGTTACCATCTAACTACACCCACAACCACTCTCTACCATTCAAATAAAGGGTGATTCAAAAAGAGCGCCGGTTTTTAAACGGCTGGTAAATTTTTGTTTATCGGTTGGCAAAATTGTTTGACCTCATTTCTATTTTGGAGAACATTCCGATTGACGATTCAGTTGTAGTTTCTCTTGTATGCACAGCGAGTGACAGTTTGGTGCGGCTTTTGGTCGGGCGGTGTCATCGGCCCTTACTTTTTTGGAAATCAAGAAGGACAAGCCGTGACAGTAAATGGAGACCGATACCGTACGATGATTACGGAGTTTTTGTGGCGTCATTTGGATGGAATGGACATTGACGAGTTGTGGTTTCAGCAGGATGGTGCCACCTGTCACGCTGCACGAGAAACAATGTTGTTGCTCCGTGAACGGTTCCAGGATCGCATCATTTCTCGTAATTCCGACCATCAATGGCTACCAAGGTCGTGTGACTTGACGCCTTGTGACTTTCCTCTTTGGGGTCATCTGAAGTCATTGGTGTATGCCAATAAACCCCGAAACATCAATGACTTGAAGGAGGAAATTCGACGGGTTATCGGGCAAATGGAAGTCGAAACTTGTCGTGCAGTAATATCCAATTTCATGGACAGAGTTGATGCGTGCCAGCGCAGTAGAGGAGGACACATGCATGACATCATTTTTCATACATGAAATCGGAAGGTAAGATGAACTTGTTGATGTATTTATTTTCAGTTTTTCAATAAAATAAATCTCTTAATTTGATATATCAAAACCGGCGCTCTTTTTGAATCACCCTATACAAATAAAAGTAACTACCTTCACTAGCATTGCAACCAGGAGCCTTCGTCTCCGAAAATCAGCTGTTAAACAGCTGATTTTGGCGACGACTGCACCTCCAGACCAACCCGGCGGGTTTAATATCTGCATCACGGTTTTTAATACTCTCAGCTGTTGATTCAGCTTTCTAAACAACTGTGGATGGGAAATTTACTTGTTTGTGTAGCCTACATATTGTTTTTGATTTGTGCCTTCTTGTTTCTTACATTTTCCCGTATATTTAGATTTTTAACACTAAGGTACATTTTCCTCACAAACCAATAAACCTACCACACTGAAACTTTTACCAGTTAATTATCTTGCTTGGCCGCATATGCCGACATTTTTATTACTTCCTCAGGTGCTCCAAAAATTAGTAACACGCAAAAAAACGTGGAAAAAAAATTGTCAAAATTTTATGTTATTCGTTAATTTAAAAAAATAATTTGGTGTGAAACATTCACACAACTTTCTCTTGCCAATGCAAATAATTAACAATAAACTTAACATTAGTAATAAAACATTAGAAATAAACAAAAAACTAACCTTAATATATAACCTAATTTTAATCATGAGTGAACGACGCAAAATTAAAAAATAGACCTTAGTTTGGATTAAAAATATGGATAATTGCTCTTTCACGCTAAACTAGGCTGTGTAGAGAAAAATGCTCTAAATAAAAGTTGTAGATCTTTTAATTTCCTATAAATTTTATTATATACTTTTTTGTCGTAAAATGCATAAACCAACTTGAGACTTGAAACTTAAGTTACATACCACTACCGGACCCGACACGAACATTTTCATCAAAATCGGTAATGCTAAGGGCGAAATCTTAAAAAATAGATTTTTCACACATTGTCGTGACAAAAACAGAAAATCGCTACCTACCGCTAAAATAAGCGTTATACAAAAAATGTTTGAAATAAAAGTTGTAGGATTTTAAATTCTCTATATTTTCTATTAAATAAAGTTTTGCGCAAAAATGCATAATAAAGCCATAATCTTAATTTTTTTTACGTGTAAACAGCCTTACCAAGAATTTCAGCACACATGGAGTCTACCCTATTTTGTAAAGCATAAAAAATGTAGTAAACCAGGCGATTTAAAAAAATACGTACGACCTGTTTTTGAGAAAATCGCAAAAAAGTAAAAAATAACACGAATAAACTACCACTTCCGGTTTACCGATTTTGGTGAAAATGTTCGTGTCGGGTCCGGTAGTGGTATGTAACTTAAGTTTTAAGTTCGTACGATGTACCGTTCTTGAGATATTCTGTTCACACTCAGACACAGACCAAAAGGTAAAAAGCAGTTGTGTGTGTGGGTGTGAGGGTGTCTGTTTAGGTGTATATGGTGGGTGAAGAGTGTATTTGTTGTGATCGACACGAAAACAATACTTTCCTTCCTATATAAATATGTATTCATATAGGCAAGAGAAAGTAAAAAAAATGAATCGTATTAGAATTGTACTCCGATTAGATCGGTACGCATGATTAATGGTGATAAGTGATTGATGGAATCGTTTATCGCTGTACAAAGAGATTAAAATAAGACGTTGGCTAACATAATAACAGAACAGAACGTATACAAAGAGGTCACTATTATTTGTGTGATAGTTAAGCTACCGTCCCATACAGCTCGTCCAATTTAATTGATCCAAAGTAATGAATACGCTGTAACATATCCTATATAGGCCTACCTACTACAGGGTGATAACAAATTCAATCATCCAAAAACCACCTCAATATATAGGGTGCTGTTTTTTAGAGGTATTCAACTTTAAAATGAAATAAAACACAGAATAATTGAACAATTGACGTGAAATTGGTTTTATTTTAAAGATAATTATTTGCCATTTTTATTTAAATATAATTTCCGGCATGTGGCCGCCGCGGCTGGCTCGGACGTGGTCCAATCGAGACGTCCAATTTGTGACCACTTTTTGCAGCATTTGGGACCAATGTTGCCTTCAAGTCGTCAATTGTCTGTGGCTTATTGGTATAGATTAGCGACTTCACATACCCCCACAGAAAATAATCCAGCGGTGTTAGATCTCATGACCTTGGAGGCCAATTTACAGGTCCAGAACGTGAAATTATGCGTTCACCAAACGTTTCCTTCAGTAAATCGATTGTGTGACATGTTGCACCATCTTGTTGAAACCACAGCTCTCCAACATTAAGGCGATTTAATTCAGGTACAAAAAAGTCATTGATCATGGCTCTGTAACGGTGACCATTGACTGTAACATTGTGCCCGGCATCATTTTTGAAGAAGTAAGGACCAATGACTCCACCAGCCCATAAAGCACCCAAACAGTAACTTTTTCTGGATGTAAAGGCTTCTCAGCAATATATCGAGGGTTTCCTTCACTCCAAACAACGGAGTTTTGTTTATTCACGTAGCAATTCAACCAAAAATGGGCTTCATCACTGAACAAAGTTTTCATGTGAAAATCGGGACCAACAGCGATAAGTTTCACGAACCGAACCATGATTTTCAAAATAAATCTGGACAATTTGCAAGCGTTGTTCAAGCGTCAGTCTATTCATTATAAAATGGCAAACCAAACTGAACATGAATTATTACAAAACAGTTTTCAAAATGGCCGCAATGGAAATCAGTACAACGTATAGGCAGGCGCTTGCCTCGCGCGGAGTAGCCTACTCTTACAGTAGATCAACTATAGTTGAGCCGCTCTAAGTTAGCTCCTCCTCCTCCTAGTGTCTGTCAACAAACCAAAGCCACCTACTACAGGGTGCACGCTAGAGTCTCCCACTTTATGGATGTCCTATTCCTATTAAGTTAACTATTTTTTAAATTATAAGCACTTAAAGTACTTAAAACATCAGTCATGATATGATGTAGGCCTAATAATTTCATTTAGAAAATATCTTTAAAAGTATTTTGTATTTTAATACTTTTGAAAGTATTTTGTTGTTAGTTTTTAATCAGCGTGTACACATTTTGATATAATGCGCATGCTCGTGACGTCATTATTTGTTTACAATAGGAGCAAACTTAGAGAGGCTGAACTGTATATATTGTAGGGTGAGAGTTGAAAAGCACCCGGTATCACAGACATGCTCTAATATTAATAGTAGTTATTAATAAAAGGGAGTAACCGCATCGAAATATGAATGCGACCATCCACCAACTGATGTGGACCTTTTCAAAGAGCCATCTGAATTTGGGTCACGGTCGTTTCCGCTCGATTTGGATTAGCGTCATAGCTTTTCTCATTTCTCATTCACATAAAAGAATAAAATCCCACGCCTAAACTGTTATCGTTTTTATTTCATAAATACCATACGTAGCCCTACCGCATGGCTGTAACGTATGCCATACGATCACTATATGTGTAAAAATCTGGTGTGAAACACTCACACAACTTTCTCTTGTCAATGCAAATAAATAACAATATAACCTAAAATTAGTAATAAAACATTATAAATAAACAAAAAACTAATTTTAAAAAATATAACTTTATTTTAATCATGAGTGAAAGACGCAAAATGACAATCGACCTAAGTTTGGCTTATAAAAAATGGAAAAATCACTTTTCACGCTAAACTCGGCTCTGTAGAGAAAAATGGTCTAAATAAAAGTTTTAGATCTTTTTTTAATTTCCTATAAATTTTATTATTTATACACTTTTGTCGTAAAATGCATACTACGGCTGAAGTCTTAAAAATCGATTTTCACACCTTTTTTCGTGAGAAAAAAAAGATGTTTTTGAGACGTGAGAAAAGGTTATGTTTTTTGAGTTTAGTTTCTTTGTTTAAATCTAATGTTAGATTATATTGGTAATTATTTGCATTGTCAAGAGAAATTTGTGTGAATGTTTGGCACCACGTTTTTTGGTTTAGCTGTTTCTTTTCAAGTTGTTTGTCGGATTTTTATTGCATAGTTATAGTTGGATATATTAACAAGAATAGTGTGTGTGTGTGTGTGTGTGTTTTTTTGTGTGAGACAGAGAGAGTGTGTGTGTGTGTGTGTGTGAACGATAAATGGAAACCAAATAAACGTTGTATTATGGGGAATAGCTCCCGCTGTTTAGTTGATCGTTTAGCTAGAAATCGTTTGGTTATTGGAGATAGATCAGGTAGGCATAATCATGTGATGGAGCGCATGCATTTAAAACTCAAAGTGCCTCCTAGATTATAAAATACAGAGTATGCGCGGATATAAACAAGTGGTACACAAATAAGGCGATCAAATAGGACATGCAACTATGAGATGATCATCGATTTAACCTAATTCAAACGATTAAGAATGGCACGTAACTATGTGCGTGTCGGCTACTGAGAAAAGCGATTAAAATTTATTTATCTAATATTCCAAATAGAGTCAAGGCATGCCGATCCACTGCCATTGCAATCATTTCAATACTCTGGCCACTGCCATTACATTTTCATTGTTACACCTGCTCGGTTCTACTTCAATATAACTATACTCAGCCAGTTATACACTTTTCATCCGCCCGAGTACATTTTTCACATTAGCAAAATGCCTTAAGCCCACCGGGTTGGTCTAGAGGTAAAGTCGTCACCAAAATCAGCTGTTTAACAGGTGATTTTCGGAGACGAAGGTTCCTGGTTCGAATCCTAGTAAAGGTAGTTACTTTTATACGGATTTGAATACTAGGCAGCGGTTACCGGTGTACTTTGATGGTTGGGGTTCAATTAACCATACTCTCTCGGGAATGGTTGGCCTGAGTCTGTACAAGACTACACCTCATATACACGTCATACACATCATCCTCATCTCATTGGGTCATAGGGTTGCTTATTGTTCTCAGTTGCCCATAACATACTGGTGGAGTGTCAAATGATTTACACTCAATCTGTTCGTTTCAGGGCTAAAATAAATAGTTCTGTTTCTTATCCCATGGTCAGCCAATTAAATGACTGAATCATTTACGAACAGAAGAGGTAGAGGTGTAAAAGACACTAATCAGAGTTACTCCTCTGAAAGTAATGAATTTCATTATACAGCCAGATCCTGTGGTGAATGAAGTGAAAGTGTCATTTGCAGAGTGGAAAATATGTGCTTTTCATAGGGTTCGGCATGCTGATAAGCGTACTTTTCCATTCAGTGAGGAAGGCAATTGTAAACCACCTCACTCCTCGTTTTACTTGGTAAAACCTCTAGAGAGGTTCAAACCAGCCTTTTGGCTGATCACCTAAACAACAACATATTGTTCTCAGATTCAACAGATTGCAACTGACACAAATTAGAAATTAAAAAAAAAAGCAAAATGCCTTAAGGGGGTAGTCAACTCAAGATTTTTTTTAAATTACAATTTTTTTTCACTTATTCGAAGTTTAAAATTTTCTAAATCATAGCATGTGTTCACTTTGTCTGTACGTTGACAAAAAAGTAATAAGAATATTATAAAGCTCACCAACAAGGTGAGTGAAATTATTCCTTAACTTTTAAGTCTTCCGGAAATGTGTTTTTGCATGATCGTACATTCTTGGGAATTAAATGTTTTGGTTTGTATTGGAGATATTTGGATGAATTGATTTTTCAAATGTTCATAATTTCGTGCTCTATTATCTGTCGAATGGTTATTACAAAAAAACTTAAAACGGACTTTGTTATAAAATAATTTGTAAATCTATAAAATAAATGTTTTTGAAAATATAGTTTTTCTTCAATTAATTTCTTATAAGAAAAAATAAATACAAGAGCATACAACAAATAATAGATAGCAATTTTCTGTATTTTTCAGTATAAGAATCATGTTGATGTCTTTCTTGGTTCCTGAGATATTCGATTCCCCGTAGAAGCCCGCTTTTCCACCCCCCAACCTTGTATTAGGGGCTGTAAATTAATTTTTTTGGTCTGGTCAAGTGGTAGGTCATTACTAGTAAATTACTCTTTCATTAAAAATATAATTATATTAATGATAAATTATAGTCGAGTAGTTTGATTTTCATTTTTGGGGTTGACTACCCCCTTAAGGGGAGTGCGGAATGAAATACTAAAAAAATCTAGTGTGAAACACTCACACAACTTTCTCTTGCCAATGCAAATAATTAACAATAAAACGTAACAAACGTCATAAAAACATTAGAAATAAACAGAAACCTAACCACGAAAACATAACCTTATTTTAATCATGAGTGAAAGACGCAAAATGAAAATCGACCTCAGTTTGGCTTAAAAATACGGAAAATCACTCTTTCACCCTAAACTAGGCTCTGCGGAGAAAAATACTATAAATAAAAGTTGTAGATCTTTTAATTTCCTATAAATTTGATTATATACACTTTTGTCGTAAAATGGGATACTAAGGCCGAAATCTTAAAAAAACAATTTTTTACGTGAAAACAGCCTTGCCAAAAATTTCAGCAAACATAATTATCACCTACCCCTATCTTGTAGAGCATAAAAAATTTAGTAAACCAGGCGATTTAAAAAAAAAATCGTAGGACCAGTTTTTGAGAAAATCGCAAAAAAGTGAAAAAATTCACGAATAAACTACTCTTTCCGGTTGACCGATTTTGATGAAAATGTTTGTGTCGGGTCCGGTAGTGGTATGTAACTTTAGTTTGAAGTTTCAAGTTCGTACGATGTTCCGTTCTTGAGATATTCTGTTCACACACACACACACACACACACACACACACACACACACACACACACACACACACACAGACCAATAGGTAAAAAGCAGTTATGGTGTGGGGTGTGAGGGTGGGTGTCTGTTTAGGTGTATATGGTGGGTGAAGAGTGGGACATGAAAACAATACTCTCCTTCCTATCCTATATATTCATATATGCAAGAGAAAGTAAAAATGTTCGGATGAGACGTTGTTTGGAGAGATCCACAAAAGTTATTGAGCAGCAGTCTCAAGGGGCAAAGAATCAGTCGGTGATAACCGACCGCACTTCCATAACAGACAGGTGGAGTGTGAAATTATTTAATGTCAATCTGTTAGTTGCAGGGCTAAAATAAATAGTTGTGTTTCTTATCATCACATGGGCACCCAATCAAATGACTGAATCATATAAGAAGAGAAGAGGTAGAGGTGTACTGTGACACTAATCAGAGTTATCTCCTCCTCTCAAAGTAATGAATTTCATTATACAGTGTCGGATTGTGTGGTGAATGAAGTGAAGGTGTCATGAAGGCAGAGTGGGCCCGGCATGGTGATAAGCATACTTTTCCACTGAGTGAGTTGTGGCAATGTTAAACCACGCGACTCCTCGTTGTTACTTAGTGAAACCTCTACACGTTCAAACCAGCCAACCAGGCTGACCGACCGTACAGTAAAGTGTGAACCAGGCGTTTAATATCGAAACCTAAATTAGCGATCAGACCAAATCGGACAATAAGAGTCTAGTGCATATTTTAGACTAATAAGCGTAAACCGATAAAAAATAACTACCTTTAAATACAATCACTGAATGGTAGATTGCAACCGGTTTTATAACTGGCATAGGCCTACGTGTATGATAACGCCATCCATCCATTTGACTCAGCCTTCAATTACATATTTGTAAAGTGTTATTTGCAATTTGCTAATTTAACAAACGGGTGGATATCGATTTGTATAACTTAATATCGCACGCAACCAAAATGTTCTCTGTCTGGTGGTACGTTACCGCTTTATTTCACATTCTGTACGGCGCGGCCATCATTATCACATTCACCCAATCAAGAAGCAAACATTTCTCATGCTGTAACAATATTATGACAAAATATTCCGGACCTTTTCCGTTATTTCACATTACACCACGTGTAACCTTAAAGTCATTTCGTGTAAACGCATCTTTATTGTTATGCCTGGTGACTCCCACTCACTATAATTAATATTGTTTGCATGTTTATTAATACACATCAGTTGATTGTTCGCTTTGCACCTGTTCTCTTCCTTCAATACATAATGAATCTTTTGCAATTGTAATTTTCCTGTATTTTTAAAATAAGTTTGTGTTATTTTCAGTATTTTTAAATTTAATGTTTTGTAATCGTTTGATCTTAATCATATTTGTAATTTTCTGTATTTTTTAAAAAATTGTGTTATTTTATTTTATTTGTAATTGTTTGATCTTAATTGTTTTGTAATTTGTAAAATAAAGCTTGTAAATAATTTGTGAAACTTGTAAAAGAATGAAGGATACAACCAACCAAAAATATGGTAATGAAAATGAAAACAACCGAAAATAAAAAGAATCAAGCGATTCTTTTATGCATAAGCGATCAAAAAGATTCACACGATATTTTCATGATGTGAAATAACGGAAAAGGTCCAATATTCCAAAAATCACACACGTCTAAAAATCTCTTCTCCAGTACTTAACACTCTTCCGCTTCCGGCACTCAATGTGTTCCACATTTTGGAAATTTCCGATAATTTCCAAATGATTCCGTTTGAGTTTTTTTATGAATATCTAAAAAATTCTTAGTAAATATTAGGTGCAAGTTTTCGTAGTTACAATACTTAATTTTTCTGTGGATATCGTATGTAAGATTTTCAGAAGCGTAGCTCTTCGGGGAGGTATGAAAAAGTATTAAAATTCTTAACTGTTTTCTGCCCAACGCGTAAGGAACTAGTGTGTAGAATTTAAGTTGACTAGGTGGGAGGGAGGGAGGGAGGGAGGGAGGGAGGGAGAGAGAGAGAGAGAGAGAGAGAGAGAGAGAGAGAGGGAGGGAGGGGGAGGGGGAGGGGGTGAGAGAGGGAGGGAGAGAGAGAGAGAGGGAGGGAGAGGGAGAGAAAGAGAGAGAGAGAGCTACAAGAGTAAGTATTGGCGTAGTTGATGGCAAGTGATTGTCTAGTTATAAAGTGGGTAGGGGGCAATGCATACGTAAAGAGAGCTCATCAACAGCCTTGAAAATATTATAGTGGCATTAATACAGTTGGAGTGTGTGGTGAATAAAGCGAAAGTGTTATTTGCAGGGTGGAAAGTGGATGGTGATGAGCATAGTTTTCTACTGAGTGAGTAAGGCAATGGTAAACGACCCGACTGCTCCTTTTACTAGAAATTGAACCCAACGTTTCGGGTGATGACCTGAACAAAAACATACAGAGAGATAAGATCTGGAGTTAATTAAATAACGGTGTGAATTAGTGTAAAGTCCAGCCTTTCTAAGTTTGCTCCTAATGTAAACAAATAATGACGTCACTGAGCATGCGTATTATATAAAAATGTGTACACGCTGATTAAAAAGTAACAACAAAATACTTTCAAAAGTATTTTTATATTTATATGCCTACATCACATCACGACTGATGTTTTTAGTACTTATAATTTAAAAAATAGTTAACTTAATTAGGAATACGACATCCGTAAAGTGGCAGACAATAGCGTGCACCCTGTAGTAAGTGACTTTGGTTTGTTGACAGAAGGAGGAGCAAACTAACAACGGTGGCTCAACTGTACATTAAACATGAAACTAAAACGAACATTCAATATCCAGAGGAAAATCTGGTGTGAAACACTCACACGACTTTTCCTTGCCAATGCAAATAATTAATAATATAACCTAACATTAGTAAGAAAACATAAGAAATAAACAGAAACCTAACCTCGAAAACATAACCTTCTTTAATCATGACTGAAAGACACAAAATGAAAATCGACATCAGTTTGACTTAAAAATACAGAAAATCGCTCTTTCACACTAAACTATTGTTAGGCCTACATCATATCTAGACTGATATTTTAAGTAATTTAAGTACTTATAATTTAAAACATAGTTAACTTAATAGGAATAGGATAGTTGTAAAGCGGTGGAGTGTAGCGTGCACCCTGTAGTAGGTGGCTTTGGTTTGTTGACAGACACTAGGAGCTAACTAAAGACGGCTGAACTGTAGGTGTGGCGGCCTACCAAGCAACTACCACCTAATTCTTGAGTGCTCGTTTCGTATCGAATCGAACCTAATTATGCACGGTCCATTACAGTGCTACCAACATTACAAATGAATAACAATAATAAGTAATTTTATATTTGCAGTGGTAAGAAAGATCCGCCTTACTCTATTAACTATATCACCTGTACCCTCTTCCCTCCCAAACCACTCCTTCTGGAATCCGATGCTAATTAACTAACCTACAATATAATCTGTAAATATTTACCCGACACGCTATCCAATCAATGTTCGGTAAAGCGAGCTAATTTTACAGTTTACTACTACTTTCTTTCGATGGAAATATAGTACGATCCCGGTCATCCGACCTGACTTACTGACAAATGTTGACGAATGTCAATTGACAAGCGAGGGCGTAATAATATGTAGCCTCTGGTGAAACACACAACCTCATCTGACACAATACGGAAAAACACGAATTAACCTTAAACTAACTTAAGCTGAACTAAGTTTTAGGGTTTTTCATTTTCTATAACCTTAAAGTTATTTATACTTTTTCCCTGTTGTTTAAGTGATCAGCCTGCTTGGCTGGTTTGAACGTGTAGAGGTTTTACTAAATAAATCAAGGAGTGAGGTGGTTTACCATTGCCACAACTCATTGAGTGGGAAAGTATACTTATCACCATGCCGTGCCCTCTGAAAAGCACATATTTTCCACTCCGTGGAGTGGAGTGAAGTGAAGTGACATCTTCACTTCATTCATCACAGGGTCTGACTGTATAATGAAACTCGCTACTCTAGCGGCGCAAAGCGCCGCTAGAGTAGCGAGTTATGGAGTTATAGAGTTTGGAGTAGCGAGAATTAGTCCAATTCATAAGTAGATCAGAACCATTTGCCACAATGTGAAGTTCGGCCGCCGAAGGGGTTGGGTGGATCACAATATTTTAAAATTTGAAGATATGAAAGTTTAAAGATGAAGTTTGAAGTTTCCAAATTTCAACTTTGAATGTATAATATTTTGAGTTTTTCGTTTTCTCATGCGACCTAGGGTTGCGATCTTAAAATTTTCGGGTTACCAAATTTTTTTTGTAATTTCTTCGCTAAATAACATGCAGTTAAAAGATTATTTGCATTCCGAAAATTTTAAAATTTTTATTGGGGTAGCAATCGCCATAGGACGCCGATCTAAAATTTAATAAATTCTCCGTGACTTCATTCATCACAGGGTCTGGCTGTATAATGAAATTCATTACTTTCAGAGGAGATATTTCTGATTTGTGTCACAATAAACCTCTACCTCTTCTATTGTTAAATGATTCAGTCATTTAATTAAGTAACCATGTGATAAGAAAAAGGGATAGGCTAGTGGGGCATATCCTAAGACATCTATCAATAATGGAGGGTAATACTAACGGAGTAAATTTTAGAGGGAGGCAAAGATTAGAAAATATAAAGCAAATTACAAAAGATATAGGGTGTTACAGGCATGTAGATATGAAACGACTTGCACAAGATAGAACAGGTTGGAGAACTGCATCAAACCAGTCGAGACTGACAAAAAAAACTGAATCATTTAAGATGAGAAGAGGTATAGGTTGTACTGTGACACTAATCACAGTTATCTGCTCTGAAAGTAATGAATTTCATTATACTGTTGGTCCCTGTGGTGAATGAAGTGAAGGTGTCATTTGCAGAGTGGAAAATATGTGCATTTCAGAGGGCACAGCATGGTGATAAGCGTACTTTTCAACTGAGTTAGTTGTGGCAAAGGTAAACCACCTCACTCCTCGTTTTACTTAGTAAAACCTCTACACGTTCAAACCAGCCTACAGGGTAATCACCTTAATGACAACATAACCTTAAAGTTATTTATACTTTTTCCCTAGGATGTAAAAAAACCCCATTTTTAGCGATTTAAATGAGAAGTCAAAGAGTGTTACACCTGTTCATCTACTTAAAGTAGGCCTACTGTTGGTATATGAGAAAGACGAAGGAAGGGCTGGTGCTAGCCTACTATTCCAATAGAAGGCTAGATAGCTGAAAGGCATTTAAAAAGCATAACCGTAAACAGTTTATAGAAGCCAATCATTCCTTTATATCACATCACATCACATCACATTGTACCAGTTTAGTTTTATTACTACATTTATACTTGACACACGTACACGCTGTACCAAAACGCAAAACAACCCCCCCCCCCCGATACGACTGCTTTTCATACAAAGCTCATAAAGACAAAATTACACGACCCATTCAGCTGAATTTTCAAAATATTAACGCGATTATCGTTAAAACCCAACAGGGTCTTTTTACTTTCTCTTGCCTATATGAATATATAAGAAGGAAATTATTGTTTTCATGTCAATTTTAACAAATACACTCTTCAACCGAATATACACCTAAACAGACACCCTCACACACAACTACATTTTACCTATTGCTATGTGTGTGGGTGTGTGTGTGCGTGCGTGCGTGCGTGCGTGCGTGCGTGTGTGAGTGCGTGTGTGTGAACAGAATATTTCAAGAACTGAACATCGTACAAACTTGAACCTTGAAACTTAAACGCACTCTGATATGTGCCGACACGAACATTTTCATCAAAATCGGTCAATCGGAAGTAGTAGTTTATTCGTGTAATTTGTCACTTTTTTGCGATTTCCTCAAAAACTGGTCCTACGATTTTTTTTAAAAATCGCCAAAATAGGGTAGGCGCCATGTTTGCTGAAATTCTTGGTGAGGCTGTTTTCACGTAAAAAAATTATTCTTTTAAGATTGCGGCTTTAATATGCATTTTAGGGCAAAAATTTATATAATAAAATTTGTAGAGAATCAGAAGTCCTACAACTATTATTTCAAACATTTTTTTGTATAATGCTTAGTTAAGCGGTAATTAGCGATTTTTTTTCTCACCAAAACGTGTGAAAAATCGATTTTTTTTAACATTTCGGCCTTAGTACTCATTTTACGACAAAAGAGTATATAACCAAATTTATAGAAAGTTAAAAGATCAACAACTTTTATTTAAAGCATTTTTCTCGACAGAGCATAGTTTAGCGTGAAAGAGTGATTTTTCGTATTTATAAGCCAAACTGAGGTCGATTTTCATTTTGCGTCTTTCAGTCATGATTAAAATAAGGTTATGTTTTTTGTTTGTTTCTAATGTTTTATTACTAATGTTAGGTTAATTGTTAATTATTTGCATTGGCAAGAGAAAGTTGTGTGAGTATTTCACACCAAATTTTTTTTTTTTTTTTATTACATTTATACTTGATACACGTACACGCTGTACCAAAACTACATAACAACCCCGATCTGACTGCTTTTCATACAGCTCATAAAGACAAAATTACACAACCGATTCAGCTGAAATTTCAAAAATATATATACGCGATTATCGTTAAAACCAACAGGGTCTTTTTTGCCAACAACTGGTTCACTATGAATTTCTTTTTTTTGTCATCAGTCTCTCAACTGGTTTGATGAAGTTCTCCAACCTGTTCTATCTTGCGCAAGTCGTTTCATATCTAGATACCTGTAACACCCTACATCTTTTGTAATTTGCTTTATATATTCTAATCTTTGCCTCCCTCTACAATTCACTCCCTCAATATTACCCTCCATTATTGATGGATGTCTTAGGATATGCCCCACTAGCCTATCCCTTCTTCTGGTGAGATGCTTCCATATACTTCTTTTTTCATCCACTCGCCTAAGAACCTCTAAATTACTTATTTTGCCCACCCACCTAATCTTTAACATTTTCCTATAACACCACATTTCAAAATCTTCTTTCCTCTTCTTTTGTACAGCCCCTATCACCCACGTTTCACTTTCGTATAACGCTACACTCCAAACATAATGTTTTAAGAAATTTTTCCTAATGTGTAAATCAATGTTTGTAGTCAGTAAGCTGTTTTTCATTTCAAAGGCTTTTCTAGCTCGAGCAATTCTACTTTTCATATCAGTTGTGTGCTTCTACCATCCTTTGTTATTTTACTCCCTAGATAGCAGAATTCCCCAACTTCCTGTATGTTTTCGTTGCCTACTTTTAAATTTCCCATCTCTTCTAAACCACTCTTGCTGCTGCACACAACGTTCATTTCGTATAATACACTCTAAATAAAAAATACAAACTTGTAGTTTTCTTAAAAGCTGCTTTTGTTTGAAATGTGCATTCATTTCCCCTATTCAGGGCTACTAGATTTGCGTAGGTCACACAATTTCTTTTTTTTTTTTTAGCTTTTATTTGTTATCGGGAACTGTACATTTTTGACAACTACCCAATTCAATCGCTGTTTTTTCCTGTAGATTTGACATGAGTTTGAACAGTTAAGTTTGTTCATGGATGGCTGTCAGCTGGTCACCATACAAAGTAGCTTGCCCAACCGGTGTTACTTAACAAATAATAGCGACTTACTACAAGCTGACTGACTGGGCTGGCCTAAAAACCCGCACTAAATTTAAAAAAAAAAGAAAATTTTACCAGCAAGACGAAGGAGGAGTGTAGGCCTACCTATCTCACACTAATGGTAATTACAGTTGTAATTGTATTTGTAATTGTATTTGTAATTGTATTAGTGATGTCGTATCAAGCTCTAGTCGACGAGTATAATTCTGTATAATGCATTTTATATTACTATTGGTTAATGTTTTCAAAGGAGTAGGCTACCTAATTATTTACATATTTAGTCTGTTGCATAAATTACCTATTGTTTCATTATTTTACAGGTAATACTGCAGTTAAGATGACTTGCGAAAGTAAATATAGGCCTACCTGTGGATAACTAAAAAATCTGGTCTGAAATACTCACACAACTTTCTCTTGCCAATGCTAATAATGACCAATATAACCTAACATTTGTAATAAAGCATTAGAAATGAACAAAAAACTTATCTCAATAAACATAATCTTATTTTAATCATGAGTGAAAGATGCAAAATGGAAATCGATCTAAGTTTGGCTTAAAAATACGGAAAATCACTCTTTCACGCTAAACTAGGCTCTGTAGAGAAACATGCTTTAAATAAAATTTGTAGATCTCTTAATTTTCTATAAATTTGATTGTATACACTTTTATCGTAAAATGGACACTAAGAGCGAAATCTTAAAAAATAAATCAATTTTTCACACGTTTTCGTGAGAAAAAAACAGAAAATCGCTAACTATCGGTAAACTAAGCGTTACACAAAAAAATGTTTGAAATAAAAGTTGTAGGTTTTTAAATTTTCTACAACTTTTATTGTGTATAATTTTGCGCTAAAATCCATATTAAAGCCGCAATCTTAAAAAAACATTTTTTTACGTGACAACCTCACCAAGAATGTCAGCAAACATGACGCCTACCCTATCTTATAGACCATATAAAAAATTTAGTAAACCAGGCGATTTAAAAAAATAGTAGGACCAGTTTTTGAGAAAATAGCAAAAAAAGTGAAAAATGACACGCATAAACTACTACTTCCGGTTGACCGATTTTGATGAAAATGTTCGTGTCGGGTCCGGTAGTGGTATGTAACTTTAGTTTCAAGTTTCAAGTTCTTACGATGTTCCGTTCTTGAGACATTCTGTTCAAACACACACGCACGCACGCACGCGCGCGCACACACACACGCGCGCGCACACACACACGCGCGCGCGCGCACACACACACACACAGACCAATCACTAAAAACATGTTTGTGTGGGTTGAGGGGGTCTGTTTAGGTGTATATTCGAATGAAGAGTGTATTTGTTGTGATCGACATGAAAACAATACTTTCCTTCTTATATATTCATATAGGCAAGAGAAAGTAAAAAATTTTTAATTAATTGGATATAGCCTTCCGTCAGTAGAATAATTAGCACAATTACGTCACACAAAAAAAAACGTTACATTTTTGTAATCTCTAATTTGTGTACGTTGCAATCTGTTGAATTGAGAACAATAAGCAATCCCATGACCCAATCAGATGAGGATGATGTGTATGACGTGTAAATGAAGAGTAGCCTTGTACAGACTCAGGTCGACCATTCCTGAGAGAGTAGAGTTAATTGAACCCAAACCATCAAAGTACTCCGGTTTCCACTGTCTAGTATTCAAATCCGTACAAAAGGAACTATATTTACTAGGATTTGAACCAGGAACCTTCGTCTCTAAAAATCAGCTGTTAAACAGCTAACTCACGGCGACGACTTTACCTCTAGACCAACCCGGTGTGTTAAAACGTTACTTAGGCCTTATAATACTTTACTTATTATAATAGATACATTTTAAAAAGTTTTTCATGAAGATTAGACATAGCCTACGTCACATTTCAATTTATCACGTGAAAAATAAATTTGCAGTTAACATGAAAAAATTTTTAAAACTTTTATTGATTACCGCTACGCATATTACGGTTAGAATATAACGGGTGTTTTATTTAGGACGCAACCCTGATTATAATGTTCCAAAGACAGTTAAAATGTTCCAGTCAAGCATTAGTGTGGTGACAGCAGTCGTTTCGTTATATTGTGTCACCAATGGTTTTTCCAAGGAAGAACGCATTTAAAAATGCGTGCACGATAAGTTTCAGTTGAAATTTCCCCGTTTTGCCGTTCCGAATAAATCGTCAATATTGCGTTTGATAAATAAATTCCGTAGAACTGGGAGTGTGTGCGATGAGAAACCACCTCGCCAGCCAACAAAGTTAACTGCGGAAGTTCTCGAAGATTTGAAAAATCGCTTAGAAGATTATCATCGGAAGCTGGGCTAACATTAACTACTGTTTTCAGAGCTACGAAAAAATTACATTTGCATCCTTATCGCGTTGGCATTGATTGCATTTGTAAGATTTACTCGCTATGTAAATCTCGACAATAAACAAGCGTTCTTCATTGTAAAAATCCATTAGTGACACAATATAACAAAACGACTGCTGTCACCACACTAATGCTTGACTGGAACACTTTAACTGTGTTAGGTAGTTGGCCTTGAGTACATACCGATTGGGGGAGAGAAAATTTACCCTTTTTATTACTTCTATCGTGTTATAATGAGGGTTGCGTCCTTAATAAAACACCCGTTATTAAGATATTTTTACTGATCGCTAATTGAGTATATTGGAAGTAGCCTACCAGTGGTCAGTGTTTACTGGACTCCCCGAGAACTTATCCAACACTTCTTACGCTGCTTAGTCTATAAAAACTTTTCATAAAAACAATAATGTCTTACTAAGTAATATGCGGTTCCAAGCTGCGTGTAGTTGGGGGGTGAGGTATAATGAATGAGCGACGCATGCTGGGAGAAAAATTGTTCTATTACTCTGATACAAAACATTCGTTTTCAAACTTTCCCTATTTAACATATTTGTTTGTTTTTATTACATTCATTTATTTACATATGTTGATATAAATCGATAAGTTAAATATTATAAATCCAAACAAGTTAATAACCGGGTAGGTATTTGTTAAATTAATGTGTCGGATTATAAGAATATGTTTTTAGTCTAGTTAGTACACCCTACCACTACAAATGCCATGATGAGCTGTGAATTACTACTAACACTCATTCATTCTGCCACTACTATAACAACGCACACACTGCATTCCACAACAACTACACAGAGCTGCCACTCAAGTAATATTATCCATGAAAGGTTTTTCCGGTAGTAAATTTTGTATATGCCCAAAACGGACAGGTTGAGTGTTATTTTAATTGCACTCTATCTGTTTGGTCCAGGGCTAAAAAAAAATAGATCTGTTTCTTATCACATAGTCAGCCACTTATATGATAGAATCATTTAAGAACAGAAGAGGTAGAGGTGTACTGTGACACTAATCAGAGTTATTTCCTCTGAAAGTAATGAATTTCATTATACAGTTGGATTGTGTGGTGAATGAAGTGAAGGTGTCATTTGCAGGGTAAAAAGTGAGTGCTTTTCAGAGGGCCTGGCATGCTGATAAGCATACTCTTTCAACTCAGTGAGTTGTGGCAATAGTAATAAACCACCTTACTCCTCGTTTTTACCTTCGTAAAACCTCTAGAGGTTCAAACCAGCCTTTCGGCTGTTGACCTAAAAAGAAAAAATTTTTGTATCACCCGGTAGACTAATATATGGTAGAGAATGGACTATTTATTATATTGACTCGGGGGGTTAAATAAATATAGGGATAGGGTAATCATATAAGAGATAATATGATCGGTGTAATTTTTAGTATAATTTATCCATAAATACGTTAAGTACTTTATATTATGTACGTTGTAGAGGTACGCCTATAATAGGGCGAATTAACTTCTAGGCCTACTCTGCAATTAGGATAACCAGATGTATTATTAGTACAGTACTTATAACAAACAATATCTAGATGACATGTTGGATAGCCTGAACCGGTTTAACGGTGGATCTCTATTCAAACACCCCCGCATCATCTCTACAACTCTACAACTCTATAATCGCATTACCCATTTATTAGACCTTAATCTAGAGTAAAAGTGGCTGTTGCGACCAAGCGTACACAATTTGTGTAGCCCTATGCATAATCGTTTACCGCAGGAAGGATGGTGTGGCAATCCATTTAAATTAAATACGTAAAACCTCTGCTGTGAAACACTCACATAACTTTCTCTTGCCAATGCAAATAATTAACAATAAACCTAACATTAGAAATAAACAAAAAACTAACCTCAATTAACGTAATCACCGGGTTGGTCTAAAGGTAAAGTCGTCGCCAAAATCAGCTGTTTAACAGCTGATTTTCGTAGACGAAGGTTCCTGGTTGAAATCCTAGTAAAGGTAGTTACTTTTGTACGGATTTGAATACTAGACAGTGGTTGTGGGTGTACTTTGATGGTTGGGGTTCAATTAACCATACTCTCTCACTCTGTACAAGACTACACAGTCTCATTTACACGTCATACACATCATCTTCATCTGATTGGGTCATGGGGTTGCTTATTGTTCTCAATTGAACAGATTGCAACGTACACATGTATTAAGAATTAAATTAACATAACAGAATCGTTTATTATGTTGCTAATCACAACACTAAATTGTTTGAAAAAAAAACAACTTATGCAGGTAGAAAATACATCAATAAATTGCCACAAGGTTTAAAAAGTTGTGACAATTTAAGTCATTTTAAAAAGAAGCTAAAACAATATTTGATTGATGAAACATTTTACAGTGTGCACGAATTTCTTTCTAAATAGTTTTGGTTAAAAAGTATTTAACTTGTAATTAAACAAATATTGTGTACTATTTGATACAAAGGGGTTCATGACAAGCCTACTCAGTTAAGCAGTAGCGGAAACAAATTTTTGGTGGTAAGTGATGAATTTATCATTGTGTTTAACTTAACAACATGTTTTTACCTATTGGTCTTTGTGTGTTTGTGTGTCTGTGTATACAAAATATCTCAAGAACGGAACATCGTACGAACTTGAAACTTAAGTTACATACCACTACCGGACCCGACACGAACATTTTCATCAAAATCGGTCAAATGAAAGTAGTAGTTTATTCGTGTCATTTTTCACTTTTTGTGATTTTCTCAGAAACAGGTGCTACGATTTTTTTTAAAAATCGCCTCATTAACTAAATTTTTTATTTACTACAAGATAGGGTAGGCGCCATGTTTGCTGAAATACTTGGTGAGGCTGCTTTTACGTAAATAAATTTTTTATTAAGATTACGGCTTTAATATGCATTTTAGCGCAAAAATTTATATAATAAAAATGTAGAGAATTTTAAATCCTAGAACTTTTAGTTTAACATTTTTTTTTGTGTAATTAATGCTTAGTTTAGCGGTAATTAGCGATTTTCTGGTTTTTTCTCACGAAAACGTGTGAAAAATGGATTTTTTAAGAATTCGTGCCTATTTTTTATTTAGTACATTTTTATCCACAGAGCCTAGTATAGTGCGAAAGAGTGATTTTCCATATTTTTAAGCCAAACATTGATTTTCATTTTGCGTCTTTCACTCATGATTAAAAATAAATTATGTTTATCAAGGATAGCTTTTTGTTTATATCTAATCTTACATCATATTGTTAATTATATGCATTGGCAAGAGAAAGTTGTGTGAGTGTTTTACACCAGATTTTTTCAACATAACGAAATAGGTGTAAATAGTTGGGTTTTTAAACGTTTCTCGTTATTTTAATGCAAGCCTATGGCCGCCGGTTGAAAGAAGTACATGGAAGAAAGAGAACGTCGACGGCTGAGATAGCCTATACTGCTCACATGTCACATGTCACAAATGTGATACGATCAACTGTGAGACAAATTATATATTAGCCTATCTGTTACCATAATCTATAAGAGATTAGAGACCCATCATTATAGGCCTAGTAGGCCTCTTTTCCCACACGCATTACATAACGGACTAATCGTAACAACAAATACGCCTAACCTTATTTATTTCCCTTCTTTCTTTTTTAATCAAAAACATTTGCACCTTTTTCTACCACCAATAAGGCTTACGCACCCCTACCCATTCGCACAATAACTTAACCTACAAATTTATAAAAATATCACTAATGTCCCAGCCAAAAACTTTAAAGGCAAATAATTCCATTTAACACCTAAGTTACTTTTCAACGATTTTTACTTCCTCTTGGCTATATGAATAAATAGGAAGGAGAGTATTGTTTTCATGTCGATCACAACAAATACACTCTTCACTTGAATATACACCCAAACAGACACCCTCAACCTACCCACACAACTGCTTTTTACCTAGTGGTCTGTCTGTGTGTGAACAGAATATCTCAAGAACGGAACATCGTACGAACTTGAAAATTGAAACTTAAGTTACATACCACTACCAGACCCGACACGAACATTTTCATCAAAATCGGTCAACCGGAAGTAGTAGTTTATTCGTGTAATTTTTCACTTTTTGCGATTTTCTAAAAAACTGGTCCTATGATTATTTTAAAATCGCCTGGTTTACTCAAATTTTTTATTCTCTACAAGATAATGCCGGCGCCATGTTTATTAGTTTGTAATTATTGAGGTTAGTTTTTTTTTGTTTATTTCTAATGTTTTATTACTAATAATGTTAGGGTATATTGTTTAAATTATTTCCATTGGCAAGAGAAAGTTGTGTGAGTGTTTCACACCAGATTTTATTCTATTGTCACTTGTTTATACTAGTTATGATCTTTCCAGAACCAATAAAAGGACTTTTGTATCGAATCTCTGTGTCTTTGGAGAAGTCTCTTTGAACCACCTAGCCTACAGTCTATAAATAGAGCCCCGAGTGAGTCAGTACTCGTTTGATCTTTGAAGAGTGTTTGTTGGATGTGCTATCCAATATGTGCGTAAGAGGAGGTCAACGGTTCCGAGGCATTGTATCGGTCAACTATTGTTATACAGTTTTATTGTGTATGTGCATTGTGTTGAATCCTGAATCCTGAAACCTGGTTGAGAGGGCTAAGAAGCCCTATGATGGCGACATCGTGTTAAGGAACACCTGGTCGCTCGGGGAACAATATAACAGAATAATTGCAACCTCAAGAAATTTAGGGGGAATTTTATAGTTTAAATAGGAAATAGGATTCTGGTTCGTGGGACATTGGAACTGGGACTTGAAAGGAGGTAATTTATTTTTAGAAGTTATTTGTGGAAAATTTAAATTAAGGGACAAGTGGGTTTAAGAGCGGCTCTTTTATTTTATTTTATATTTCAGTGGCCTTTTTTCAGTTTTGTGGGAGTCCTATTATCTTGTGGAGGGGAAGGCATGCATTTTACTGAACGCATTCTGTTTAATTGTTTGTAAGTAGAACTAAGTAAATTTTATTTAAGTTATTTATTGTATTACTTCATTATAATTAGTTTATTATTTATTTTGTAAATCGTTTAGTTGTAATAAATACGTGTAATTTTAAACTTTAGTGTATTAATTATTTAATTACCAAGATCCCCAAACGGACCTTAACAATAACTGTCACAGTATTGTTTTCACCGGATATACACATTTTCAGGGCCCCTCAAATCCAGAAAAAAACATGTTTTAAGCGATTGGTGTATGTGTGTGATGAACTTAGTTAGGTAGTCTACCACTAGAGAACCCGACACGAACATTTTCATCGAAATAGCTCAACTGGAACTAGTACTAGTTTATTCGTGCAATTTTTCACTATTTTCCAATTCTCAATAAAAGCTCTTACTATTTTATTTAAAAAAAAAAAAATTAAAAAATCTGGTGTGAAACACTCACACAACTTTCTCTTCCAAATGCAAATAATTAACAATATTACCTAACATTTGTAATAAAACATTAGAAATAACCAAAAACTAACCTTAAAAAATATAACCTTATTTTAATCATGAGTAAAATACTAGTAACATGAGTAAATACTAGTTTGTGAGAAAATTGCAAAAAAGTAAAAAAATGACACGAATAAACTACTACTTCTGGTTGACCGATTTTGATGAAAATGTTCGTATCGAGTCCGGTAGTAGTATGCAACTGAAGTTTCAAGTTTCAAGTTTGTATGATGTTCCGTTGTTAAGATATTCTGTTAACACACACACACACACACATAGACCAATAGGTAAAAAGCATTTGTGTGTGTGGGTGTGAGGGGGTCTGTTTAGGTGTATATTCGGGTGCAGAGTGTATTTGTTAAAATCGACATGAAAACAATACTTTCCTTCCTTCCTATATATTCATATAGCTGGCAAGAGAAAGTCAAAATTGTGGTTATTACAATAGTCCCTACCGGGTTGGTCTAGAGGGGGTAAAGTCTTCGCCAAAATCAGCTGTTTAACAGCTGATTTTCGGAGACGAATGTTGCTGGTTGAAATCCTAGTAAAGGTAGTTACTTTTATACGGATTTGAATACTAGACAGTGGTTACCGGGGGTGTAGTTTGATGGTTGGGGTTTAATTAACCATACTCAGTGAGTGTGTCTGTAGAAGACTACACAGTCTCATTTACACGTCATACATATCATCCTCATCTGATTGGGTCATGGGGTTGCTTATTGTTCTCAATTCAACAGATTGCAACGTACACAAATAAAGAATTAAAAAAAAATTATGTAGTGGTGCCGGATTATCTGAGAAATCTCCCGGTCCGCTCTGTGTCGGATTATCCACATTCTACTGTAGCTGATTTGCCAATTGTAATTATTGTTAAATGAAACAAAGTAAATTGTTGAGGTAGGCGTACCTACTGAATTTAATTACAATATGACTCGGTTTAAAGAAATCAGTTGGGCAGGTAGGCAGGTAGGCTGGCACATGTTAGTTGTATTATCAACAATTGCTCTGCTATTATAGTTAGCCTATAGCCTATGTTAAGCCTATATTTAATCCATTAGTACGTCACTACGATCACTCCAGCCTATTCTCGTTTGAAATTCCGATCGCCTTAAACAATGAAAACATCTCTTCTCTCTTGGTACAAATAAACTAAATAAATATAAATCAACAACCGCCACAATTGGGCAAAACAGAAAAGCATTTTTATGTTTCATTGTCAATGGAAGAAATGGCTGTTGCATGGATCACCACCACCACCTCCCGTTCTCACAACATTCTTCATCCTTGTCCCTCCATCCAATACCGGATAACATTCATGTCATTTTATTTTCATTCAATTACAGAATATGTTGTTTAGGTGATGAGCCTGTAGGCTGGTTTGAACGTGTAGAGGTTTTACCCGAGAGGTTTTAAGTGTAGAGGCCGGCCCGTGGTGTAGTGGTCAGCGCAACTGGCTACTATGCCGGGGTCCCGGGTTCGATTCCCGGTCAGGTCTGGCATTTTTTTCATCTGTAAATCTGCACATATCATTACCTACGCACAAGCCCAAGGCTTATGTAGGAATCATCACTCAATAAAATAAAAAAAAAACGAGGAGTCAGCTGGTTTACCATTGCCACAACTCACTGAATGGAAAAGCATGCTTATTAGCATGCCGAGCCCTCTGAAAAGCACATATTTTCAACTCTGCAAATGACACCTTCACTTCATTCACCACAGGGTCCACCTGTATAATGAAATTGATTACTTTGAGAGGAGATAACTGTGATTATTGTCTTTTGTACACCTCTACCTCTTCTCTTATTAAATGATTTACTCATTTAATTGGCTGACGATGTGATAAGAAACACAACTACTTATTTTAGCCCTGCAACGAACAGATTGAGTGTAAATAATTTGACACTCCACCTGTCTGTTATGGGCAGAATTACAGAATACATTTTTTTTTAGCTTTTATTTGTTATCGGGAGCTGTAGATTGTTAACAACTACCCAATTTGATCGCTTCTTTTTGCTGTATTTTTTTTTGACGTGGATTCGACATGAGTTTGAACAGGGACCCCCCAGTAAAGTTTGTTCATGGATGGCTGTCAACTGGTCACCATACAAAGTCGCTTGCCCAACCAGTGTTACTTAACAAATAATAGCGACTTTCTACCAACTGACTGACTGGGCTGGCTCCAAAGGCCACAGAATAAAATAAACAAATTAGTTTAAAAATCCGGTGTGAAACACTTATACAACTTTCTCTTGCCAATGCAAATAATGAACAATATAATCTACAGAAGAATAGACTAAACATAGACATTAGAATAAAATTGCTGTAAACATCGTATTAAGACCGCAATGTTAATAACGTTAGGTACACGAGAAACTGGATTACAGGTAAGGAGACAATATGTTTGTTAAGATAGGCCTATCAGTGTGGTTTGCCAATTTTAAGATGAAAGCGATAAAATGTAAATGTGCCGTTTGCTAGTAATGGAAGGGTAGATATGATCCATCAGCCACACCCACATCTAACCCCCTCTCTACATCTGTTTTACGGGTCACCTGTACCCGATCACAATAAAAATAGCCAATCGCTTTATAGATATTTCACTGTGATTTTAAATTTTGAATGTAAGCCCATCTGTCGCTGAGAGAAAAAAGGGGAGACCAAGCCATATTTTCACACTTTTTACTTTCTCTTGCCTTTATGAATATATAAGAAGGAAAGTATTGTTTTCATGTCCCACTCTTCACCCGAATATACACCTAAACAGACCCCATCACCCACACACACAACTGCTTTTCACCTATTGCTATGTGTGTATACAAAATATCTCAAGAACGGAACATCGTACGAACTTGAAACTTCAAACTTAAGTTACATACCACTACCGAACCAGACACGAACATTTTCATCAAAATCGGTCAACCGGAAGTAGTAGTTTATTCGTGTCATTTTTCACTTTTTTGCGATTTCCTCAAAAACTGTTCCTACGGTTTTTTGTTAAAATCGCTTGGTTTACTAAATTTTTTATGCTCTACAAGATAGAGTAGGCGCCATGTTTATTGAAATTTTTGGTGAGGCTGTTTTCACGTAAAAAAATTGTTTTCTTAAGATTGCGGTTTTAATTTATGCATTTTAGGGTAAAAATGTAGTTATATTAAACTGTATATAGGCCTAAGTAAATAAAATTGTAATAGAAAATTAAAAATCCTACAACTTTTATTCCAAACATATTTTGGTATAACGTATAGTTAAGCGGTAATAAGCGATTTTCTGTTTTTTTCTCACGAAAACGTGTGGAAAAAATCCATTTTTTTAAGATTCCGGTTTTAGTAGACTATGCATTTTACGACAAAAGTGTAGACTATATAATAAAATTTATAGGAAATTAAAAGATCTACGAGGGGGTACCCAAAAGAAACCGGAATTAATTTTTAAAACTATTTATTTTTAATTTTTTTACAAAAGAACCTTATCCCCTTCAAAATACTCTCCATTACAACTAATACATTTGTCCCACCGGTGCTTCCACTGTTCAAAACATTTTTTGTACTCTTCTTCAGTGATGGCTGCCAGCTCATCCGTCGTTTTTTTCTTGACATCATCAACGTTGTTAAATCGGAGACCTTTCATGCCCCTTTTCATGCGTGGGAACAAGAAAAAATCACACGGAGCCAGATCGGGTGAGTACGGTGCGTGTGGTAGCAAAACCATGCCGTTTTTCGCCAAAAACTGGGTAACCGAGATTGCCGTGTGTGCAGGCGCGTTGTCGTGGTGGAAAAACCAGTCCCCTGTCTGCCACAAATTAGGTCTTTTACGACGAATGCTGTTTCGTAGTCTTCTTAACACTTCAAGATAAAAAGCTTGATTTACCGTCTGGCCTGGTGGAACGAACTCTGAATGGACAATTCCCCTCACATCAAAAAAACAAATCAGCATTGTTTTGATGTTCGATCTGACTTGACGACTTTTTTTTGGTCGGGGTGATAATGAAGTCTTCCATTGACTGGATTATTGTTTGGTTTCTGGGTCGTACCCATAGCAACAAGACTCGTCACCCGTAATGATCTTTGACATGAAATCTGGATCAGTTTCAAGCTGTTGTTTCAAATCACTACACGTTTCAATTCGACGTTCCTTTTGAGTGTCTGTCAGAACCCGAGGCACAAACTTGGCAGCGACTCTTTTCATTGTCAAGTCTTCTGTTAAAATGCGTTGGACTGAGCTCCAAGATAACCCACTAACCTGTGATATTTGGTCAATGGTCTGTCGTCGGTCTGTTCGTACAATTTCTTTCACTTTCACAACATTTTCGTCTGTTCGGGAAGTCGACGGTCGTCCAGAACGAGGTTTGTTCTCAATCGACATGTCGCCATTTTTAAAGCGCAAAAACCACTCGTACACTTGGGTTTTTCCAATAGCGTCGTCTTTGTAAGCTGTGTTCAACATTACAACTGTTTCCGCGGCGTTTTTACCGAGCAAGAAGCAAAATTTCACAGCCGCACGTTGTTCATTAAAACTTGCCATCATGAAAAACGACACGAGCACAAAACAGCACTAGCGAGAACAATCACTGCACGAGAACAGAACAAGCTAGATCAACGAACAAAATGGCATTGAACTGGCAATGAGTAGCGCTACAAGCAGCCTAGTGGCGGGAATTTGTACTGCACAAGCTCCGCCCACAGCAGAGCTATTCCGGATACTTTTGGGTACCCCCTCGTACAACTTTATTCAGAGAATTTTTCTTTACAGAGCCTAGTTTAGCGTGAAAGAGTGTTTTCCGTATTTTTTAGCCAAACTGAGGTCGATTTTCATTTTGCGTCTTTAACTTATGATTAAAATAAGGTTATGTTTTTTGAGGTTAGTTTTTTGTTTATTTCTAATATTTTATTACTAATGTTAGGATATATTGTTAATTATTTACATTGGCAAGAGAAAGTTGTGCGAGTGTTTCACACCAGACTTTACGTCTACATTTTTAATGACACCAATCGATGCAGTAAAAAATAATTTACGTAGTATATCAGAATGCAAACAGTTAAAAAAATCTGGTGTGAAACACTCACAGACTTTCTCTTGCCAATATAAATAATTAACAATATAACGTAACATTCGTCATAAAACATTAGAAATAAACAAAAAACTAACCTCAAAAAACATAACCTAATTTTAATCATGAGTGAAAGACGCAGTATGAAAATCGAACTCAATTTGGCTTAAAAATACAGAAAATCGCTCATTCCCGCTAAACTAGGCACTGTACAATAAAATGCTTAAAATAAAAGTTTTAGATCTCTTCATTTCCTATAAATTTTATTTTATACACTTTTGTCGTAAAATGCATTCTAAGGCCGAAATCTTAAAAAAATCGATTTTTCACACGTTTTCGTGAGAAAAAAACAGAAAATTGCTAATTACCGCTAAATTAAGCGTTATACAAAAAAATGTTTGAAATAAAAGTTGTAGAATTTTACATTCTCTACAACTTTTATTATATAATGTTTTGGGCTAAAATGCATATTAAAGCCGCAATCTTAAAAAGAAAATGTTTTTACGAGAAAACAGCCTCACCCAGAATTTCAGCAAACATGGCGCCTACTCTATCTTGTAGACCATAAAAAGAGTTAGTAAACCAGGCGATTCAAAAAAATTGTAGGACCAGTTTTTGAGAAAATCGCAAAAAAGTGAAAAATTATACGAATAAACTACTACTTCCGGTTGACCGATTTTGATGAAAATGTTCGTGTCGGGTCCGGTAGTGGTATGTAACTTAAGTTTCAAGTTTCAAGTTCGTACGATGTTCCGTTCTTGAGATATTCTGTTCACACACAGACACACACACACTCACAGACACACACACAGACCAATCGCTAAAAACATATTTTTTGGGTTCAGGGGGTCTGAAAACGTATAGATCCGGTGAAAACTCGATTTCTTTAAAATGGACATGAAAACAATACTTTCCTTCCTATATATTCATATAGGCAAGAGAAAGTAAAAACACTCCAACTGCCCGTTTTGGACATCCAAAACATGTAGCTTAGGCTTTAACGTGAGGCAAATGTAACCAATTTAAACCCCCTAAAATAGTAGTCTACATTATAGGCTATCAGTTACAAAATTTCAAGTCATCACTACTACCCCTTCACGCCAAAGAAGTGTTTAAGGTACTTCTTTTAAAAAAAACCGATTGGTAGGCCTACCTGAGTACCGTTTTTACCACGTAAATCAACATTGGTAGGCTAAATTAGTTAAAGTAGGCCTACTCAAGTTGGAAATCTATTTTAATTGTCCGTTATTAGTCCTGCAGCTATTCATTTTATTTTTTAAATTTTAATTGCGGAAAGTATTTTGTTTCAAATGTTCGACGTTTTTAAATTGTTTGGAAAGTAATTTTGTTATCTTGTTTTTACGATGAAATGAAATTGTTTCAGTGTAAAAATATTTGTTTAACGGAACGGTTGTCATTTAGAAAAGAATTTTTAAAATATCAAAATTGGTAATTGTTACCGACGGATATGGGTCAGCCGGCACCCGAAGGCAGTTAGGATAGTGTTGTCATTTCGTAAATCGACCGACAAAAAGAGCAAATATGCCTAACTGAGCGTAGTTGCTTAAATATCTTCTTTTAACTGACTAAAATATTTAATTGTCCAATTATGTATTTAAGTATAGGGCTACTCTACTTCTTTTTTCATTTCTCCGAATTACTTCTCGGAGTTCTACTATGCGCAATGTAATTTAACCCTTTCAATCCCAAATTTTTTACCTTTAAACAAACAAATACATGTGTAGCTCATTGTTTCATACACTTTACTGACATTTAACTGAAATAAAAGCACTTTTAGACCTTCAGCCTTTTTTTTATGGCGTGACAAAAAAGTGTGACGCATATGTCACATTGGGCTTGATGGTATCAAAGTTCCCAACAATATGAATAAGTAAAAATCATGTGCAGGCTTCCTGAACAAAATTCTTTTGCTTAGATTTGTAGCAAAGCATTATTTAAGACTTAAAAAATCTGGTGTGAAACACTCACACAACTTTCTCTTGCCAATGCAAATAATTAACAATAAACCTAACATTAGTATTAAAACATTAGAAATGAACAAAAACTAACCTCAAAAACATAACCTTATTTTAATCATGAGTGAATGACGCAAAATGACAATCGAACTCAGTTTGGCTTAAAAATACGGAAAATCACGCTTTCACGCTAAACTAGGCTCTGTAGAGAAAAATGCTCTAAACAAAAGTTGTAGATCTTTTAATTTTCTATAAATTTAATTATATACACTTTTGTCGTAAAATGCATACTAAGACCGAAATGTTAAAAAAATGGATTTTTCTCACGTTTTCGTGAGAAAAAAAAACAGAAAATCGCAAATTACCGCTAAACTAAGCGTTATACAAATAAATGTTTGAAATAAAAGTTGTAGGTTTTTAAATTCTCTACAACTTTTATTATATAAGTTTTTGCGCTAAAATTTATATTAAAGCCGTAATCTTAAAAAAACAACGTTTTTACGTGAAAACAGCCTCACGAGAATTTCAGCAAACATGGCGCCTACCCTATCTTGTAGAGAATAAAAAATTGAGTAAAATAGGCGATTTTAAAAAAAATCGTAGGACCAGTTTTTGAGAAAATCGCAAAAAACTGAAAAATTATACGAATAAACTACTACTTCCGGTTGACCGATTTTGATGAAAATGTTCGTGTCGCGTCCGGTAGTGGTATGTAACTTAAGTTTCAACTTTCAAGTTCGTACGATGTTCCGTTCTTGAGATATTCTGTTCACACACACACACACACACACACGCGCGCACACACACAGACCAATCGCTAAAAACATGTTTTTTGGGTTCAGGGGGTCTGAAAACGTATAGATCCGGTGAAAACTCGATTTCGAAAAATCGACATGAAAACAATACTTTCCTTCCTATATATTCATATAGGCAAGAGAAAGTAAAAAGGTTACAATTCAAAAATATTGGTAAAATGGACAAAATCACTATTTACAGCCTAACAAATATACTTGTATGTACATTCAACATACTCGAAGAAATGCTACTTTATTTTAGTAAATGAACACAAATATTTAAGACTAAAACTAATTTTAAAAACAACTAATGGTCGCGTCCGTGACGTAGTGGTCAGCATCTTACTCTGCAAAGCGGAGGTCTCAGGTTCGATTCCTGGCTAGGGTACAGAAAATTATTACACTTCACATCCAGCGCTCTTTAATCAAAAGTAGTCGCTAACAATTAAAGTTTTTATGTCTGTTATTTTACTCCAATGTGACTTCTATGCCACCACACTGGGTAAGGAAGGGTTAAGTTTGTTCAAAAACTAAGGTAAAAATCTGGTATGAATCACTCACACAACTTTCTCTTGCCAATGCAAAAATAATAATAACCTAATATTAGTAATAAAACATTAGAAATAAACAAAAAACTAACCTCAATAAAACATAACCTAATTATTTTAATCATTAATGAAAGACGCAAAATGAAAATCAACCTCAGTTTAGCTTAAAAATACGGAAAATCACTCTTTCACGCTAAATTAGGCTCTTTACAAAAAAAATGCTCTACAATTTTCAGTTCCAAAATTCCAACACATCCAGTAGCCTAATCCGGCATTTTCAGTAATCCGGCACCCTCTCGGTCCCGAACAGGCCGCACTACTGAGATTCCACTGTAATTGTAATAAATAGGCTACAAACAAATATGTTAAACATGGAAAATTTGAAAAGGAATGTTTTGTATGAGAGATATAGAAGAATAATTGTTCTCCCAGCATGCGTCACTCATTCATTAGGATACCTCACCCGCACCCTTCACCCCCCGCACCTACACTGAGCTGGAACTCAAGCAGTACTGCAGTTTAGCCGTTCTTAGTTAGCTCCCTCCTAGTGTCTGTCAACAAACCAAAGCCACCTACTACCCTGTAGGGTGCACGCTACACTCCACCACTTTACAACTATCCTATTCCTCCTATTAAGTTAACTATTTTTTAAATTGTTGTTGTTTAGGTCATCAGCCGAAAAGCTGGTTTGAACCTCTAGAGGCTTTACCAATTAAAACGAGGAGTGAGGTGGTTTACCTATGCCTTCCTCAATGAGTGGAAAAGTACGCTTATCAGCATGCCGGGCCCTCTGAAAAGCACAAATTTTCCACTCTGCAAATGACACCTTCACTTCATTCATCACAGGGTCTGGCTGTGCAATGAAATTCATTACTTTCAGAGGAGGAGATAACTCTGATTGGTGTCACAGTACACCTCTACCTCTTCTGTTCTTAAATAATTCACTCATTTAATTGGCTGACCATGTGATAAGAAACAGAAATATTTATTTTAGCCCTGCAACGAACAGATTGAGTGGAAATAATTTGACACTCCACCTGTCTGTTATGGGCAGTCATAATTCTTATAAGAAATAAATGTGACCTGTAATATTGCCTATAAGTAGCTTAATTACATGACTAGAAATGTTTGATTTACTCTAATTACGAATGAATCACCTTCTTTACTATCGCTGTCATCGGCGTTTTCATAACAGTCTCTCTAGTATTTACCTAACCGTTTTCTATTTTTTACCAGTTGTCAACAAAACTCTTAAAGAATACCTTCTTCGCGTCCTTAATTTCCTTTCTTATTTTTCGAACTGTGGAAAGAGAAGCATCACAGTAGTTAGCCGCTCACTCACGGCTTTTGTTAAGAGCCACAGATAGCCATTTCTGTTTAGCTTCAACTTCATAACATTTTATTTCATTGCATATTAGATTTCGTTAAACACTGTGAATAGTTCGACCACGTTTTCGAGAAACCACCGACATTTCTGTGACAAACAGTTAACGTACAAAAGGTTCCGCGATATGCTCTGGGTACAGTATAAGTTGTTATGTTTGTCGTAGTGAAATTAAAGCAGTCGCGGCGCATGCGCACTGATCTTTTTCCCCATTTACCCCTCGGTGCAAACAAAGGCAAACTCGTGACTCAAGCGACTATACTAGGCCTATACTTGTCGACGGATTTTGATGAATACACTCGTGTCGGGTGCCGTCAACGTACCAGTTAAAATGGTGTTCCGAGCCAAGCCAAGACTGGATGGTGAACAACCATCGTTCTAACCGACCGTTGAAGTCTTTTATTTTCAGTGAGTTTAATGGTCGGGCAGAAATGATTGTATTTCAGTAACCTATATCAGGGCGTACCTAATTAATGCTTCTGATAGACTAATATAAAAAAATCTGGTGTGAAACATTCACACAACTTTCTATTGCCAATGCAAATCATGACCAATATAACCTAACATTAGTAATAAAACATTAGAAATAAACAACAAAACTAACCTGTTTATAACCTAATTTTAATCATGAGTGAAACACACAAAATGAAATCAACCTCTCTCAGTTTGGCTTAAAAATACGAAAAATCACTCTTTCACGCTAAACTAGGCTTTGTAAAGAAAAATGCTTTAAACAGAAGTTGTAGATCTTTTAATTTTCTATAAATTTGATTACCTATATAGTACACTTTTGTCGTAAAATGCATAGGCCTACTAAGGCCGAAATTTTTAAAAAATCAATTTTTCACACATTTTCGTGAGAAAAAACATAAAATCGCTAATTAGGCTACCACTAAACTAAGCTTTATACAAAAAAATGTTTGAAACAAAAGTTGTAGGATTTCAAATTTTCTACATTTTTTATTAGGGTAAGCTATATAAATTTTTGCGCTAAAATGCATAATAAAGCCGTAATCTTAAAAAACAATTTTTTGTGGAAGAATTTTAGCAAACACGGCGCTTATCCTATCTTGTAGAGCATAAAACATTTAGTAAACCAGGCGATTTTTAAAAAAATCGTAAAACCAGTTTTTGAGAAAATCGCAAAAAAGTGAAAAATTACACGAATAAACTACTACTTCCGGTTAACCGATTTTGATGAAAATGTTCGTGTTGGGTCCGGTAGTGGTATGTAACTTAAGTTTCAAGTTTCATTTCGTACGATGTTTCATTCTTGAGATATTCTGTTCACACACACACACACACACACACACACACACACACACACACACACACACACACACACACACACACACACAGACCGACCAATAGGTAAAAAGCAGTTGTTGTGTGGGTTGAGGAGATCAGTTTAGGTGTATAGAGTGGGTGTTGAGTGTATTTGTTGTGATCGACATGAAAACAATACTTTCCTTTCTATATATTCATAACTTATAGACAAGAGAAAGGAAAAATCATAGAAACCGAGACAAATGAAAAAATGAAAATGGTATTCCATATTTGGTTCCTCTCCCTTAACCCTACATATTATAGGAAGCGAATAGTTGTAGGCTGGTTGTAATGGGTAGCCTACAAGATGAATTAGAGAAATGTGTAGGCCTACTTGTGAGAATGTGGTGGTGGTGGTGGTGGTGGTGGGGGTAGGCCTAACATTCATTGAATATTACAGGAGGAGGAAGAGAAGCACGCCGTAAAAAGAATGTGTTCACTGATTTATAAAATAGTAGTAGCTATTTACGGAAGGAAATAGCGGCTGCTGTTTTCAGCGACAATCGACCGGAGATCGATCAATTAAGGAATGGATCGTGAAACTTGCCCCTACAGCCGCTACAACTATTTACATACATAGACTACGTGGAAGTCACGTGTTCAGGCACGCACGCCTCCTGCTGCTCCTGCACAACAGTGTCTCTTGTCTGTTCTTACAAATTAGGTACACTGGGTTCACCGAAACAGACAAAAAAAATCTGGTGTGAAACACTCACACAACTTTCTCTTGCCAATATAAATAATTAACAATAAACCTAACATTATTAATAAAATATTAGAAATAAACAAAAACTAACCTCAAAAACATAACCTTATTTTAATCATGAGTGAATGACGCAAAATGAAAATCAACCTCAGTTTGGCTTCAAAATACAGAAAATCACTCTTTCACGCTAAACTAGGCTCTGTAGAGAAAAATGTTTTAAATAAAAGTTGCAGATCTTTTAATTTTCTATAAATTTGATTATATACACTTTTATTGTAAAATGCATACTAAGGCCGAAATCTTAAAAAAATCGATTTTTCCCACGTTTTCGTGAGAAAAAAACAGAAAATTGCTAATTACTGCTAAACTAAGCGTTATACCAAAAAATGTTTGAAATAAAAGTTGTAGGTTTTTAAATTCTCTACAACTTTTATTATATAAATTTTTTCGCTAAATTGCATATTAAAGCCGTAATCTTAAAAAAACTTTGTTTTTACGTGAAAACAGCCTCACCCAGAATTTCAGCAAACATGGCGCCTACCCTATCTTGTAGAGAATAAAAAATTGAGTAAATGAGGCGATTTTTAAAAAATCTGGTGTGAAACACTCACACAACTTTCTCTTGCCAGTGCAAATAATTAACAATAAACCTAACATTAGTAATAAAACATAAGAAATAAACAAAAAACTAACCTCAACAAACATAACCTAATTTTAATCATGAGTGAAAGACGCAAAATGAAAATCAACCTCAGTTTGGCTTAGAAATACGGAAAATCACTCTTTCTCTCTAAACTAGGCTCTGTGGAGAAAAATGCTTTAAATAAAAGTTGTAGATCTTTTAATTTTCTATAAATTTAATTATAACACTTTTGTCGTAAAATGCATACTAAGGCCAAAATCTTAAAAAAAATCGATTTTTCACACGTTTTCGTGAGAAAAAAAACAGAAAATCGCAAATTACCGCTAAACTAAGCGATATACAAAAAAATGTTTGAAATAAAAGTTGTAGGTTTTTAAATTCTCTACAACTTTTATTATATAAGTTTTTGCGCTAAAATTTATATTAAAGCCGTAATCTTAAAAAAACAACGTTTTTACGTGAAAACAGCCTCACCGAGAATTTCAGCAAACATGGCGCCTACCCTATCTTGTAGAGAATAAAAAATTGAGTAAAATAGGCGATTTTAAAAAAAATCGTAGGACCAGTTTTTGAGAAAATCGCAAAAAACTGAAAAATTATACGAATAAACTACTACTTCCGGTTGACCGATTTTGATGAAAATGTTCGTGTCGCGTCCGGTAGTGGTATGTAACTTAAGTTTCAAGTTTCAAGTTCGTACGACGTTCCGTTCTTGAGATATTCTGTTCACACACAGACACACACACACACAGACCAATCGCTAAAAACATGTTTTTTGGGTTCAGGGGGTCTGAAAACGTATAGATCCGGTGAAAACTCGATTTCTTTAAAATTGACATGAAAACAATACTTTCCTTCCTATATAGTCATATAGGCAAGAGAAAGTAAAAATCTGGTGTGAAACACTCACACAACTTTCTCTTGCCAATGCAAATGATTAATAATATACCTAACATTATTAATAAAATATTAGAAATAAACAAAAACTAACCTCAAAAACATAACCTTATTTTAATCACGAGTGAATGACGCAAAATGACAATCGAACTCAGTTTGGCTTAAAAATACGGAAAATCACGCTTTCACGCTAAACTAGGCTCTGTAGAGAAAAATGCTCTAAACAAAAGTTGTAGATCTTTTAATTTTCTATAACTTTTATTATATATACTTTTGTCGTAAAATGCATACTAAGACCGAAATGTTAAAAAAATCGATTTTTCTCACGTTTTCGTGAGAAAAAAACAGAAAATCGCAAATTACCGCTAAACTAAGCGTTATAAAAAAAAATGTTCGAAATAAAAGTTGTAGAATTTTACATTCTCTACAACTTTTATTATATAACGTTTTGCGCTAAAATGCATATTAAAGCCGCAATCTTAAAAAGAAAATGTTTTTACGTAAAAACAGCCTCAAGCAGAATTTAAGCAAACATGGCGCCTACCCTATATTGTAGAGCATAAAAATTGAGTAAAATAGGTGATTTTAAAAAAAATCGTAGGACCAGTTTTGAGAAAATCGCAAAAAACTGAAAAATTATACGAATAAACTACTACTTCCGGTTGACCGATTTTGATGAAAATGTTCGTGTCGCGTCCGGTAGTGGTATGTAACTTAAGTTTCAAGTTTCAAGTTCGTACGATGTTCCGTTCTTGAGATATTCTGTTCACACACACACACACAGACACACAGACACACACACAGACCAATCGCTAAAAACATGTTTTTTGGGTTCAGGGGGTCTGAAAACGTATAGATCCGGTGAAAACTCGATTTCGAAAAATCGACATGAAAAACAATACACGCACTCTGATATGTGATATAGGCAAGAGAAAGTAAAAACAATGAATATGCAAAATAAACTGAATTCCTCACGAATCTTTTCCCAACTGTTATAGGCCTATATTAGGCAATATCTAGCCTATTTCATCTAAAATATTATCGACTTTTAATTATTTATCTAGTTATTTATCTAATTACCCACCTGGTTGTTCTAGAGGTAGAGTCGTCGCCAAAATCAGCTGTTTAACAGCTGATTTCCGGAGACGAAGGTTCCTGGTTCAAATCCTAGTAAACGTAGTTACTTTTATACGGATTTGAATACTAGACAGTGGTTGTGGGTGTACTTTGATGGTTGGGGATTAATTAACCATACCTCTCAGGAATGGTCGGCCTGGGTCTGTACAAGACTACATCTCATTTACACGTCATACACATCATCCTCATCTCATTGGGTCATCTAATTGCTTATTGTTCTTAATTGAACTGATTGCAACGTACACAAATTAGGAATGAAAAAAAAGTTTATCTAATTATTTAGTTAGAATGTCTTTTGTTTTTTTCTCTTTTTACTTTCTCTTGCCTATATGAATATATAACTAGAATAATATTGTTTTCATGTCGATTTTTCGAAATCGAGTTTTTACCGGATCTACACGTTTTCAGACCCCCTGAATCCAAAAAAACATGTTTTTAGCGATTGGTCTGTGTGTGTATGTGTGTATACAAAATATCGCAAGAACGGAACATCGTACGAACTTGGAACTTGAAACTTAAGTTAGGCCTACATACTACTACCGGACCCGACACGAACATTTTCATCAAAATCGGTCAACCGGAAGTAGGCCTACCTAGTAGTTTATTCGTGTAATTTTTCAATTTTTTGCGATTTTCTCAGAAACTCGTGCTACGATTTTTTTTTAAATCGCCTCATTTATTTAATTTTTGTATGCTGTGTAAGATAGGGTAGGCGCCATGCTTGCTGAAATTCTTGGAGAGGCTGTTTTCACGTAAAAAAATTGTTTTTTTAAGATAGCGGCTTTTTTAATGTAGTAGGCTACGTATAATAAAAGTTGTAGAGAATTTAAAATTCTACAACTTTAATTTCAAACATTTTTTGGAATAACGCTTAGTTTAAAAGTAATTAGTAATTTTCTGGTTTTTCTCACGAAAAAGTGTGAAAAATCAATTTTTTTTATCATTTCGGCCTTAGTATGCATTTTACGACAAAAGTGTAGCCTATAGGCTATAACCAAATTTATATAAAATTAAAAGATTTACAACTTTTATTTAAAGCATTTTTCTCTACAGAGCCTAGTTGAGCGTGAAAGAGTGATTTTCCGTATTTTTAAGCCAAACTGAGGTTAATTACCATTTTGCATCTCTCACTCATAATTAAAATAAGGTTATGTTTTTTTGAGGTTAGTTTTTTGTTTATTTCTAATGTTTTATCACTAATGTTAGGTTATATTGTTTAAATTATTTGCATTGGCAAAAGAAAGTTGTGTGAATGTTTCCCACCAGGTTTTTATTAAGTGTGAAATTGGACTTTACATAACAAATACTGGGACAGTAAGTGGAAATGAACAAGGCATCACTCTACGTTAAATAAAGAGAGAAAACCTCACATTGAAAACAATTACAGATTTAAATAACGTGTTTAAATTTGTTTGTCAGTGATAAAATGCAGGTAGTAGGTTATATCTAGGCCAGTGCACTTCATCTAAAACTACTAATTAGTTTAATTGTTACGTTAGACCAATTTAGATGTAGCCTATACCAGCTACATTCACTGTTGTGCCAAACGTTCGGTAATTTTTGAAAATACAGTAGAATCTCAGTAGTCCGGCCTGTTTGGGACCGAAAGGATGCCGGATTACTGAAAATTCCGGATTACTGGATCTGTTGGAATTTTGCAAATATAAATTATAAATTTAAACAAAAAAATGAATATGCATTGATTTATTTCTATGTGATTTTAAATTAAATTGACTAATTAAAAAAGGTTTGCTGAGTACTTGTATAGTAGCCTAATTGTAGTAAACATAATTATCGGCTATTGACATCGCCTAGTGCGGTGTTTTTTTTTTGTTTTTTTTTTTGGTTTAACGTCCGACTGTTTTGCAAATTGCTGCTAATGCAGACGGTGAAGGATGAAATAAATGTTTTGTAACGTATGAAAAAATGCCATGCCCGAGTGGGATTCGAACCCAAGAACGCACTCTGATATGTGGAGCACGTTACTAGTGCGGTGTGGGGGTGCTCCTGTAATGAGAGTAATTACGTTCCGTTGTCAATTCAGCATGAAGTATAGAGTATGAACCAGTTCTGGGTTTTGGATAAAACGCCAAAAATTATTCCATTTAACAATAATTAAGGTCTGTTTATTCATTTCTTTAATCAAATCCTAAACATACTCGTACATGTTGTATTAAATCCGCCGTAATTAGGTCGAGTTGATTTCCCTAATTCAATTTAAATCTTTTATTGAAATCTGTCCTGGGTGAGGTTTCATACTTTTAGGCCTAATATTTTAAAGGCCGGATTACTGGAGGTGCATGACCGGACTACCGAGATTCTACTCTACAACGCTTTCAGTTCAAACCGTTAAGACAGATACTGAAGTCACGAGATTGCCTTTTGCACATGTGTGGGCTGTGAGGAAGGGAATTGAAATATTTGCAGTGCTGCCAACTTCAACAGTGAGACACTACTCGTACATTTCACTACCGTCCAGTTTCTACATACATTTTTCAAGCTGTAATTTATTCCGAGAAAATGTTTTCTTCATAAACCTTACAATAAATAAATATGACCTGTAATATTGCCTATAGCTTAATTACATGACTAGAAACGTTTGATTTACTCTAATTACGAATGAATCGCCTTCTTTACTATTGCTGTCACTGGCGTTTTCATTACCAGTCTCTCTAGTATTTACCTAACCGTTTTCTTTTTATTACCAGATGTCAATACACCTGTTTTGGGTTCAGGAGGTCTGAAAACGTGTAGATCCGGTGAAAAAACGACATGAAAACAACACTTTCTTTCCTATATATTCATATAGGCAAGAGAAAGTAAAAATTAAATATGCGATTCTACAATTATATCAAATCTTTAATTTTAAAAAGTTTTTATTTTTACAGAAAATTGCAAATAATTCATAAATTTTTAGTAAACCCATAGAAATTGTTTACACAAATAATGTGTGTGTGTGTGTGTGTGTATGTTTAGCGTGTGAAAAGTTAACGAATAACCGATTAATTGGTGCGCTGGGAGTTACAAAATGTGGGAAATGTGGCATCTAAAGCGAATTATAGCCTATAGCCTAATTAGGGCATTAGGTGGAGGCCTACAACCAAGGGGAGCTTTCTCTTTCTTCCCACTGTAGGGCTACGTCTCCCTCCCTCCCTCCCTCCATCAGACAGCATATTCAATTCGTTACACATACAATTAACTTACCTTATTATATGTTATTAGTAGCCTACGCTATTTATAGAACACCGAATCTAATGTAAACTAAACCTGCCATGGATATCTAATTAAACAAATCTAGTGTGAAACACTCACACAAATTTCTCTTGCCAATGCAAATAATTAATAATATACCCTAACATTAGTAATAAAACATTAGAAATTAACAAAAAACATAACCTTATTTTAATCATGAGTGAAAGACACAAAATGAAAATCAACCTCAGTTTTGCTTAGATATAGCCTACGGAAAATAACTCTTTCACGTTAAACTAGGCTCTGTAAAGAAAAATGCTTTAAACAAAAGTTGTAGAACTTCTAATTTCCTGTAAATTTAATTAGTATATTATACACTTTTGTCGTAAAACGCATATTATGGCCGAAATCTTAAAAGTTGATTTTTCACACGTTTTCGTGAGAAAAAAACAGAAAAACGCTAATTACCGCTAAACTAGGCGTTATACAAAAAATGTTTGAAATAAAAGTTGTAGGATTTTAAATTCTCTACAACTTTAATCATATAGCTAAATTTTTGCGCTAAAATGCTCATTAAAGCCGTAATCTTAAAAAAATGATTTTTTTACGTGTAAATAGCCTCACCAAGAATTTCAGCAAACATGGCGCCTACCCTATATTGTAGAGCATAAAAAATTAAGTAAACCAGGCGATTTTTTAAAAAATCGTAGGACCAGTTTTTGAGAAAATCACAAAAAAGTGCAAAATTACACGAATAAACTACTGTTTCCGGTTGACCGATTTTGATGAAAATGTTCGTGTCGGGTTCGGTAGTGGTATGTAACTTAAGTTTTATGTTTCAAGTTCGTACGCTGTTCCGTTCTTGAGATATTCTGTTCTGTACACACACACACAGACCAATCTCTAAAAACATGTTTGTGTGGCTTGAGGGGCTCTGTTTACGTGGTGATCCGGTGAAGAGTGTATTTGTTAAGATGGACATGAAAACAATACTTCCTTTCTATAGCCTATATTCATATTCATAGTGCAAAAATTTCTATTATAAAAGTTGTAGGGAATTTAAAATCCTACAACTTTTATTTCAAACATGTTTTTGTACAACGCTTAGTTTAGCGGTAAATAGCAATTTTCTGTTTTTTTGTCACAATAATGTGTGAAAAATCTATTTTTTTTTTTTATTTTGGCCATGGTATGCATTTTACGACAAAAGTGTACATAACCAAATTTATAAGAAATTTAAAAGATCTAGTCTACAACTTGCACGTTTAGCATTTTTCTCTACAGAATCTAGTTTAGCGTGAAACAGTGATTTTCAATATTTTTAAGCCAAACAGGTCGATTTTCATTTTGCGTCATTCACTCATGATTAAAATAAGGTTATGTTTATTGAGGTTAGTTTTTTGTTTATTACTAATGTTTTATTAATAATGTTAGGTTATATTGTTTAAATTATTTGCATTGACAAGAAAACGTTGTGTGAGTGTTTCATACCAGATTTTTTTCTTTTTTGTTTAACGTCCGACTCTTTTGCAATTACAGCTAATGCAGACGGTGAAGGATGAAATAATTTTTTTTTGTAACGTATGAAAATATACCATGCCTGAATGGGATTCGAACCTAAGACCGCATGATGAGAATTCAAATAATAACATAAAAGATTATATTAATGATATAAAAGATGAGAAAATTTACTACTGTTTATTTAGTAGGCTTCTCCACTACTGAAAGGCAAACAAGTTTTTGTAACTGTACTTTCTTTTATTGCCTCTTATAATAAACCAACTAGTCACCATAAAAATATATTTTATTACAGGTAAACAAATTCAATTTGCAAACTGTTCGATCCGTAAAAAATGCTTCGTATTTATTATTTAAAAATTCGTTTTTACAAACAACTGTCCTAGTGGTTGCTTTCAGTAATTTAATTAACAGGTGGTTCAAAAAACATATCACATTTTTACTTTCTCTTGCCCCACATGAATAGACTATACATATAAGGAAAGAAAGTAATTGTTTTCATATCGATTTTTCGAAATCGAGTTTTCACCGGATCTACACGTTTTCAGACCCCCTGAACCCAAAAAACATGTTTTTAGCGATTGGTCTGTGTGTGTGTGTGTGTGCGTGTGTGTGTGCGTGTGTGTGTGTGTGCGTGTGTGTGTGTATGTGTGCGTGTGTGTGTGTGCGTGTGTGTGTGTGTGCGCGCGCGCGCGTGTGTGTGTGTGTGTGTGTAGGCTATACAAAATATCTCAAGAACGGAACATCGTACGAACTTGAAACTTGAAACTTAAGTTACATACCACTACCAGACCCGACACGAACATTTTCATTAAAATCGGTCAACCTGAAGTAGTAGTTTATTCGTGTAATTTTTCACTTTTTTGCAATTTTCTCAAAAACTGGTCCTACTATTTTTTTTAAAATCGCCTCTTTTACTTACTTTTTTATGCTCTACATACAAAATAAGGTAGGCGTCATGTTTGCTGAAATTCTTAGTGAGGCTGTTTTCAAGTAAAAAATTGTTTTTGTGAGTCTGTAGAAGACTACACAGTCTCATTTACACGTCATACACATCATCCTCATCTGATTGGGTCATCTCATTGCTTATTCTTCTCAATTGAACAGATTGCAACGTACACATATTAAGGATTACACGAAAAAAAATATCTGGTGTGAAACACTCACACGACTTTCTCTTGCCAATGAAAATAATAACAATATAACCTAACATTAGTAATAAACAAAAAAACCAACCTCTAAAAACATAACCTTATTTTAATCGTAAGTGAAAGACAAAAAACGAAAATCAACCTCAGTTTGGCTTAAAAATACGGAAAATAGCTCTTTCACGCTAAACTAGGTTCTATACAAAAAAACCTTAAAATAAAAGTTGTAGATCTTTTAATTTCCTATAAATTTTGTTATAGGCCTATAGGCCTACACTGTTGTCGTAAAATGCATACTAAGGCTAAAATTTAAAAAAAATCGATTTTTCACACATTTTCGTGAAAAAAAAGAAAATCGCTATTTACCGCTAAACCAAGCGCTATACAAGAAAATGTTTGAAATAAAAGTTGTAGGATTTAAAATTCTCTACAACTTTTATTATACATTTTTGCGCTAAAATGTAATTAAAGCCACAATCGTAAAAAAAAACAATTTCTTTACGTAAAAACCGGCTTACCATCAATTTCAGCCTAGATGGCGCCTACCCTATCTTATAGAGCATAAAAAATTAGTAAATGAAACGATTTTTAAAAAAATCGTAGGACAAGTTTTTGAGAGAATCGCAAAAAAGTGAAAAATTACACGAATAAACTACTACTTCTGGTTGACCGATTTTGATGAAAATGTTCGTGTCAGGTCCGGTAGTGGTATGTAACTTAAGTTTCTTAACTTAAGTGTAAAAAATTAAAACAGTAGCCTACTAAAATCAGATTTTCCGAAAATTATAACTTTATTTAAGGAAATAAGTAGAAATGAATTATTCCTTAGCTACACACAATTTTTTAAAAACCTACAATAAAATTTTAGTTGTCTATTAACATTTGTTAGGCTGGGCAGTGGGTATAGTGGTGAAAAAAACTGGCTTCTATGCCAGACAGTCCCGGCTTCAAATCCTGGTCAATAAATCAACACTAATTTTACTTTCTCTTGCCTATATGAATATATACGAAAGAAAGTATTGTTTTCATGTGCGTGCGTGCGAGTGTGTGTGTGTGTGTGTGTGTGCGTGCGTGCGTGCGTGCGTGCGTGCGTGCGTGCGTGCGTGCGTGTGTGTGTGTGTGTGTGTGTGTGTGTGTGTGTGTGTGTGTGTGTGTATGTATGAACAGAATATCTCAAGAACGGAACATCGTACGAACTTGAAACTTAAATTACATAGGCTTACCACTACCGGACCCGACCCGAACATTTTCATCAAAAACGGTCAACTAGAAGTAGTAGTTTACTCGTGTAATTTTTCACTTTTTTGCGATTTGCTCGAAAACTGGTGCTACGATTTTTCTTAAAATCCCCTCATTTACTACATTTTTTATGCTCTATCTATAAGAGCTCATACAAAATAGGGTAGGCGCCATGTTTGCTGAAATTCTTGGTGAGGTTGTTTTCACGTAAAAATATTGTTTTTTAAGATTACGGCTTAATATGCATTTTAGCGCAAAAATGTATGAAATAAAAAGTTATATAGAATTTAAAATTCTACAACTATTATTTCAAAAAATGTTTTGTATAACGCTTAGTTTAGCGGTAATAAGCAACTTTCTGTTTTTTTCACACGAATAGGCCTACGTGTGAAAAATCAATTTTTTTTAAGATTTCGGCCTTAGTATGCATTTACGACAAAAGTGTATATAATCAAATTTATAGGAAATTAAAAGATCTACAACTTTTATTTAGAGCATTTTTCTCTACAGAGCCTAGTTTAGTGTGACAGAGTGATTTTCCGTATTTTTATGCCAAACTGAGGTTGATTTTCATTTTGCGTCTTTCATATATGATTAAAATTAGGTTATGTTTATTGAGGTTAGTTTTTTGTTTATTTCTAATGTTTTATTTCTAATGTTTGGGTGTAATGTTAATTATTTGCATCGGCAAGAGAAAGTTGTGTGTGTGTTTCACAAAAGATTTTTTTACTTATAAGCCTCGACGTGTCTCTCAATCGGACGAGAAACAAATAAGAAACAATTACGAGAAACAAATCTAAGAGAAATGTGGAGTTTGCGGTTAAAAGTGCACATCTGGCGTTCTTATTACAATACAATATAACATTAACGTTTCAATTCATTTATTTATGATCAGCTGTTCTAATGACAATGCAATTTTCTTTCGTGACAATTTACCAATAAATAGCATAATAAAGATGGATTTAATTTCAAGAAGTAGGCCTACCTTAATTAGTATCTTATAAATTGTTTACCGCTTAATTTATAAAAATCTGGTGTGAAACACGCACACAACTTTCTCTTGCCAATGCAAATAATTAACAATAAACCTAACATTAGTAATAAAACATTAGAAATAAACAACAAAACTAACCTCAATAAACATAACCTAATTTTAATCATATATGAAAGGCACAAAATTAAAATCAACCTCAGTTTGGCATAAAAAAAAGGAAAATCACTCTTTCACGCTAAACTAGGCACTGTAAAGAAAAATGCTTTAAATAAAAGTTGTAGATCTGTTAATTTCCTAAAAATTTGAATATATACACTGTTGTCGTAAAATGCATACTAAGGCCAATATCTTAAAAAAATCGATTTTTCACACGTGTACATGAGAAAAAAAACAGAAAGTCGTTAATTACCGCTAAACTAAGCGTTATACAAAAAATAATGTTACAAAATAAAAGTTGTAGATTTTAAATTCTCTACAACTTTGACTCTGTCTGTGTGTGTGTGAACAGAATATCTCAAGAACAGAGCATCGTACGAACTTGAAACTTAAGTTACATACTACTACCGGAAACGACACAAACATTTTCATCAAACTCAATTAACCGGAAGTAGTAGTTTATTCGTGTAATTTTTCACTTTTTTGCGATTTTCTCACAAACTGGTCCTACGATTTTTTTTTAAATCACCTCATTTACTTAATTTTTACGCTCTACATGATAGGGTAGGCGCCATGTTTGCTGAAATTCTTGGTGAAACATTTATTTCAAACATTTTTTTTTGTATAAAGCTTAGTTTAGTGGTAATTAGCAATTTTCTGTTTTTTTTCTCACGGAAACGTGTGAAAAATTAATTTTTTTAAGATTTCGACCTTAGTAGACTATGCATTTACGACAAAAGTGTAGGCTATCTAATAACATTTATAGGAAATTAAAAGATCTACAACTTTTATTTAAAGCATTTTATTGAGCAGTGTCTAGTTTAGCGTGAAAGAGCGATTTTCGGTATTTTTAAGCCAAACTTAGGTTGATTTTCATTTTGCGTCTTTCATTAATGATTAAAATTAGGTTATGTTTATTGAGGTTAGTTTTTTGTTTATTTCTAATGTTTTATTACTAATGTTAGGTTTATGGTTAATTATTTGCATTGGCAAGAGAAAGTTGTGTGAGTGTTTCGCACCAGAATTTTGCGTATGTACATTCCGTATAATTGTTTGTAAATAGTTATTTATTGTATTACTTCATTATAATTTATTTATTATTTATTTTGTAAATCTTTTATTTTGTAATTTTAAACTTTAGTGTATTAATTATTTAATTACCTAGATCCCGAAACGGACCTTAGCGATAAGTATCACAGAATGAAAATATGCCGTGCCTAAGTGAGATTTAAACCCAAGACCGCATGATGAGATGCGAGGACGTTACCAACTACGCCAATGCGGCCAATTGCTGTTAAAATGTTTAACGAGTAACTTTTTAAACAGCCTGTACAATTAAAAGCGTTACAGTTGGCTTCTAACTGAATCGTTATTCTATTTAATTAGATATTCTCGGCTACAATTTTTTATGTTGCGGTTTTTCACGTTTACTGTTCGGTCATTTCTGATGACAACTTATTCTTTTGCGATTTCCGCTCGCTACCTTTCTTTCTCATTCATTAGTCTACATACTCTAATCTATCTCGTAAGCCTATATGCCTATATGCCTATATGCCTATGCCTCTACACCCTAAAATCTATTTTTTTTTCTTATTCCTAATTTTTGTAGGTTGCAATCAGTTGAATTGAGAACAATAATCAACCCGATGACCCAATCAGATGAGGATGATGTGTATGAGGGAGATGTAAATGAGGTGGTGTAGTCTTGTACAGACACACACTCACAGAGTATGGTTACCATCAAACTACACCCACAACCACTGTCTACCATTCAAATCCGTATTAAAGTAACTCCTTTACTAGAATTTGAACCAACCCGCCGGGTTGGTCTAGAGGTAAAGTCGTTGCCAAAATCATCTGTTTAACAGCTGATTTTCGGAGACGAAGGTTCCTGGTTCAAATCCTAGTAAAGGTAGTTACTTTTATAGGGATTTGAATACTAGACTGTGGTTGTGGGTGTACTTTGATGGGGGTTTAATTAACCATACTCAGTGAGTGTGTCTGTAGAAGACTACACAGTCTCATTCACACGTCACACACATCATCCTCATCTCATTGCTTATTGTTCTTAAATTGAACAGATTGCAACGTACACAAATTAGGAATAAAAAAAAGAAGTATTTGAACGGAACCTTTGTCTCCGAAAATCAGCTGTTAAACAGCAGCTGATTTTGGCGACGACTTTACCTCTCGACCAACCCGGCGGGTACCACTGCTCTATACCCTAAACAGATACCTATATACGAACGAGTACAGTCCATTCCAAATAGCATGATAGTAAGTCTCTGAATGGTGGTAACTTTTCAGAACAAAAAGTACCTTTTTGAAAGTAAAATTTCCCTTTTACGTATTCTTACAAAATATAACATAGATCTTTGTTTTGCAATTTTGAAAATAATATAGAATTAATACACTAATATTTAATTAATAATAATATAATAAAATAGGCTAACCGTTAAATAATAAATTTCATTTCAATTTTCCGTGTGTTATTAGAAAAATCATTAGTTTTTATTTTCCAACAATACCTAATTTAAATTTTATAACGCTTTCATTCACTAACAGGGAAAGTTAACATAAAGAAAAATCTCTAAAGTGGTACCACTGACGCATGAGCACATTACAAAATTTTCTCTGTTCTTTGTTCCATTAAAGTAATATTAAATATACTAAATATAATACTAAAATAAATACTAAAATACTAAATATAATAGGCCTACTAATACATTAAAGTAATACTAAATATAATAAATATAATACTAAAATACTAAATACACTAATACTAAATAATACCAAGCTATTTCCAATGGATTGTACTAAATTACATGAATAAATTCGCTTAAATTTTGGTGGAAATAGTTAAAATTTCATAGCCTATTAATTGTTAGACGGTCATGTAGCCTGCCTATTCATTTTATTTGTTGCAGTTGTTATTTTCTTTGTTTCAATCTTTCTTATGTAGCCTATTTCTTGAATGTCCACACAAATAAATTCTTAAAAGATATGTTGTAATTTAATTTCAGTTCGCGTCGTTTAAGTTATTTAAAAATTTCTTTCAAGTTTTTCGGATGTACATGAACGTATATAAGTTAGGCGTTCTTTTCAAATAAAAAATCGACGTGACCCAAAACATTATCTCAACTGTCAACAATTATTTAATAAAATATTTTCTCATTACGTGTTCGAAATAAACTGTTGACAGCTGTATTTACACTAAATTCTGTAACGTATTTTACAACACTGATTTCTGTTTACGGTACAAAACATAGACAATAAGTTGTACACCATCGTACAAAAATCTGGTGTGGAACACTCACATAACTTTCTCTTGGCAATGCAAATAATTAACAATAATCCTAACATTAGTAATGAAACATTAGAAATAAACAAAAAAATAACCTCAATAAACATAACCTAATTTTAATCATGAGTGAAAAACGCAAAATGACAATCGACCTCAGTTTGGCTTAATACGGAAAATCACTCTTTCGCGCTAAACTAGGCTCTGTAGAGAAAAATGCTCTAAATAAAAGTTGCAGATCTTTTAATTTCCTATAAATTTTATTATAAGCCTATACACTTTTGTCGTGAAATGCATACTAAGGCCGAAATCTTAATAAAATCAATTTTTCACACGTTTTCGTGAGAAGAAAAACAGAAAATCGCTAATTACCGCTAAACTAAGCGTTAAACAAAAAAATGTTTGAAATAAAAGTTGTAGGATTTTAAATTTTTTATATAAAATTTAAATTCTTTAAATTTCTCTATTTTAAATTTTTGAGCTAAATTGCATATTAATGCCGTAATCTTAAAAAAACAAGGTTTTTACGTGAAAACAACCTCATCAAGAATTTCAGCAAACATGACGTCTACCCTATCTTGTATAAGCATAAAAATTTAGCATACCAGGCGATTTTTAAAAAAATCGTAGGACTAGTTTTTGAGAAAATCACAAAAAAGTAAAAAATTATACGAATAAACTACTACTTCCGATTGACCGATTTTGATGAAAATGTTCGTGTCGGGTCCGATAGTGATATGTAACTAAAGTTTTAAGTTCGTACGATGTTCCGTGCTTGAGATATTCTGTTCACACGCAGACCAAAGTGAAGAATTTAATATTCCTGTTAATGACCGATGCACTATTAATATGAATGTGTTGTTTAGGTCAACAGCCGAAAGGCTGGTTTGAACCTCTAGAGGTTTTACTAAGTAAAACGAGGAGTGAGGTGGTTTACCATTGCCTTCCTCACTGAATGGAAAAGTATGCTTATCAGCATGCCGGGCCCTCTGAAAAGCACGTATTTTCCACTCTGTAAATGACACCTTCACTTCATTCACCACAGGGTCTGGCTGTACAATGAAATTCATTACTTTGAGAGGAGATAACTGTGATTAGTGTCACAGTACACCTCTACCTCTTCTGTTCTTAAATGATTCAGTCATTTAATTGGGTGACCATGTGATGATAAGAAACAGAACTATTTATTTTAGCCCTGCAACTAACAGATTGACCTGTCTGTTATGAGCAGTAGGCCTATTAATATGAATACACAAATAAATTAAACAACAAAAATATATAGCCTACATATATAACTATGAGTTTTAAATCGTCATGTTTTTATTTTACAATTCAATTCAAATTCACCCACTTACATGAACTCATGAAATATCTCATCAATAGAGTTGTTCCTTAAATTAAGTGCCCGACAATTAACTACATCTGATAAAATAAACGTAGCATTTTAAAAATATATATTAAATTGTCTTTTATAATTAATTAATTAATTTAAAAAATAAATGTTCGTTTTATTGTTCAATAATTAAATACATGTAGACTACTATCTTATATATAAATAAATTTATGAATATAATATTATTAATTAGGTATTGTTTATCTACACATTGTGTATTGTCATTGTATATATATATATTATATATATATTATATATATATATATATATATATATATATAGCTACCACAAAATGTAGTACTGTTTCAAGAGTTGTACGAATAAATTAGCTACTGCTTCCGGTTGACTTATTTTCATGAAAATGTTCCTGTCTGGTCAACTTATCTTATTAACTTAAGTTCAAAGTTTCAACTTTGTGTGTTATTCCGTTTTTTACTTTCTCTTGCCTATATGAATATATAGGAACGAAAGTATTGTTTTCATGTCGATTTTTCGAAATCGAGTTTTCACCGGATCTATACGTTTTCAGACCCCCTGAACCCACACAAACATGTTTTTAGCGATTGGTCTGTGTGTGTGTGTGTGTGTGTGTGTGTGTGTGTGAACAGAAAATCTCGAGAACGGAACATCGTACGAACTTGAAACTTGAAACTTAAGTTACATACCACTACCGGATCTGACACGAACATTTTCATCAAAATCGGTCAACCGGAAGTAGTAGTTTATTCGTATAATTTTTCACTTTTTTGCGATTTTCTCAAAAACTGGTCCTACGATTTTTCTAAAAATCGCCTCATTTACTCAATTTTTTTATTTTCTACAATATAGGGTAGGCGCCATGTGTGGTGAAATTCTCAGTGAGGCTGTTTTAACGTAAAAAAGTGTTTTTTTTTTTAAGATTACGGCTTTAATATGTATTATAGCGCAAAAATTTATATAATAAAAAATGTAGAGAATTTAAAATTCTACAACTTTTATTTCAAACATTTTTTTGTATAACGCTTAGTTTAGCGGTAATTAGCGATTTTCTGTTTTTTTTTTCACGAAAACGTGTGAAAAATCGATTGTTTTAAGATTTCGGCCTTAGTATGGACTTTACGACAAAAGTATATATAATCATATTTATAGGAAATTAAAAGATCTACAACTTTTATTTAGAGCATTTTTCTCTACAGAGCCTAGTTTAGCGTGAAAGAATGATTTTCCATATTTTTAAGCCAAACTGAGATTGATTTTCATTTTGCGTCTTTCACTCATGATTAAAATAAGGTTATATTTTTTGAGGTTAGTTTATTGTTTATTTCTAATGTTTTATTACTAATGTTAGGTTATATTGTTTAAATTATTTGCACTGGCAAGAGAAAGTTGTGTGAGTGTTTCACACCAGATTTTTTACTTTCTCTTGCCTATATGAATAGATATATAGGAAGGAATGTATTGTTGTCATGGCGATTTTTAGAAATCGAGTTTTCACCAGATCTACACGTAAACAGATCTTCTCAACCCACACAACAACATGTTTTTTTCCGATTGGTCTGTGTGTGTAAACAGAATATCTCAAGAACGGAACATTGTACAAACTTGAAACTTGAAACTTAAGTTACACACAACTACCGGACCCGACATGAACATTTTCATTAAAATCGGTCAACCGGAAGTAGTAATTTATTCGTGTAATTTTTCCCTTTTTGCGATTTTCTCAAAAACTGGTCCTACCATTTTTTTCAAATCGGCTGGATTACTAAATTTTTTATGCTTAACATGATAGAGTAGGCGCCATGTGTGCTGAAATTCTTGGTGAGGCTGTTTTCACGTAAAAAAATTGTTTTTTTAAGATTGCGGCCTTAATGTGAATTTTAGCGCAAAAAATTATATAACAGAAAATGTAGAAAATTTAAAATCCTATAACCTTTAATTGAAACATTTTTTTGTATAATGTTATCAACTTTGAAGTTGAAAGATGTTATGCTTATTTTGTTTTTTGTTATAATGCTTAGTTTATCTGTAATTAGCGATTTTCTGTTTTTTTCTCACGAAATCGTGTAAAAAATCAATTTTTTTAAAGATTTCATCCTTATTGTGGATTTTACGACAAAAAAACTATAATGAAATTTATAGTAAATTAAAAGATCTACAACTTTTATTTAGAGCATTTTTCTCTACAGAGCCTAGTTTAGCGTGAAAGTGTGATTTTTCGTATTTTTAAGCTAAACTGCGGTTGATTTTCATTTTGCGTCTATTACTCATGATTAAAAATAAGGTTATGTTTTTAGAAGTTTGGTTTCTGTTTATTTCTAATGTTTTTATGACGAATGTTACGTTATATTGTTAATTATTTGCATCGGCAAGAGAAAGTTGTGTGAGTGTTTCACACCAGATTTTTAAATTTAATGTAGACTTTATAAATATTTAGTTTCCTTAAAAACGGATTATGTGGCTGATTGATCGGCTTCATCTATGCTAAGGTAACCGGGATCGATTCTCGGTCAGATCCGGTATATTTCTAACGGGTTTTTGCTTATAGAGAGTGATTCACGAAGATATGCAGAAACTTTAGGAGCTCATTGTACATGTAAAAATAATGAAAAAAGTTTATATAAACATGGGTCCGGAAATGCTTCGTTACCGAGTTACGGCTAGCGAAAGATTTTCCCCGGATTTCAGCTCACCAGGTGAAATGAGGTCTTCCTGAAACTCTGGTAAGGTAGATTAAGAGGCGAATTCCATCATTTCTTATGGGTTTTGACCTGATAAATTGAATAAAACAGGTCCCAGAACTGTAAGTTAACTAGTTTTTTAGAAAACCAGTGTCAAATCCAAAAAATATAGTGAAAACACATTTTTTTTATCTTTGGGCAACAATAACTTTGTTATTTCACTAAGAAACACATAAAAAATTTTAAATAAACTTGTAGAAAATTCTATTCTCAACAAAATGGTGTAAATAAAGTACACCGAAGCGAATAGATGTTTGATTAAATGATTTTTTATTCATAACAGCACAAAGTAAAATTAACCGGAAAAACATTAATCTAAACCTATTCAATCAAATTACAGTAAATTTTCAAAAGTGTCTCCGCAGACTTCAATGCATTTTTCTGCTCGTTTAAGGATGATGGCTCTTGTTGCTTTCCGTAGTTCAACAGGGGTTTCCTTTGATGGTGTTAAGGCTTCATTAATACGTCAAAGTATAAATGTTATTTTAATAAATGATTTTTCACTCCATTTTTTGCATTTGACACTGGTTTTCTCAAAAAAACTAGTTAACTTAAAGTTCTGGGACCTGTTTTATTCAATTTATCAGGTCAAAAACCATAAGAAACGATTGAATTCGCCCCTTAATCTACCTTACCAGAATTTCAGGAAGACCTCATTTCACCTGGTGAGCTGAAATCCGGGCGAAATCTTAAGCTAGACGTAACTTGGAAACGAAGCATTTCCAGACCCATGTTTATGTAAATTTTTTTCATTATTTTTACATGTACAATGAACTCCTAAAGTTTTAGCATATCTTCGTGAATCACCCTGTATATATCCCCCTGAAGCGCGTGCGGTATCCTTAATAAAGTCGGTCGATACTCCTATTACAGTCGGACGTATAACAAAACGAATATATTCGGGAATCGACGTCAGGACCTTCCACTTTGAATTCTAGCAAGATAATTACCACGCTACGAAAACGACGTCAATAGAAGTTCAATTGCTAAAATATTGAAAAGAAAATTGTAAATAGGAAATAAATAAATTAATAAATAATTATATATATATATCGTATTATTACCTGGAAAGACGCAGGGACTGAAAGAAACACTTCATATCGTAACACTCCCCTTTTTTTATAAGGGTTAATTTGTTTATTAATATTCTGTCATAAAATAAAGGGATGATCACACGAAAGAAATGTGTACGGCACTAAATTCACTGATTGTTTATTAACGAATTTCAAAATTTATGTAAAAAGTTCACGTTGAATTGTTTAATTGTTTAGCGTGATAAAGCGTGAATGAGTGACGTGAGATAAGAAGAGCCACTTGTTGTTCATCGGATGAAGTAAGTACTCGATGAAGCGATTCAAATGAACTGGCACCTGCTATCGCACAGACAACGCGTCCTGCCACACCACACATTTCACCACAACTAAACTGCGGCCGCCGCACTATAACTTCTTTCTATGTGAAGGATCAGAAGACATTTTATTCATATACAGTCAACTCCCGATTATCCGCGCACGTCGGATCAATTTTTTTTCATTCATTTTTCTTAACGTAAATTTACTTAACGTTAAGTAAATTTCTTGTAATGTGATAACATTAAAGATAAAATTTGTACAGCACACAAAGTACGCGCTTTGTAAAGTAAAGCACACACTTAAATTTGTAAATACGCGTTTTGTAAAGTAAAGCACACGCTTAAATTTGTAAATACGCACTTTGTTAAGTAAATCAATAAATTTGTAAAACACAAGCTTTGCTTTGTGACAAACTTATGTTGAGAAAACTTCAATCCCAAATCAAGAAAAAGTGTTTTAACTCAAAAAAAAAACAAAAGCAGATGACTGACTTTTTTAAAACGTTGTGACTTCTATTACAACATAGCTTCTGCACATCATTTGTAAGTAAACAATATTTTTATGCTTTTTTTCTAAATACATTGTATGTAGGCCTACCTACTAATTTAAAAACATTACCTACAGTAAACAAACATTTTTAGGGACAAAAAATTATTAACATTTAAAATTTTAATGTTATAGTTTGTAATTTAAGTTAGTGTTTACATTATTGTACATATTTATGTACTTTAAATGACAAAAAAATTAATAAAGATTTTATACGTATACTACTGTACATGCCTACACTTTTTTCCTCATTTTCCGGATTATCCGCGGTGGCACTTGTGCCACCCAATTCCGCGGATAATCGGGAGTCGACTGTACCAGTGTATATGAAAAATTACGCATATATTGTTCTCTTTTGAAACCTGTATGAACCTACGGGTCCCAAATTTACGGTTCAACCAAACACTCTAACTTGCAACGAATTCAAGCATTCCAGTCTCTTTTGACTGGAATGCTCAATGCTCAATACAAGGCGAAATGTTTTTAGCAAAAGCACCTCTTTACGTTAGCAACAAAACCTTACATACAGATTTGAAAACACCACTTGTACAAAATTCCATCGAATACCTATACAAACGCTTTCACGACAAGTCACACGAACACTAGAACCCCCTGGTGCGTTCACTTTCCACCGTCCATTTACCTGATAATCCCCTTAGACACCTTAAAAAACACGAAGTAGAGACCTGCTAATTTGATATAGAAATTTAATAGTTGGGGAGGCAGTGATGGGGGCCCTATCATCTCATTCACATTAGGCTATTATCATAATCATCACATTTGCTTGTTGCAAACATTTTACACAGTTGTAAATAAACAATTAAAGAGAGAAATATATATACAGTATATATATATATATATATATATATATATATCAGTGTATTACCCCTACGTATTTGCGGAGACAGAGATTGTAAACTTCTCACAGTTCGTACGGGAAGATCCGACCGACGGAAGATCCTTTTCAATGATTACGGAAGGATGCTCACCAAAATGAGACGGCTTCATTAAAGCCTACAAAATTATTGTAACTTGTGTCAAACAAAAATGTCCTCATCTTGGTCTTGTTTTACAACATCTTATCAGAAAAAGGGATAGAACTAGTGGGGCACATCTTAAAACACACATTTTTTTTGGCGAAAAAACATAGCGGTTATCATCGCCTGTTATTCATCGGGTGTAAAAAGCCCTTTGAGTGCAGAACGCTTTTTTCATATAATATTTAAAATCTTACTAAGTTAACTAATATCACACGAATGAAAATAACATTTACAAAAAAAGTAATATCACAGACAAAAATGACTGAAAATAAAGGTGTAAAAAGGCCATAAAAATCAAAACATACACACATAAACTTAAACTTAATATCACAATTAGAATAAATAACACTAATGACATTTACAACTTATGTAAAATTAAAATCTCACAAACCAAGGAATTAAAATAACATAAAAAAAAAAATATCACAGACATAAGAGGTCACAAAAGGCTGTAAAGGGACCACATACTAAAAACACACACAATATAAACTTATAATAACTAATAAAAATCTGGTGTGAACCACTCACACAACTTTCTCTTGCCAATGCAAATAATTAACAATATAACCTAACATTAGTAATAAAACATTAGAAATAAACAAAAAACTAACCTCAATTAACATAACCGAATTTTAATCATGAGTGAAACACGCTAAATGAAAATCAACCTCAGTTTGGCTTAAATATACGGAAAATCACTCTTTCACGCTAAACAAGGCTCTGTATAGAAAAACGCTCTAAATAAAAGTTGTACATCTTTTAATTTCCTATAAATTTTATTGCATAGTATATTTTTGTCGTAAAATGCATAATTCTTAAAAAGATCGATTTTTCACACACTTTCGTGAGAAAAACCCAGAAAATCGCTAATTACCGCTAAACTTAAATATTACAACTAAATATTACAAATAAAAGTTGTAGCATTTAAAATTGTCAACACTTTTTATTATATAACTTTTTGCGCTAAAATGCATATTAAAGCCATAATCTTAAAAAAAACACTTTTTTACGTGAAAACAGCCTCACCAAGAATTTCAGCCAACATGGCGCGTACTATGTCTTGTAGAGCATAAAAAATTAAGTAAACCAGGCGATTTAAAAAAATCGTAGGACCAGTTTTTGAGAAAATCTCAAAAAAGTGAAAAATTACACGAATAAACTACTACTTTCGGTTGACCGATTTTGATGAAAATGTTGGTGTCGGGTCCGGTAGTGGTATGTAACTTAAGTTTCAAGTTTCAAGTTCGTACGATTTTCTGCTCTTGAGATTTTTTGTACACACACACACACACACACACACACACACACACACACACAGACCAATCGTTAAAAACGTGTTTTTTGGGTTGAGGGGGTCTGAAAACGTGTAGATCCGGTGAAAAGTCGATTTCGAAAAATCGACATGAAAACAATACTTTCTTCCAATATATATTCATACAGGCAAGAGAAAGTAAAAACTACGCCCAAAATTACCACACACCAAAATAGAAGCATAATTTTAAAATTATTTAATCACTTTTTGTTTTAGTATGTATAGGGTGATTCAAAAAGAGCACCGGTTTTGATATATCAAATTAAGAGATTTATTTTATTGAAAAACTGAAAATAAATACATCAACAAGTTCATCTTACCTTCCGATTTCATGTATGAAAAATGATGTCATGCATGTGTCCTCCTCTACTGCGCTGGCACGCATCAACTCTGTCCATGAAATTGGATATTACTGCACGACAAGTTTCGACTTCCACTTGCCCGATAACCCGTCGAATTTCCTCCTTCAAGTCATTGATGTTTCGGGGTTTATTGGCATACACCAATGACTTCAGATGACCCCAAAGATGAAAATGATTTTGTTTGCGAAGGTGTCATCATCCTGCCGTTTTCTCAATACCCAGTCAACAAACTGTCGTCTCTTCTGGTGGTCTGCCACTTTCAAATGTTGCGTCAACTGAATTTTATACGGGTGATATTGGAGATCGTACCGAAGAATTCTCCGTACAGAAGAACATCGTAAACCCAATTGTTGAGAACGGCGACGTATTGAAATTGCTGGGCTAACAGCCGCACTGTCACGAACCAACCCAACGTTCTGCTCAGTTCGGCCAGAACGACGACGTCCACAACTTTTAAGGTCGACTGTTGAACCCGTCTCAAAAAACTTTTTCACGAGCCTGCGAACTGTTGATTCATTCGGTGCTTCATTACGTCCTACAGTACCGCGAAGTCGCCTGACAGTAGCCGCATAACTCTCTCCACTCTGGTAAAATGTTTTGACGATTAACACTCGTTGTGCAATAGTAAACTTCTCCATGGTTAGACACAGACTGCGAGAGTACTACACTGCGAACAAGAGAAACTACAACTGAATCGTCAATCGGAATGTTCTCCAAAATAGAAATGAGGTCTAACAATGTTGCCAACCGATAAACAAAAATTTACCAGCCGTTTAAAAACCGGCGCTCTTTTTGAATCACCCGTTAGGAAAATGTTAAAGATTAGGTGGGTGAAGAAAATAAGTAATTTAGAGGTTCCTAGGTGGTGGATGATGAAAAAAGAAGTACATGGAAGCATCTTACCAGAAGAAGGGATAGGCTAGTTGGGCATATCTTAAGACATCTATCAATAATGGAGGATAATATTGAGGGAGTGAATTTTAGGGGGAGGCAAAGATTAGAATATCGAAAGCAAATTACAAAAGATGTAGGGTGTTACAGGTATGTAGATATGAAATGACTTGCGCAAGATAGAACAGCTTGGAGAACTGCGTCAAACCAGTCAAGAGACTGATGACAAAAACTTATTTCATATAACCCACCGGGTTAGTCTAAAGGTAAAGTCGTCGCCAAAATCAGCTGTTTAACAGCTGATTTTCGGAGACAAAGGGTTCTGGTTGAAATCCTAGTAAAGGTAGTTACTTTTATACGGATTTGAATGCTAGACTAGTGGTTGTGGGTGTACTTTGATGGTTGGGGTTCAACCATACTCCTGTGAGTGTGTCTGTAGAAGACTAGACAGTCTCATTTACACGTCATACACATCATCCTCATCTCATTGGGTGATGGGGTTGCTTATTGTTCTCAATTGAACAGATTGCAACGTACTCATATTAGAGATTGAATAAAAAAAAATTAAAAAAAACTTATTTTTATGCCGAGCACTTTCTGATCCTTCACATGACAGTTATAGTACGGTGATATAAAGTTGTGATGAAATGGTACAGCAGCAGTAGTAACAGTTGCCCCTCCTTACCAGTTAGCTCTGTTGGTAGAGTGAGAGATGAGAGATGAGAGATGGTCGTCACCTTGTGCGTCGTGAGATGTTAGAACGCAAGGTCGCTCCCTCTAGCCACTCTAGCCACAACCTTCTAGATCATCTTCATCTCCATGTTACAGCTGTGTTGGCTAATGCTCGGTTTGCATAACAGGGCCCGTACCATCATCCTTATTCTCCTGCTCCTTTTTTTTTTTTTATTATAATAATATTCTTTATTTCTGTACATAACTTCATTTACAAATATATTAATAACAGTTTAATTTATAATAATCTTAAAATATAATACAATAAAATTTTACAAAATAATAAAATATTATAGCCTACAACACTTACCATATTTCTAAAAAATAAATATTATACCAATTTTTTTAACTTCTAAATATTCTAATATTCAAAAAAAGACTTACTTCATGTGATTTTGGCTTTAAATCAAAAAAGTAAAGTTACAAATAAATAATCGTGCTGTAGCTCATAATCGACAACTCTTATTTAAATATATTTATTTCATTTTTATTAGTATTATTTTTTACTCTCTACCTTTTACTTCTCTACCTTACAACACTGGTTGTTACCAATGTCATTCTTTTACAAAAAATCTGGTGTGAAACACTCACACAACTTTCTCTTGCCAATGCAAATAATTAACAATAAAACATTAGAAATAAATAACAGAAATCTAACCTCAAAAAACCATAACCTTATGTTAATCATAAATGAAAGATGCAAAACAAAAATCAACCTCAGTTTGGCTTAGAAATACGGAAAATCACTCTTTCGCGCTAAAGTAGGCTCTGTAGAGAAAAATGCTTTAAATAAAAGTTGTACATCTTTTAATTTTCAATAAATTTGATTATAATATACAGTTTTGTCGTAAAATGAATACCAAGGCCGAAATCTTTAAAAATAGATTTTTCACACGTTTTCGTGACAAAAAAACAGAAAAATGCTAATTACCGCTAAACTAAGCGTTATACAAAAATATGTTTGAAATAAAAAACTTAAGATTTTAAATTCTCTACATTTTTAATCATATTAATTTTTAGGCGAAAATGCATAGGCCTATTAAAGCCGTAATTTTAAAAAAATAAATTTTTTTCGTAAAAACAGCCTCACCAAGAATTTCAGCAAACATGGCACCTACCCTGTCTTGTAGAGAATAAATCATTTAGTAAACCAGGTGATTTTTAAAAAAATCATACCAGTTTTTGAGAAAATCGCAAAAAAGTGAAAAATGACACGAATAAACTACTAACTTACTTCCGGTTGACCGATTTTGATGAAAATGTTCATGTCGGATCCGGTAGTGGTATTAAACTTAAGTTTCAAGTTTAAAGTTTGTACGATGTTCCGTTCTTGAGATATTTTGTATAAACACACACACACACACACACACACACACACACACACACACACAGACCAATACTAGGTAAAAACATTTTGTGTGTGTGGGTTATTGTGTGTGTGGCTACCAGTCTTTATATCACCGTCTTTATTTTTTTAAAACTACAATATGATTTATTAAAAAATGTCAAACTAATGTTTCAATTGTAATTTAGTAATGAAATAAATTTTGAGAGGTTACAAATAATTTGTTTCAGCAAATTTATTTTGTTCATGATACTGGCTGATGTAAAGACTGGTAGCTGAAATTGCAGTTAGTTAAAACATTAACATAGCCATTTATTTGTTGTGTTATTTGTTTATAATAATTTTTTTCTCATTTTTCTCGCCGGCCGCATTGGCGCAGTTGGTAACGTGCTCGCCTCTCATCATGCGGTCTTGGGTTCGAATCCCATTCAGGCACGGCATTTTTTCATACGTTACAAAAAAATCGTTTCATCATTAGCAGTAATTGCAGAACAGTCGGACGTTAAACAAAAAAAAAACAAAAAAACAAAAATATTTCTCATTATTATCATGTCTTACCACCGTTTAAACTTAGTTATTAGATACTTTATGATTGAAAAATGCAATAAAATGGTTTATGCAGAGCGTTCTACCTTTTTTATTGCTAACACAATTTTCCCAAAATTACAACTTTGAATGCTTATAACTAAAGCACGAAGGCATCTATTAAAAAAACTGTTTGCGCCATTGTTTTTTTTCTTAAAATTTCACATTGAAATGACATATAACACGAACAACATCCCATTTAAAAAAATAAAGTTGAATCCAATACGGCGGATCCAAGATGGCGGACAAAAATTTTAAAACTAAAAATAAAGTCGGATTTTTAAAAATATGTAGATCCGCATAAACTTCTTTTGCCAAAAACGTCTCAGTTTCGCAATATAAAGCTGTTTCCATACTTAAAAATCACCCTGTATATTGGACGCAGAATTTATTAACCCTTTATATGTCTGTGGTAAGTAAAGTATACTTACCACTGGCAGGCAATAAGGTCGATTTTATTTAAAGAATAAGCAATGCAGTTGAACCCTATTGGCATTTTATGGTTTTATAGATGTCCTCTGGTAAGTAGGCTATCCCATAATTGAAATTAGTTCCCAGCGATCATTTCCTTCATGAGTTACACGAATGTGGTGAGGATTCATACCAGCATACGTGACCGTGTTGTTTTGTTGTTACTTTTGTACAGTGGTTAGAAAATTCGATTTTTTTTTACGGGAAAGCAAGTATTCGAGCTAATACAAAGTTGAGATAAGTTTTTCTACACATTTTTCTGTTATATACGGTTACAAGTTGTTTTAATAAGCATTCTTACCACTTAACATTATGTGATTCCCATTTCAATAAACGTTCCTTGGTAAGTACGAGATGATACTTACCATGCCTTAACATAAAAAAATCTGGTGTGAAACACTCACACAACTTTCTCTTGCCAATGCAAATAATTAACAATAAACCTAACATTATTAATAAAACATTAAATATAAAAAAAAACTAACCTCAAAAACATAACCTTATTTTAATCATGAGTGAATGATGCAAAATGAAAATCAACCTCAGTTTGGCTTAGAAATACGGAAAATCACTCTTTCTCTCTAAACTAGGCTCTGTAGAGAAAAATGCTTTAAATAAAAGTTGTAGATCTTTTAATTTTCTATAAATTAAATTATATACACTTTTGTCGTAAAATGCATACTAAGGCCGAAATCTTAAAAAAATCAATTTTTCACACATTTTCGTGAGAAAAAAAACAGAAAATCGCAAATTACCGCTAAACTAAGCGTTATACAAAAAATTGTTTGAAATAAAAGTTGTAGAATTTTCAATTCTCTACAACTTTTATTATATAAAGTTTTGCGCTAAAATGCATATTAAAGCTGTAATCTTAAAAAACAACATTTTTACGTGAAAACAGCCTCACGCAGAATTTCAGCAAACATGACGCCTACCCTATCTTGTAGAGAATAAAAAATTGAGTAAACCAGGCGGTTTTAAAAAAAATCGTAGGACCAGTTTTTGAGAAAATCGCAAAAAAGTGAAAAATTACACGAATAAACTACCACTTCCGGTTGACCGATTTTGATGAAAATGTTCGTGTCGAGTCCGGTAGTGGTACGTAACTTAAGTTTCAAGTTTCAAGTTCGTACGATGTTCCGTTCTTGAGATATTCTGTTCACACACAGACCAATCGCTAAAAACATGTTTTTTGGGTTCAGGGGGTCTGAAAACGTATAGATCCGGTGAAAACTCGATTTCTTAAAATCGACATGAAAACAATACTTTCCTTCCTATATATTCATATAGGCAAGAGAAAGTAAAAAGAAGTATCTTACAGTTCTGGCACTAGAAATACATTATTCAAGTCCTTATAAAACAAAATTTAACATCTTACAACATGTGCTCATATTTTCTCCCGTAGTACTGGCCCCCTATAAAGAGTTAAGCGTGAAAAAAGTGCTCGTGTGGCCATAGCCTTGCACTTAAAGAGTACCTAGTAGTGTAGGAAGCCACCAATGGTTGATGAAACAGGGAACGGGGGAAAAATTATCACCTGGGCCTTTCCTAATACTGCTATTATACTGCTGTAGCCTATATCTAGCATTAGATGGTATAAAAATGTAAGTGCCGCTAAACTGTTACACCTCTCACTCTCTCTCTCTCTCTCTCTCTCTCCATCTCTGGCTGTGGTGTGTGTGTTATGCATAGCTATAGTCTACTACAAACACCTCTCTAATATAACTGTTTATAAAATATTATTTTATTTTTTATATTTTATTTTTATTATTATATTATTATAGTAGAGCAGTGACAGATGCGATGCGAGCCACTTACTAGTAGTTGGTGCATAATCTATTCCTCTCCTCTCTTCTAGGCTATTGCCTGCCATTTATTTAACTGTATAAAAAACAACACGGCCAACACTACTCAATTTCTCACGGAATAACACCAAACTAGAATACAGTTTTTTTTTGTTTTTTTGTAATCCCTAATGTGTGTACGTTGCAATCTTTTCAATTTAGAACAATAGGCAAACCCCATGACCCAATCAGATGAGGATGATCTGTATGACGTGTAAATGAGACTGTGTAACCTTCTACAGACCCAGGCCGACCATTCCTCAGAGAGTATGGTTAATTGAACCCCAACCATCAAAGTACACCCACAACCACTGTCTAGTATTCAAATCCGAATAAAAGTAACTACCTTTACTAGGATTTGAACCAGGAACCTTTGTCTTCGAAAATCAGCTGTTAAACAGTTGATTTTGGCGACGACTTTACCTCTAGACCAAACCGGTGGGTTAGAATACAGTTGACCTTTTTAATTCCAACCAATTGTTTACCTCTCTCGTTATGTCTTGGCACTTCGATACCAATCAAGTTTGTAGTAAAATATCATCTGGGGTATTTGCACTAAAACAAGTTGCCAGATTAAATGATAGAAAATTACTAATGGCAGCTTATCATGGCCTCATTCTGTCTCATATCCGGTATGGTATTTTAGTATGGGGTAATTCTAGCATGGGTAATATGAATAGGGTTTTTAAAATTCAAAAGAAAGCTATTAGGTGCATGGTGGGAGCTAACCAGCTAACCTCATCCACACCAATATTTAACCAGCTTAAATTGCTTACAGTTCTCCCTCTACATTTTTCACGTGATTATGTATGTTAGGCAAAATAATTTTATGCAGAATTTCAATGTTCACAATCATAACACGAGAAACAGGAATGATTATTATGTGGCTAATCACTCCACAAAATTGTTTGAACAAAAACCTACTTATGCAGGGAGAAAATTCATAAATAAATTACCCCAATCTTTAAAGTGTTGTGAGGATTTGAATTCCTTTAAAAAAAATTTAAAAAATTACTTGATCGGTGAAACTTTTTATAGCATACAAGAATTTCTTTGTTGATAGTAGTGATACATAGTGTGTTTCTTATATGTATTTCAGGTGTTATATCTGACGACATGTCCTATACTCCTCCTGGAGTCTCCAGGGCGCAAAAAAAAAAAAAAAAAAAAATGTATCAAGTATACGCCTACCAAAACACATACCCTATAGCCTATTTTATACGACGAGTATATTGGTTGGTTTTACGAATATAATTGTATAGGCCTATTGGTTGATGAGTATATTAATTGATTGGTTGGAGGGCTGAAATAAATAATTTTGTTTCTTGACAAATGGTCAGTAGTCAATTAAATGACTGAATCAATTAAGAAGAGAAAAGGTAGAGGTGTACTGTCACACTAATCACAGTTATCTCCTCCTCTCAAAGTAATCAATTTCATTATACAGCCAAACTCTATGGTGAATGAATGAAGTGAAGGTGTCATTGCAGAGTGAAAATTTATGTGCTTTTCAGAGTGCTCTGCATGTTGATAAGCGTACGTTTCCATTCAGTGAGTTGTGGCAAAGGTATACCACGTGACTTCTCGTTTTACTTAGTAAAACCTCTACACGTTCAAACCAGCCTACAGGCTCATCACCTAAACAACAACAAGGTTTATAAAGAAAACACTTTCTCGGAATAAACCACAGCTTACACGATTTTTCTAGCTTGAGCAATTCTACTTTTGATATCAGTTGTGCTTCTACCATCCTTTGTTATTTTACTCCCTAGATAGCAGAATTCCCTAACTTCCTGTAGGTTTTCGTTGCCTACTCTTAAATTTCCCATCTCTTCTAAACCACTCTTGCTGCTGCACAACACTTACAGTCCAGCCTCTCTTAGTTTGCTCCTAATGTAAACAAATAATGACGTCACTGATCATGCGCATAATATCTAAATGTGTACACGCTGATTAAAAAGTAACAACAAAATAGTTTCAAAAGTATTTAAATACAAAATAATTTTAAAAGTATTTTTCTAAATGAAATTGTTAGGCCTACATCATATCGTGACTGATGTTTTAAGTACTTTATAATTTAAAAAATAGTTAACTTAATAGGAATACGACATCCGTAAAGTGGTAGACTCTAGCGTGCACCCTGTAGTAGGTGGCTTTTGTTTGTTGACACAAGGAGCAAACTATAAACAGCTGAACGAGAAACTGCACGGTAGTGAAATGTACGAGTAGTGTCTTACTGTTGAGGTTGGCAGCACTGTAAATATTTTACTTCCCTTCCTCACAGCCCATCCATACGCAAAAGGCAATCTCGTGACTTCACTATCTACATTGACTCGTTTTGGAAAAATCGACATGAGAGCATAACTGTCAAGTGAAGCAAAATAAAAAAATTGGTGTGAAACACTCACACAACTTTCTCTTGCCCATGCAAATAATTAACAATAATCCTAACATTAGTAATAAAACATTAGAAACAAACAAAAAACTAACTTCAATAAACATAACCTGATTTTAATCATGAGTGTAAGACGCAAAATGAAAACTAACTTCAGTTTGGCTTAAAAATACGGAAAATTACTCTTTCACACTAAACTAGGCTCTGTAGAGAGAAATGCATTAAATAAAAGTTGTAGATCGTTTAATTTCCTATAAATTTGATTATATATATCTTTTGTCGTAAAATGCATACTAACGCCGAAATCTTAAAATCTATTTTTCACACGTTTTCGTGAGAAAAAAACAGAAAATTGCTAATTACCGCTAAACTAAGCACTATACAAAAAAATGTTTGAAATAAAAGTTGTAAGTTTTTAAATCCTCTACAACTTTAATCATAGACATTTTTGCGGTAAAATGTATATTAAAACCGCAATATTAAAAAAAAAAATTTACGTGAAAACAGCCTCACCGAGAATTTTAGCAAACATGGCGCCTACGCTATCTTGTAGAGCATAAAAAATTTAGTAAATCAGGCGATTTTTAAAAAAATCGTAGGACCAGTTCTTGAGAAAATCGCAAAAAAGTGAAAAATTACACGAATAAACTTCTACTTCCGGTTGACCGATTTTGATGAAAATGTTGGTGTCGGGTCCGGTAGTGGAATGTAACTTAACTTTTAAGTTTTAAGTTCGTACGATGTTCCGTTCTTGAGATATTCTGTTCACACACACACACACACACACACATAGCAATAGGTAAAAAGCAGTTGTGTGTGTGGGTTGAGGGGGTTTGTTTAGGTGTATATTCGGGTGAAGAGTGTATTTGTTAAAATGGACATGAAACAATACTTTCCTTCCTATATATTCATATAGGCAAGAAGAGAAAGTAAAAATTTGAAGGTGTGACGTTGAACGGTAGGTGAAAAAGTTGCGGGTGGACAAACCTAAACATTAACATTTTTTTTTTTAGTTTATTTTTATTTGTTATCGGGAACTGTACATTGTTGACAACAACTACCCAATTTGATCGCTGCTGCTTTTCGCTGTAGATTAGACATGAGCTAGAACAGGGACCCCCAGTAGTTTGTTCATGGATGGCTGTCAACTGGTCACCATACAAAGTCGATGCCCCAACCGGTGTTACTTAACAATTAATATCGACTTTCTACCAGCTGACTGACTGGGCTGGCCCGGAGGCCAAACATAAACATAAAAATAATCATAATAATCACTTCCTTGATATCCGTAAACAGGCAAGTAGAAACATCAGGAGAACTAAACGCAACTACGTCAATGAACAACTTCAAACGATTGAGGTAAATTTCAGAAATTACAATAGCCGAAACTTTTACAGAGCTTTTGCAAACACAATTAAAGGTTACTCAGCAAAAAATTTGACTTTCAGGAAAAAGATGGAAGACTTGCACTTACCAATCAAGATAATTGTAAAGAACTAGCGTGCTACTTTTCTGAACTTCTCAATTGCCCTGAACCACTTGAGCGATTTGAATACACTGTTCCAGAACATACTAAACCCCATGCTGATCCGCCAACACAAGAAGAAATCCACCAACATATCAAAAGACTCAAGAATGGGAAAACGTCAGGAGAAGATGGAATTATTGCGGAGTTGCTAAAAAGTTTGGGACCGCAGTCACTACAAGAGATTACTCAAATAATTCAGAAAATCTGGCAAACTGAGAAATTACCAGATGAATGGAAATGTGCCTCATTCATCCTCTCCACAAAAAAGGAGATAAATCTGATGTGAATAATTATAGAGGAATCTCTATTCTTCCTGTCCCTTATAAGATTCTCTCTGCTTGTCTCCTACAACGCACACAAGAACAGATTGAGTCCCTTATTGGTGAATATCAAGCTGGATTCAGACCGCACAGATCAGGCATTGAACAAATTTTCAACCTCAAGTCCACACTGAAACTTCGAGCAATTAGAAATCTTCCAACAGTGTGCACATTTGTTGACTTCCGTAAAGCATATGATTCCATTGACAGGCAATCTCTCTTTAATATACTGGCAGAGAACAATTTGGACCCAAAAACGAGCCGACTCATCCAACAGACACTGACTGACACGACCTCCAAAGTCAAATTTGCTGGCGAAATATCTCAGCCTTTCTCCATCAAAACGGGTGTTCGGCAGGGCGATGGACTCTCTCCATTATTATTCAACATTGTTCTTGATAAAGTCATTAAGGAATGGAAGAAAGAATTAGAAAAAAACAAAATATGGAAACCCATCAAGCTAGGTAGGCAACAGGATAATATCAACGTCACATGCCTGGCCTTTGCTGATGATCTGGCGATTCTCTCTGGAGATGAGCAAACGGCAATCCACCAGATTGAGATCTTTAAAGAATGTGCGGAAAAAGTTGGACTGCAAATTTCGTTCACCAAAACTGAATTCATGACCACAAAACACATTAGATCGCGGAGTTTAGTTACGAAGTATGGCACCATAAAGAAGGTGGATCACTTTAAATACCTAGGTGAAATCATTGAACCCACAGGTACAGAAAGGCTAGCACAAAAAACACGTGAACTGAAAATGCGTAGAGCATATGGAAAAGTTGCAAACATCTACAACAAAAAATGTATGGGCATAAACACCAAAATTCGACACTACACGACTGTCATTGAACCTGAGTCTCTTTATGCGAGTGAGACCTTGAACCTCAACTTTAAAGGGGATCTTGAGAATATTAAGAAAGCTGAGAGAAAAATCATTCGGAAAATTCTTGGCCCAAAACTCACAGATGAAGGATATCGTCTACAATCACACACAGTGACGGAAAAATACTCAAACATTGAAGTTGATTTCCGTAAACGACGGCTGAGATTTTATGGTCATATAATGAGACTGGATGACTCTCGGCTTATAAAGAAGATTCTGATGCACTCACAGAAACTCAAAATTACAACCGTCTGGATCAAGCAAGTGCAATCCGATCTAAGAGATGCAAATATCACACCTTCAGACCTCAAAGACCGTAAAACGTTCAGGCATAAAATTCACACCTGGGAAGTTGCATCGGAGGGTAAGCCGAAGAGACCTAGGGCAAAATGGACGGATGAACGTCGTGTTAGACACCGCGAATTTATGAAGGAGTACTGGAGAAACAAGAGGAATGGCGGCAACAGTTCATAATTGACTTTATGTGATCCTGAGTGGGTCTAAACAATCTAAATAAATAAATAAATAAATAATAATAATAATGATGCTTTATTTTTCACTTTTACAAATGTTACATCCTTCTTTTACACACATCTTACCGGCTTGACCGCCGCCGCAGTCATCAGCCAAAATATCAGAGTACACTTACTTACAATTAATTACAATATTAAAAAATCTGGTGTGAAACACTCACACAACTTTCTCTTGCCCGTGCAAAAATTAACAATAAACCTAACATTAGTAATAAAACAATAGAAATAAACAAAAAACTAACCTCAAAAACATAACCTTATTTTAATCATGACTGAAAGACGCAAAATGAAAATCGAACTCAGTTTGGCTTAAAAATACGGAAAATCACTCTTTCACGCTAAACTAGGCTCTGTAGTTTAAAATGCTTTAAATAAAAGTTGTAGATCTTTTTATTTCCTATAAAATTTATTATATACACTTTTGTCGTAAAATGCATTCTACGGCCGAAATCATAAAAAAAATCAATTTTTCACACGTTTTCGTGAGAAAAAAATCAGTAAATTGCTAATTACTGCTAAACTAAGCGTTATATAAAAAAATGTTTGAAATAAAAGTTGTAGAATTTTAAATTTTCTACAACTTTTATTATATAAATTTTTGCGCTAAATTGCATATTAAAGCCGTAATCTTAAAAAACTATGTTTTTACGTGAAAACAGCCTCACCCAGAATTTCAGCAAACATGACGCCTACCCTATCTTGTAGAGAATAAAAAGTTGAGTAAACCAGGCGATTTAAAAAAAAATCGTAGACCAGTTTTTGAGAAAATCGCAAAAAAGTGAAAAATGACACGAATAAACTACTACTTCCGGTTGACCGATTTTGATGAAAATGTTCGTGTTGGGTCCGGTAGTGGTATGTAACTTAAGTTTCAAGTTTCAAGTTCGTACGATGTTCCATTTTTGAGATATTCTGTTTACACACACACACACACACACACACACTTACACACACAGACCAATTGCTAAAAACATGTTTTTTGGGTTCAGGGGGTCTAAAAACATATGGATCCGGTGAAAACTCGATTTCGAAAAATCGACATGAAAACAATACTTTCCTTCCTATATATTCATATAGGCAAGAGAAAGTAAAAATAAACTATACACCAACCTTATAAAAACGACATACATACATTTTGAAGCATAATGACATAATGAAAAATTAAATTAAAGCACAAAAGGGAATAAATTTAAAAACCAAAACCCATCACCCTATTCATCCCTCTACCTAGACACAACAGAAGCACTAAACAATTTTTTTTTTTTTTTTATTAAATGACATTATTTGCAATCATTTTTAAAAAAATAAACTATAAACAAATCTTTTTAATTTACAAATGACAAGTTGAGGCCTCATTACCCTGAGTACTTCTCATTAAATCAATTATTCATATGTTAAAGGAGAAAATGACTATATGTACAAAGACGTTTACATTTTAAAGTATGGAATACTTTTCAATATAATTTTATGTACATTTAAACTCTTTCAGACAAGTCCAAAACATGGTAACGTTTCAGGCGCCTAACTTCTTCTGCATTATTTAGAAGATTTATGGCTAATTCGTTTTGGTGGCTTTCAAGTCTTGCCTGATATTTTCTATTAAAACGCCTGACCTAGTCCATTACATCAGGAAGGTTGCAATAATGTTGTATTTCTGCATTCCTTGCAAACCATGGTGCCCTTGTTATTATAGCCCGAACAACCTTATTTTGGAACCTTTAATTTATCTGTACGTTACTTCTGCTGGTAGTTGCCCAAAGTTGAACGCTGTACAACCAAACTGGTTTTAGTAACATTTTGTAAAGCAGCAACTTATTCTCAAGAGAGAGTGAAGAGTTCCCACCAATCAGCCAGTACATCATTTTGTATTTTAGATTTAATTCGTTCCTCTTCATTCAAAACAAACAATTAATCAAATGTTTATGCCTCAGTAACATAAACATAATCATGTGGTAGTAGTGATGTGAAGTTGAGACAGCTGTTGTAAATATTTCTGGTTGGATTCGATTGTTGTACTATTTATAATTTGTAATAGAGACAACAGTAGCTACTAGTCAAGGAAGAAATGGTACTTGCAAAATTTCGAAAGGCATTAGAAATAATGAAGTTTCACGGAGGTTTCAAAAGCAGTATGAAGCATATGTGGAGGACGGACGATCTGAGGGAAGGTCGAATGGTAGGTCAGGACCAGTACGGAAACACCTACTACGAGAACGACAGGTAAGCCCCTCAATCACTCTCACACACCCATGCCCTCCCTCCCTCCCTATAGCACCGGAAATACTATAGTTTAGCCATCCTTAGTTAGCTCCTAGTGTCTGTCAACAAACCAAAGCCACCTACTACAGGGTTCACGCTACACTCCACCACTTTATGGATATTACGTATATTCCTATTAAGTTAACCCTTTATAGGGCAGTACTACGGGGGGGGGGGAATATAGGGCATGTTGTAAAATGTTAAATTTTGTTCTATAAGGACTTGAATAATGTATTTCTAGTGCCAGAACAGTAACATATTTATTACTTTCTCTTGCCTATATGAATATATAGGAAGGAAAGTATTGTTTTCATGTCGATCACAACAAATCGAGTTTTCACCAGATCTATACGTTTTCAGACCCCCTCAACCCAAAAAAACATGTTTTTAGCGATTGGTCTGTGTGTGTGTCTGTGTGTGTGTGTGTGTGTGTGTGTGTACAGAATATCTCAAGAACGGAACATCGTACGAACTTGAAACTTAAGTTACATACCACTACCGGACCCGACACGAACATTTTCATCAAAATCGGTCAACCGGAAGTAGTAGTTTATTCGTATAATTTTTCACTTTTTTGCGATTTTCTCAAAAACTAGTCCTACGATTTTTTTTTAAAATCAACTGGTTTACTACATTTTTTATGCTCTACAATATAGGGTAGGCGCCATGTTTGCTGAAATTCTGCTTGAGGCTGTTTTTACGTAAAAACATTTTATTTTTAAGATTGCGGCTTTAATATGCATTTTATCGCAAAACGTTACATAATAAAAGTTGTAGAAAATGTAAAATTCTACAACTTTTATTTCAAACATTTTTTTGTATAACGCTTAGTTTAGCGGTAATTTGCGATTTTCTGTTTTTTTTCTCACGAAAACGTGAGAAAAATCGATTTTTTTAATATTTCGGTCTTAGTATGCATTTTACGACAAAAGTGTATATAATTAAATTTATAGAAAATTAAAAGATCTACAACTTTTGTTTAGAGCATTTTTCTCTACAGAGCCTAGTTTAGCGTGAAAGCGTGATTTTCCGTATTTTTAAGCCAAACTGAGTTCGATTGTCATTTTGCGTCATTCACTCATGATTAAAATAAGGTTATGTTTTTGAGGTTAGTTTTTGTTTATTTCTAATATTTTATTAATAATGTTAGGTTTATTATTAATTATTTGCATTGGCAAGAGAAAGTTGTGTGAGTGTTTCACACCAGATTTTTTTTTTCTTATGTCAAGCCCTGGTAAGTATACTTACCAAGGAATGTTAATTGAAATGGGAATCACATACTAATATTTAGTGGTAAGAATGCTCTTATTAAAACAACTTGTTGCCCTATATAACAGAACAATATGTCGAATAACTTATCTTAACTTTATATTAGCATGAATGCTTGCTTTCCCATAAAAAACTGGAATTTTCTAAGCACTGTACAAAAGTAACAACAAACAACATGGTAGCGTAGGCTTGTCTGAATCCCTACCACATTCGTGTAACTCATGAAGTAAATGGTTGCTGAGCACTAATTTCAAAATTTGGATAGCCTACTTACCAGAGGACATCTATAAAACCATAAAATGCCAATAAGGTTCAACTGCATAGCTTATTCTTAAAAAAATCGACCTTATTGCCAGTGGTATGTATACTTACCACAGACCTAAAAAGGGTTAACTATTTTAACTTTCTCTTGTCTATATGAATATATAGGAAGGTAAGTATTGTTGTCATGTCGATTTTTCACCGGATCTACACGTTTTCAGACCCCTTGAACCCCAAAAACATGTTTTTAGCGGTTGGTCTGTGTGTGTGTGTGTGTGAGTGTGTGCGCGCGCGCGTGCGTGCGCGTGCGCGCGCGCGTGTGTGTGTGTGTGTGTACAAAATATCTCAAGAACGGAACATCGTACGAACTTGAAACTTAAGTTATAATTTAATTGTAATTTAATATAATTAATAGTATAGTATATTAATTGTATAGATAGATTAATTGTAAATATAATTTAATTGTATAGTTATACATACCACTACCGGACCCGACAAAAAACTATTTCATCAAAATCGGTCAACCGGAAATAGTACTTAATTCGTATAATTTTTCACTTTTTGCAATTTTCTCAAAAACTGGTCTTACGATTTCTTTTAAAATCGCCTAGTTTACTCAATTTTTTATGCTCTACAAAATAGCGTAGGCGCCATGTTTGCTGAAATTCTTGGTGAAGCTGTTTTCACGTAAAAACATTGTTTTCTTAAGACTGCGGCGTTAATATGCATTTTAGCGCAAAAATTTATATAATACGAAATGTAGAAAATTTTTAATCCTATAACTTTTACATGTAACATTTTTTTGTAAACCGCACAGATTAGCGGTAATTAGCAATTTTCTGTTTTTTTCTCACGAAAACGTGTGAAAAATTGATTTTTTTTTAAATTTCGGCCTTAGTATGCATTTTACGATAAAACGTATGCAATCTAATTTACAGGAAATTGGAAGATCTACAACTTTCATTTAGAGCATTTTTCTGTACAGAGCCTAGTTTAGCGTGAAAGAGTGATTTTCCGTATTTCTAAGCAAAACTGAGGTTGATTTTTATTATGCGTCTTTTACTCACGATTAAAATAAGGTTATGTTTTTGAGGTTAGTTTTTTGTTTATTTCTAATGTTTTATTAGCCTACTAATGTTAGGTTTATTGTTAATTATTTGCATTAGCAAGAGAAAGTTGTGTGAGTGTTTCACACTAGATTTTTACAATTATAACTACTTAAAGTAGTTAAAACGTCAGTCATGACATGATGTAGGCCTAACAATTTCATTTATACAAATACATTTAAAAGTATTTTGTATTTAAATACTTTTCAAAGTATTTTGTTGTTACTTTTTAATCAGAGTGTACACATTTTTATATAATGCGGATGCTCAGTGACGTCATTATTTGTTTACATTACGAGCAAACTTAGAAAGGCTGGACTGTATTTATGTTTTAGCCCATTATAGGTTTTGGTTCGTTGCAGGGCTAAAATAAATATTTGTGTTTCTTATCACATTGTCACCCAATTAAATGGCTGAATCATTTAAGAAGAGAAGAGGTAGAGAGGGGTGTACTGTGATACTAGTCAAGAGTTATCTCCTCCTTTGAAAGTAATGAATTTCATTATACAGTTGCACCCTGAGTTCAACTCAGGACAGTTGAATGAAGTGAAGGTTTCATTTGCAGGGTGGAGGGCCTGGCATGCTGATAAGCGTAATTTCCACTCAGTGAGGAAGGCTATTGTAAACTACCTCACTCCTTGTTTTACTTAGTAAAACCTCTATTAGTTCAAACCAGCCTACAGGCTGATCACCTAAACAACAACTGATTGTAAGTGATTTTGCATTTTTACTTTCTCTTGCCTATGTGAATATATAGGAAGGAAAGTATTGTTTTCATGTCGATTTTTCAAAATCGAGTTTTCACCAGATCTACACGTTTTCAGACCCCCTGAACCCAGAAAAACATGTTTTTAGCGATTTGTGTGTGTGTGTGTGTGTGCGTGCGTGTGTGTGTGTGTGTGTGTGCGCGTGCGTGAACAGAATATCTCAAGAACGAAACATCGTACGAACGTAAAATTTAAAACTTAATTAACTTAAGAACGTAATTTTTCACTTTTTTGCAATTTTCTCAAAAATTGGTTTCCGTTTTTCTAAAAATCGCCTGGTTTACTAAATTTTTTATGCTCTACAAGATAGTGTAGGCGCCATGTTTGCTGAAATTCTTGGTGAGGCTGTTGTCATGGAAAAAAATTGTTTTTCTAAGATTACGGCTTTAATATGCATTTTAGCGTAAAAATCTATATAATTTAAAGTTTTAGACAATTTAAAATCCTACAACTTGTATTTAAAACATGTTTTTGTATAACGCTTAGTTTAGCGATAATTAGCGATTTTCTGTTTTTTTCTTACGAAAACGAGTGAAAAGTTGATTTCTTTAAGATTTCGGCCTTAGTGTGCATTTTACGACAAAAGTGTTTATCTAAAATGAAAATTATATAAAATGAACAGATCTACAACTTTTATTCAAAGCATATTTCTCTACAGAGCTTAGTTTAGCGTGAAAGAGTGATTTTCCGTATTTTTGAGCCAAACTGAAGTTGATTTTCATTTTGCGTCTTTCACTCATGATAAAAATTAGATTATGTTTGTTGAGGTTTGTTTTTTGTTTATAATTCTAATGTTTTATTACTAATGTTAGGTTTATTGATTTGCATTGACAAGAGAAAGTTGTGTGAGTGTTTTACACCAGATTTTTATTTTTATTTGCCACATAGGACTACATAAGTTCATCGAACTAAAAAAAGCTCATTTCAATTTTTGCGGTTCAGTTTTTCAGTTGGGTTCAGTTTTTCAGTTTTTGGAGTCCTTTCCTGATGTTTCCTTCCTTCAATTTTCTCCAGTAGTCCCTCAATCCATCCGATCTTCTACTACTTTTATATATAGGCCGATTTGCCTACTTTTATATAATGTAATTTTACAGAATTGTTTTTCTTGTTTTGTAAATAAAGCATTATTATTTTGTAGATATTTTTTCGGAAGAAACCGATGGGTGGTATTCAACCCGAATTATTATTTGGATTACGACGCCAGTCAGATTCCAGCGGAATGGTTCGGGTGGATGCACTACAAGACAGATCTGCTGCCGTGCGAGGATCCCAGCAGAGTGAAACACCCCTGGATGCAATCTCACACCGAAAACGTATCGGGATCCCCTCACGCCTACTACCCTTACAGCACCACCCCACCAAAAATCATCGCTTGGCAACCGCCCAAAAAATCAAAACGCGCTTCCAAATAAACCAACCAATACTGTAAAAATCATTTAAAAAAATTTTTTTTGTAATATTTTATACGTTAGAAATGTACTCGTAATGTTCACGACAGGGACGTGACAACCGCCTGATTAAATTTTCTCAATAGAAATAATTATAAATCTGACAAATATATTGTGCAAATTTAAAAAAATGTCAGCTAATTTGAAAAATTGTAAATGATCGTACTTTACGAGTAATAAAATATTCATTTTTTGTAATTATTTTTATTTATTTATTTTTTTAATTTATTTATTTAACGTGGCATCAACTGCTGTGGTCATTAGCGACGACGTTAGGGTGAAACTGTTTACAATGGAGGATAAAATTATTTTTTGTAACGTATGAAAATATGGCGTGCCTGAGTGGGATTCGAACCCGGGACCGCATGATGAGAGGCGAGCACGTTACCAACTGCACCTATGCGGCCGGCTGTTTATATTTATTCTGTCCATAACAGACCAGGTGGAGTATCAAATTATTTCCACTCAATCTGTTAGTTTCAGATCTAAAATAAATAGTTTTGTTTCTTATCATCACATGGTCACCCAATTAAATGAGTGAATCATTTAAGAAGAGAAGAGGTAGAGGTGTACTGTGACACTAATCACAGTTATCTCTCTCCTATTTCATAATACAGTGTGGATTGTGTGGTGAATGAAGTGAACGTGTCATTAAGGCAGAGTGGGCCCCCCCATACTGATAAACGTAGTGTATTACCACTGAGTGAGTTGTGGCATTGGTAAACCACCTCACTCCTTGTTTTCCTTAGTAAAACCTCTACACGTTCAAACCAGCCTACACGCTGATCACTCAAACAACAACATATGTATTTTATTACTTTCCTTTGCGTATGAATAATTATATAGGAAGGAAAGTATTGTTTTCATGTCGATTTTAACAAATACACTCTTCACCCGAATATAGGCACATAAACAGACACCCTCAACCCACACACACAACTGCTTTTTACCTATTGGTCTGTGTGTGTGTGTGCGCGTGTGTGTGTGTGTGTGTGTGTGCGCGCGCGCGCGCGCGCGCGTGTGTGTGTGTGAACAGAATATCTCAAGAACGGAGCATCGTATGAACTTGAAACTTGAAACTTAAGTTACATACCACTACCGGAGCCGATACGAACATTTTCATCAAAATCGGTCAAACGGAAGTAGTAGTTTATTCGTGTAATTTTTCACTTTTTTGCGATTTTCTCAAAAACTGTTCCTACGATTTTTTTAAAAATCGCCTGGTTTACTCAATTTTTTATGCTCTACAAGATAGGGTAGGCGCCATGTTTGCTGAAATTCTTGGTGTAAGGCTGTTTTCACGTAAAAAAATTGTTTCTTTAAGATTGCGGCTTTAATATGCATTTTACCGCAAAAATTTACATAATAAAAGTTGTAGAGAATTAAAAATTCTACAACTTTTTTTTCAAACATCTTGTTGTATAACTCTTAGTTTAGCGGTAATTAGCGATTTTCATTTTTTCCCTCACGAAAACGTGTGAAAAATCTATTTTTTAACATTTTGGCATTAGTATCCATTTTACGACAAAAGTGTATATAATAAAATTTATAGAAAATTAAAATATAACTTTTATTTTGTACAATTTCTCTACAGAGCCTAGTTTAGCGTGAAAGAGTGATTTTCCATATTTTGAAGCCAAACTGTGGTTGATTTTCATTTTTCGTCTTTCACTCATGATTAAAATAAGGTTATGGTTTTTGAGGTTACTTTATATCTAATGTTTTATTAGTAATGTTAGGTTATATTGTTAATTATTTGCATTGGCAGGAGAAAATTGTGTGAGTGTTTCACACCAGATTTGTTGCATCTGTTGTCGGAGATTCTTTGTTATCTTGGTGGGTGACAGTTGATTGGAACGACACAACAAATCCATTAATAGTGTACGCCTAGACATACCTATTTGTCAAGAGACAGCCAAAGAGGAGGAGTAAGAGGAGAGTGGCGGTGCGCCAATTAGTTAACTTATAAACGTAGTTATAGTTCAGCCGTTGTTAGTTTGCTCCTCCTCCTCCTCCTTCTGTCAACAAACAAAAGCCACCTACTACAGGGTGCACGCTACACTCCACCACTTTACAAATGTCCTATTCCTATTAAGTTAACTATTTTTTAAATTATAACTACTTAAAGTACTTAAAACATCAGTCATGATGTGATGTATGCCTAACAATTTCAATTATAAAAATAAATTAAAAAGTATTTAGTATTTAAATACTTTTGAAAGTATTTTGTTGTTACTTTTTAATCAGCGTGTAGGCCTACACATTTTTATATAATACGCATGCTCATTGACGTCATTATTTGTTTACATTAGGAGCAAACTAAGAGAGGCTGGACTGTATATGTAAGAGAGAGCCAAAGAGGAGTAGGGAGAGGAGAGCGGCGGTGCGCCAATTAGTTAACTTATAAACGTAGTTAGCTCATTAATGTAAGAGAAAAAGATTAATACATTAGATAGATAGATAGATAGTGAGAGAGAGAGAGAGAGAGAGAGAGAGAGAGAGAGAGAGAGAGAGAGAGATGCACGTTGCACCTTTATTCCATTACATTTCATTCTAATCTCATGTCGCGTAGGCCCACACTTAGTCTACACATCATTAGGCCTACAATCGGACTTCTTTCGGTGGGGGGGGGGGGGGAGACTGCACTTTGTATCCCACCAATGTTAAATTTGTTACTTTTAGGTACATTTTTCAAAGGATTGATAAAAAAATAGGCGAATAAAACTTTACACGCGTATAGTTGTCGGGTGTCTTTAGTTACTGACATTTTTACTTTCTCTTGCCTATATGAATATATAGGAAAGAAAGTATTGTTTTCATGTCCATTTTTTGAAATCGAGTTTTCACCGGATCTACACGTTTTCAGACTCCCTGAACCCAATAAACATGTTTTTAGCGATTGGTCTGTGTGTGTGTGTCTGTGCGCGCGCGTGTGTGTGTGTGAACAGAATATCTCAAGAACGGAACATCGTATAAACTTGAAACTTGAAACTTAAGATACATACCGTTATCGAACCCAGCACGAACATTTTCATCAAAATCGGTCAACTGTAAGTAGTAGTTTATTCGTGTAATTTTTTACTTTTTTGCAATTTTCTCAAAAACTAGTCCTACGATTTTTTTAAAAATCGTATCATTTACTACATTTTTTATGCTGTACAAGATAGGGTAGGCGCCATGTCTGCTGAAATTCTTGCTAAGGCTGTTTTCACGTAAAAATTTGTTTTTTTTTGAGATTGCAACGTTAATATGCATTTTAGCCCAAAATATTATATGGCAAAAGTTGTAGAGAATTTAAAATCCTACAACTTTAATTTTAAACATTTTTTTGTATAACTCTTAGTTTAGCGGTAATTAGCAATTTTTGGTTTTTTCTCACGAAAACGTGTGAAAAATCGATTTTTTTAAGATTTCGGCCTTAGTATGCATTTACGACAAAATTATATTTATATAATCAAATTTATAGGAAATTAAACGATCTACAACTTTTATTTCTAGCATTTTACTGTACAGAGCTTAGTTTAGCGTAAAAGAGTGATTTTCCGTATTTTTAAGCAAAGAGAGGTCGAATTCATTTTGTGTCTTTTACTCATGATTAAAAAATAAGATTATGTTATTTTGAGATTAGTTTTTTGTTTATTTATAATGTTTAATTACTAATGTTAGGTTATAAATTGGTCATTATTTGCATTGGCAAGAGAAAGTTGTGTGTGTGTGTATCACACCAGATATTTTTTAATCGAATGAGAAAAATGAACAGAAAGAAAAGAAAGGAAATAGAGAGAGGTTATTTTAAGAGCAAAGGGAGTGACAGAGAAGTGAGTGGACTCGCGTTGCTAATTGCGGAGCATGTTACATTTTAAAATATTATATTACAGCTGTTTCCAGATACAGTACTACGTCTAAACTTAATGAATGGTTGCGCAGTAGGATAACGCACTCTGATATGTGACCCTATATACAGGAAGTTCGGAAAGTAACTGGCAGTAGTCATTTTATTTTTTTTGTAATCCCTAATGCGTGTACGTTGCAATCTGTTGAATTGAGAACAATAAGCAACCCCATCACCCAATGAGATGAAGATGATGTGTATGACGAGTAAATGAGACAGTATAGTCTTGTACAGACTCAGGTCGACCATTCCTGAGAGAGTATGGTTAATTGAACCCCAACCATCAAAGTACACCCACAACCACTGTCTAGTATTCAAATCCGTACAAAAGTAACTATCTTTACTAGGATTTCAACCAGGAATCTTTGTCTCCGAAAATCAGCTGTTAAGGGGGAGGTGGTACCTTGAAATTAAGGTCAAAAATTTAATTTTTCTTTTTTTGTGTATTTTTACAGTTTAATATCTATATCGTAATAACTTAATAAAACCTCATTTATTAATTGGGAAACCTAAAAAAAAACGACTTTAAATGAGTTAGGTGCGTGCCGATTTTTGTCAGCCTTTTTACCAATGTAGAAGGATAAAGATTGTGTGCTTTCTTAGACAATATTTTTGAATTTGGAGCCTGAGAGGGAATTTTTTTAATAAAAGGGAAATTTTGTGTTAGTTGAATTGCACAAACTGTGTAAACAACCTTATATTTTATAACCTTCTTTGAAAATCCTGATGAACCAGATTATGGAAGTGGAATGCATTAGAAAGGAATAGATAACTTCAACTTGAAATATCCGTAAATTAAAAAAAAAATTATTTAGGTACATTTTTCTCAAAAACTACTCACTAGAACTTGATGAAATTTTTTGTGGGTTAACGTGCAACTACACCTATTGTTTTGTCCTTCTAGCTGCAAGGGATTTTTTTTACAAATTTTTAACGGCGGAAAATTTTGATAAAAAACTTGTATTTAAAAAAAAATTGGAAAAAATCATTGGTGAAACATATGGGTGAAGAAAAATAGGCGTAACATTCTACACTGCCCATGACGGACAGGTGGAGTGTCAAATTATTTACACTCAATCTGTTCATTGCAGGGCTAAAATAAATAGTTCTGTTTCTTATCACATGGTCAGCCAATTAAATGACTGAATCATTTAAGAACAGAAGAGGTAGAGGTGGTAAAAGACACTAATCTGAGTTATCTCCTCTGAAAGTAATGAATTTCATTGTACAGCCAGACCCTGTGGTGAATGAAGTGAAGGTGTCATTTACAGAGTGGAAAATATGTGCTTTTCAGAGGGCCCGGCATGCTGATAAGTGTACTTTTCCACTCAGTGAGGAAGGCACTGGTAAACCACCTCACTCCTCGGTTTACTTAGTAAAACCTCTACAGGTTCAAACCAGCCTTTCGGCTGATGACCTAAACAACAACAACACATTCTACACAAAATTCCCTTTAAAATGATGCCAGAAACATATTCCTATGACCTCTAGTTTTTGAGAAAAATGTATCTAAATATCACAAAAATTACATTGCCGAGATACAGGGTACCACCTCCCCTTAAATAGCTGATTTTGGCGACGACTTTACCTCTAGACCAACCCAATGGTGGGTTTAGTGAATTTAGTAGTCATTTTGCATTGATGCATCTTTTACCGTTAGGTTGGTTACCCTGTGACGTCACAGGGCGTCCTCTTAGTTAGGCTACTGTAAATAGTGATCGTTATTACACTTAAGATTTTAGCGAAATTCATTTGTCAAATAAAACACTTTGAACAATGACAATTTTCCTTTCTCTCGCCTCTATAAATATATTATAGGATAGGAAGGGTGGTATTGTTTTCATGTCGATCACAACAAATACCCTCAACACCCACCACTATACACCTAAACAGACACCCTCACACCCACACATACAACCGCTTTTTACCTATTGGTCTGTCTGTGTGTGTGAAGAGAATATCTCAAGAACGGAACATTTTACGAACTTGAAACTTGAAACTTAAGTTACATACCACTACCGGACCCGACACAAACATTTTCATCAAAATCGGTCAACCGGAAGTAGTAGTTTATTCGTATAATTTTTCACTTTTTTGCAATTTTTCTCAAAAACTGGTCCTACGAGTTTTTTTTTAAATCGCCACGTTTACAAAATTTTTTATGCTCTACAAGATAGGGTAGGCGTTATGTTTGTTGAAATTCTTGGTGAGGCTGTTTTCAGGTAAAGAAGTTGTTTTTTTTTTTAATTACGGCTTTAATATGCATTTTGGCGCAAAAATTTATATAAAAAAAAATTAGAGAATTTAAAATGCTACAATTTTTATTTCAAAAATTTTTTTTGCACAACGCTTAGTTTAGCGGTGATTAGTGATTTTCTGTTTTTTTTCTCACGAAAAACGTGTGAAAAATCTATTTTTTTTAAGATTTCGGCCTTAGTATGCATTTAACGACAAAAGTGCATATAATCAAATTTAAAGGAAATTGAAAGATCTACAACTTTTAATTAAAACATTTTTTACTACAGAGCCTAGTTTAGCGTGAAAGAGTGATTTTCCGTATTTTTAAGCCAAACTGAGGTCGATTTTCATTTTGCGTCTTTCACTCATGATTAAAATTAGGTTATGTTTATTGAGGTTAGTTGTTTTGTTTATTTCTAATGTTTTATTACTAATGTTAAATTATATTGTTAATTATTTGCATTGGCAGGAGAAAGTTGTGTGAGTGTTTCACACCAGATTTTTATGGAACTAACAGTTTATAAGAGACAACAGACGAAACACAATTATTGACCAACCAAAAACTGTGATACCGGCATACATTCAAGGAATCACTGTTCATACATTCAACTCACTGAGTGGAAAAGTACACTTATCAGAATGGGGGGACCCACTCTGCCTTCATGACACCTTCACTTCATTCACCACAGGGTCCAACTGAACAATGAAATTCATAACTTTCAGAGGAGGAGATAACTGTGATTAGTGTCACCTAACACACCTCTACCTCTTCTCTTATTAAATGATTCACTCATTTAATTGGGTGACCATGTGATAAGAAACACAACTATTTATTTTAGCCACGCAACTAACAGATTAAGTGTAAATAATTTGACACTCCATCTGTCTGTTATGGGCAGGTCACTGGTAAACAAAAAACAAACACTTGGAAAGAAATTGAAATGAATGGAGTGCTGTATTGATATCCCAACCCAATCCCTTTTAAAAACAATCCAATAATATACAATAAGGTAGTGCCGGCCGCATTGGCGCAGTTGGTAACGTACTCGCCTCTCACCATGCGGTCCTGGGTTCGAATCCCACTCAGGCACGGCATATTTTCATACGTTACAAAAATAATTTCATCCTCCATTGTACATAAAGTTCCACCCCCAACGTCGTCGTCGCTAATGACCGTTGCAGTTGATGCGACGTTAAACAAAAAATAAAACAAAAAAAAACAAACAAATAAAAGCTAGTGATTAAAGTACAGAGTAATATTTGTTAAGAAAGTTTAGTGATTTCACTGAAATAATAATTCAAGTGGCAGTGACTTTGTGAACACCCGTTCACGAGGCCCACCACAGCGATTATGACAGCCTACATGAGTCTTCAATGAATATATCGATCACCAATTGCAGTGGTTTTTTTTGTTAAATACTTTATTCGTCTGTTAATCAAACATTCAAATGAATCGACTCGATTTAAATAAACATTGCCACTACACAACCGTTATTAAACACCGCCCGAAAGACTGATTCCAACATCTCTACACGCCTTACTAAGTAAAACAACCAGTCAGGTGGTTTAATGAGTGGAAAATTATGCTTATCAGCATGCCAGGCTCACCCTGCAAATGACAACCTTCACTTCATTCACCACACAATCTCTCTGTATAATTTTCAGGTATATTCCTAATATGTGTCAGTTGCAATCTGTTCAATTTAAAACAATGAGCAACCCCATCACCCAATCAAATGGCAATGATATGTATGACGTGTAAATGAGACTGTGTAGTCTTCTACAGACTGAGAGAGTATAGTTAATTGAAACCCAACCATCAAAGTACACCCACAACCACTGTCTAGCACTAAAATCCTTATAAAAGTAACTACCTTTACTAGGATTTCAACCAGCAACATTCGTCTCCGAAAATCAGCTGTTAAACAGCTGATTTTCTGAGACGAAGGTTCCTGGATATTTTTTACACGTTTTCATGAGAAAAAACAGAGAATCGCTAATTACCGCTAAACTAAGCGCAACACAAAAAAATGTTTGAAATAAAAGTTGTAGATTTTAAAATTTTTCTACAACTTTTACTGGATACATTTTTGACGCACTCTGATATGTG